>VXBN01007988.1:0-35428 GCA_013397395.1 Sinosuthora webbiana | reverse complement strand
CCCGCCCCGTCGAGCCGCGTCCGCCCCAAACAATGAATGGGAGCGGCGAGCGCTGAGCGCGGCCCCCGGCGCCGAGGGCATCGCTCCCCGGCCGGCCACCCGGCAAGGATGCCGAGGGCAGGGCAGGCGCGCCGGTCCCTGGGGCTGCCGCGTGTCTTCTCCTTCTGTTTGTTCTTGCACAGCTCATCTGCTCAGATCCGATACAGCATCCCGGAGGAGCTCACACGGGGTGCCTTTGTGGGCAATATCGCCAAGGACCTGGGCACCGATGTGGCTAAACTGGCGGCAGCTAATCTGCAGGTACTGTCGGATTCGGATTCCCAGTACTTCTCTGTCAATGTGAACACCGGTGTTATTATGGTCAGCGAGAGGATAGACCGAGAGCAGCTCTGCGGGCAGAACCCACGCTGCTTCCTCCACTTGAAACTTGCCATCGAGAACCCGGTGGAGTTTTACCGTATTGAGGTGGAGATCCTGGATATCAATGACAACCCCCCGGAGTTCCCCAGCGATGAGGTTGCCTTGCGCATCTACGAGCTGGCATCTCTGGGTGCCCGCTTCCCCATCCAGCCAGCCCAGGACCCCGACGTGGGCACCAACACCTTGCAGACCTATCACCTGAGTGCCAATGACAACTTCAACCTCAACGTGAAGGCCCGCACTGATGGTGGGAAGTTCCCTGAGCTGGTGCTGGAGCGGGCCCTGGACCGGGAACTCAGAGCTTTCCACTACCTGGTCCTGACTGCTGAAGATGGGGGCTCTCCCCCACAGTCCAGCAAGATACGCATCACCATTCAGGTCCTGGACGCCAATGACAACCACCCGGTCTTTGACCGACCATCATACGGAGCACGCTTGGTGGAGAACTCGCCGCTGGGCACCCTCGTGGTGAAGTTAAATGCCACCGATGTGGACGAAGGACCCAACGGAGACATCCGCTACTCCCTCAGTAGCCACAACTCAGCTGCCTTACGCCAGATCTTTGCCATCGATGAGCAAACTGGGGAGATTCGTGTCCAGGGCAACCTGGACTTTGAGGAGGCGACGGTGTACGAGATCGAAGTGGAGGCCAAGGACATGGGGTCGCCCACAATGGAGGAGCACTGCAGCGTGGTGGTGGAAATCACTGATGTCAACGACAATGCCCCTGAGGTCATTCTTACCTCCTTCTCAAGCACCCTCAGCGAGGATGCGCTGCCGGGCACTGTGGTGGCCGTGATACATGTCAGAGACAGGGACTCTGGCGAGCAGGGCAAGGTCCTGTGTCACGTGTCTCCAGATCTTCCCTTCCAGCTGCGTAAGGACTACGAGCACCAGTACTCGCTGCTCACCAGCACCCGTTTGGACCGGGAGCACGTTGCCTACTACAATGTCACCGTCTCTGCCTCGGACCTGGGCAATCCCCCACTCTCCCGCCACACCATCTTGCCAATCACCCTGATAGATGTCAATGACAACGCTCCCCAGTTTGAGCAAGCGTCCTATGAAGTGCTGGTGGCAGAAAACAATCCAGTGGGCAGCGTGCTGGTTACAGTCTCTGCTGCCGACCCTGACTCGGAGCAGAATTCCCGCCTGTCCTACTCCATCCTGCGAGCTGGTGGGACAGATCCAGGCCTGGATCCTACTCGCTACCTCTCGATACATCCCACGAATGGGCAGGTCACTGCCAAATTCCCTTTTGACTATGAGCAAACCACCTATCTCCAGTTCCATGTGGAGGTCTCTGATGGTGGCTCCCCAGCCCTGAGGAACAGGACACTGGTTCATGTTTTTGTAGTGGACCAGAACGACAACGCCCCGCAAGTGCATTTCCCCAGGGCTGGGGAGGACTCTGCTACTCAGTTCCGAATATCCCCCTCCATCGTCCCTCCTGCCCTCATCACCAAGGTGGTGGCAATAGATGCGGACTCGGGGCGCAATGCCTGGCTATCCTACCACCTCGTGGAAGCCACAGACCTGGGGCTTTTCAGCGTGGCCCTGCGTTCCGGGGAGGTCCGGATCATGAGGGCTCTGCAGGAGACGGACGCCTCTGAGCACGAGCTGCTGGTGGTGGTCCGGGACGCCGGGGAGCCCCCGCTCTCCACAGCGGTCACACTGGTGGTGCTGGTGGAGGAGAAGGGTCCGGAGGCCCTGCAGGGCTCCGAGGCTCGGGCCGCTGATGGTGGGGGCTTGCCCACTATTACGCTTTATCTGATTGTGTCCCTAGTGCTCATCTCCACCGTCTCGCTGGTGGGACTGGCAGCGCTGGGCATTCGGTGCCTCCGGCGGGGCTCTGCACCTGCCAACCAGGGCTGCTGCGTGGAGAGCGTGAACACGCTTCAGCCTCCTCCCAGCCACATCTTTGGGCACTTGCACTATGAGCCTAAGAAAGGGGACACTGTGATGGGCGTGCAGGTGACAGCAACGGCACCCCCCGCCCCTCGTTACCGCTCCTGCTTTTCGCCAGTCTCGGATATCAGCGAGTTCATGTTTGTGAAACCCTCCGCGGATCGTACCCTGTGCAGCGAGGTGAGCTCGGGAGTGTGGTCTCTAGCCTGAACACAACCCCGCTGTTCGCGGGGCTCGGCACCGAACCGCCCGGCTTTGGGGTGGGGGTGTCCGCCGGTGCCCGGTGCCAGCAGCCGGGCGGGGCGGAGCGGGGTTCCCGCTGCCGGGAGTCCCCGGCGCCCTCCCGGCGCTGCGGGGGCGGAGTGGCGGCAGCGGGGGAAGGGGGGGGCTACGCCGTGCGTATTTTGGGGAAGGCGGTGAGATGGAGAAGGGGAGGAGGAGGGAGAGAAAAAGGAGGAGGAGGAGGGGGCTGTGGAGAGACGTAAAACTGTCACTCGGTCCATCCCCTCCGCTCGCCGACTTTGTGTGTCTTTGCGTATCGAGAAGCGGTTCAGCCGGCCGGGCTGCTCTCGCCCCCTCCCCCGCCTCCTCCATCCCTCCCTGTCCGGCTCCGGCGGCTCCGGCGGCGGCTTCCTCCCTGCACAACCCGCTCGGACCCCTCCCGGGGCGCAGGGGTTCCGGCTGCCGGGGCCGGCTGCGGGGGCGGGGAGGAGGGGGAGGCTGCGCGGAGCCGCCGCCGCTCCTCTCCGCGCTGCTCCGTTCGCGCACCCGGCACGGGATGCTCGCGGGACGGAGTTTGCCATGGCAGCTCCCGCTGCTGCTCGCAGCCCTCTCCTGCCTGCCGGCTCCCAGCTGCGCCCAGCTCCACTACTCCGTGCCCGAGGATCGCGAGCCGGGCTTCTCTGTGGGAGACTTGGCCAAGGACTTAGGGGTGGAGGTGCGGAGCCTGGCCGCCCGCAACCTGCGCCTGGTGAGCGAGGGTGGGCAGCGGCACTTCCAGGTGGACCTGGCGGCAGGTGTGCTGCTCCTGGACAGCAGGCTGGACCGGGAGGCACTGTGTGGGCAGAGCCCCACGTGCTCTCTGCACCTCCAGCTCGTCATGGAGAATCCCCTCCAGCTCCACCGTGTTGAGGTGGACGTTCTCGACGTGAACGACAACGCGCCCCAGTTCCCCAAGCCAGAGGTGGTGTTGGAGATCACTGAGGTGGCCAACCCTGGGACTCGGCTGCCCTTGGAGGTAGCAGAAGACCCGGATATGGGCTCCAACTCCATCTCCACCTACGAGCTCAGCCCCAGCAAGCATTTTGCCCTGAGCATCAACGTGAGAGGAGATGGTGTTAAAATGCCCGAGATCGTACTTGAAAAAGCACTGGATAGAGAGAAAGTGCCTGTTCATCATCTAACACTGACAGCCCTGGATGGAGGGAATCCAGTGAAATCTGGCACTGCCAGGGTTACTATCCATGTCTTGGATGCAAATGACAACCCTCCTGTCTGTGACCCACCCATATCCAAGGTACTTCTGGAGGAGAATGTGCCAGTGGGCACTCTGGTCACCAAGCTGAATGTCACTGACCTGGATGAAGGTCCCAACGGGGATGTGGAATATTCTTTCAAAACCAGCAATAATGCACCTGGTAAATTCACCAAACTGTTCTCCTTAGATGCCCGTACAGGGGAGATCAGAACCAAAGCCCCGCTGGATTATGAGGAATCCAGTGCTTACGAGATTGCAGTTCGAGCCAGGGACAAGGGATCCCCAGCCATGGAAGGCCACTGTCACCTGCGAGTGGAATTAATTGATATCAATGATAACAGCCCCGAGATCGTGCTGACATCTGTCTCCAGCCCAGTGCAGGAGGATGCAGCCCCAGGCACGGTGATCGCCCTCATTGGTGTGAAGGACAGCGATTCCGGTGACAACGGGCAGGTTCGTCTGCAGATAGCAAAAGAGCTCCCGTTTAAACTAGTGTCATCTTTTAAAGAGCATTTCTCGCTGGTCACCAGTGGTCCCCTTGATCGGGAGAAGGCCAGTGGATACAACATCACAGTGAGGGCTGTGGATTCAGGGTCCCCCCAGAGGGCCACACAAAAAACCTTTTATCTCCGCATCGCTGACGTGAATGATAACACACCAAATTTCTCCAGCCCTTTTGATACAGCTCACGTTCAGGAAAACTCCCTTCCTGGAACTTCTGTCTTTTCAGTGTCAGCATCAGATCCTGATGAGGGTAACAATGCCAAGCTGTCCTACTCCATCCTGGACAATGGGATGCAGGATGTACCTATCTCAACCTACTTCCGAATAGATCAGGACAATGGCACCATCTACACCGTGCGAGCTCTGGATTATGAGCAGGACAAGGTGTTCCAGGTGCCTGTGGAGGTGAAGGATGCTGGGTCCCCTGCTCTGAGTAGCACTGCTGTGGTCCATGTGTTTGTCCTGGATGAGAATGACAATGCTCCCAACATTGTTTACCCGTCTGTCCCCAAGGGCTCTGCCTTCCACCAAGCCATCCCGGCCTTGGCAGAGCCTGGCTATCTGGTAACTAAAATTGTAGCAGTTGATGCTGACAGTGGCCATAATGCCTGGCTGTCCTACCAGCTGCAGGAGTCTGCTGAGGCTTTGCCTTTCCAAGTGGAACGCCGCTCTGGAGAGATAAGGGTTGCACAGGCTTTAAGGGAGTCAGAAGATTCCCACAGGCTGGTGGTCGAAGTGAGGGACAATGGCACGCCGTCCCTCTCGGCCTCCGTGGTGATAGTCATTTCTCCGGAGGAAAACAGTGTGCAGGACTTCTCCAAGTCCTTGGACCTCCCCCAGTCTTCTCCTGAGGATACCAACCTAACTCTTTACCTCATCATCTCCTTGGTGTCCATCTCCCTCGTGGCCTGTGTGATGTTTGGGCTGGTGGCTGCCCGGTGTCTCAAAGCTGGCAGTGCCGGCTGGACCTTTGCGGGTTGCTGCCGGGGGACTGGCCGCAAGCCTGCCTCCCATTTCCGAGGGCAGATGAAGCCAGATGGCTTCATCAAGTACCTGGACGTGGGAGGAGCGGGCTTGACCTCCCAGGCACAGAATTACACCTCTTGTTTCTCGCCCATGTCTGACCAGAGCGATTTCCTCTTTGTAAAGCCCTTCAGCCACTCTAGCACTGCGGAGACCATGGCTGCCTATGAGCAGGTGACCAGCACCTTAGCGAGTCCCTGCGATGGGGTAAGAGATGGCTCTTTCTTACTGTCCTCCCTGCTAAGTGCAACAGTTTGTCAGATCCAGGCCAGTTGGCTGTTCTCTGTCTGTCCTTCCTCCTAAGACAGTGGCCTCAGGGAACATGTGTCACTGTCACCTCCTGGGAGGTGGCAGGTGAAAGTTTTGGCTCGGCTTGGTGGAGGGGAGGGAAGGGGCTGAGCAGCATTATAGAATCAAAGATTTGTGTTTGTAGCAGTGGAGAGTTTCCCCTTGGCCCCGCTCGTACTTGTTTCTATTTAAAGTGATTCTTAGCGTACTCAGGAACAGGTTTTTTGGGGGTTTTACTTCTTGGTTGTGTTCTTGGTTCCCTTTTTCCTGCATGGCACATGAGCTGTGGTGCGGAGGAGGTTATCTGAAAGGAAAGTCTGCCTGTGTTTCTTCTGCTCGGTTTTAGAGGTGCATTGTAGAAATTGCTCACTTCTCAAACCCCAAGTGTTATTAATTACTGACTGTGCCTTGGCAAGGGATCATTTTCCAGCTTGGTCATGTTGAGCGAGGAGCTGAATTCAGTGTGAAGCACTAAAATACTGAAATGTCAGGAGTGACATTGTTCACAAGGATCCTGGTGACCTTATGTGCCCTTGGGCTTGCAGAGACTGAGGAGCAGCAAGCTTTGAAAACTTGAGCTGTTTGTACTCAGATGCCTAAATATAGATGTAGGTGACTGTGTTTAGCTGGAGCTTTTATAACTTCAGGATATAAAAAGTAAAGCAATTTTGTGCCACAAATGCCTGCCCTAAATTTGAAAATGGTAATTACAACAGGAATTCAAAATATGGAAGGGCTATTCAAAATATTGGGAAGGGCTTATCAAGTGCAGCATTGTGTGTCAGTGTGTGCAAAAATGCGTATCTGAAATCTGGAGGGCAAGTCTTTAAACAGCTTCATTTGCATGCAGCATGGGGACCAGTGGGGCATCTATTTTAGGGGAGTAATTTATTCTAATATCTTCTTTCATGAGTATCATCAAAGCTGCAGAGAAATTAGTGAGAGCACATCTACTAAATAAAAATCTAGGTCAGCTATACTCGTCTTCACTTTTCCTTAGTAATTGCATGTACAAGCAGAATAATCCTATAAAACTGATGTTCCACAATGTATGGGCTATGAGCTGCTCCTTCCTAAAATAGCTGAGGGAAGTGTAGTCCTTTCCAGGTAGTATGTCATCACTCTGGAGTTAATTAAGATGATCACGATTTTTCGGAAGTGTGTGTGTTTTCCTGACAGAAACAGTTGTGCTATTTAGTGCTTTCCACAAAGGCATGATTCAAACAGGAATATACAAGCTTACTCCATGTCCTTCCTTATTTACAAAATGTTCATTGTCTGGTTGTAAAATAACACAGGCAGAGAGCGATACGGGGGCTTATTAATGAGGTTACAAAGTGTGCTGCTGTGTCTGAAGGTTATTGTGTCTCCTGAACAAATAATGCTTTTTCCTCTTGCTGTCGGAAGTTTATTCTTTTCTCTGTGGACAGAAAAATATTGTAGTGCTCCAAGGCCACAGCAGCTAGGAAAAGTCATTCAAATACAATGCGTGAAAACAAGATCCCAGACAGGCCTTTTTAAGGCCAGAAGGAGGAGAGATTAGGAAGGTCTGTTACCGTTTTACCTTAGAGTATTAAAAGCATCTTTCTCAGTATCAATTAACTCTGCCACCCCTTCACACCCCCCTTCCTCCTCCAAGCTCATTACTGTGGTGCCAGTGCTCCTGCTGAATTCATGCCCTTATCAGTTTATTTCATGCTTCATTTCTTTCACAGCCTGGTATCCTGAGCTGCTTTGGAAGATTATTCTCTGAACAGTTTTTGTCATGCTTTTTGGTATTCATGCTGCTTCAGAAATACTCAAGAAAGGGGGAGGGGGAGCTTTCTCTTTGTTCTAATTGATTTGCTTCACTTGGACAGAACATGCTGATATTCCAGACTGAAATAATCCAGGATCAGTTCACTTTCATTTTCAAAGGCAAGAATGGAGGTATTAAAACTCTTCTTTTTCTTTGCAGCAAGCTCAGCCTAACACAGATTGGCGCTTCTCTCAGACCCAGAGACCTGGAACAAGTGGGTAAGTGGCTCTTTCTTCATGTATCTGTGGGATGAAGGTTTCTTTTCTTGGTGTGCCAGTTTCAGTGCTGGAAGGTCCATGAGTGGCAGCTCTGAGAGCGGGTGTCCCTGTCATTGATGGAGTCAGAAATAGGGCTGCTCCTGTGTCAGCTGTGCTTGCTGGGGGTGTGACAGCTGCTGTTGGCAGTTGTGTCTGGGTTTGGTGTCTGCTCCTCAGGAACTGGAAGGAACTCCAGGGGAAGTGGGGAGATGGTTGAAGGACTGGACAATGGATTCACAGAGAAAGGCCTCTTTGCTGAAGGAGATTCTTAGCATGTAAATTCCTTCCTGAGTCAAAAAGTCTTTAATTCCTCTTCCTTCATGGAAGCCACTGAAATCACTCCCTTTCCCAGTCATGGAACCTTGAGCTCTGTGCTGCTGAGGTGTGCTCACCTTAGAACCACAGGATGGGTCAGGATGGAAGGAAGCAGAGAGCTTCACCTGGTCCCACCTCCCTGCTCAGCAGGGTCACCCCAGAGCACACAGTACAGGAGTGTGTCCAGACAGTTCTGGAACATCCCTGGTGAGGGAGATTTCACCACCTCTCTGTGAGGTGTGTGTGTGAGGTCAGAAAAGAAGTCCCAGCAGCAGAGCAGAGACCTCCCAAGTGAGTACCCTGCTCTTGACTGGTGCTCTCTTGCCTCTGGCCCATGGAGGTTTGCTTGTCTTGGTCCCCAGTGAGAGACCACTGACAACAAAATGTTCTTCTTTGCTTCTCCCATGTTTTCGCCTGATTCATCCTCAGGGATCCCCTTCAGAGGGTGAACTCCTTTGAAAGAAAGAACTTTAACTGAATTCCACCTCTCTCTGTGAATACCTCAACCAGAGGTCATTGTGTAGGAGGAGACTGGCTCCAGGATAGTTTATATATGAAAAGATTATATCTTTTGGGGCAGATCTGAGGATTATATTCTCTGAATAATCAGGAGTAAATTTGGGTGATGTGCTTCTTCATCTGGCTGGCTCAGGCACTGTATCTCTGTGCTTTGTCATTCCTGGTGGCCACTTGGGCAGCTCCCATGGAGTTTAAAATGGTGACATGGGACTAGTGTGTGCTGGCTTTTGGTGTCAGAGCTTGCAATTACACATCTTTAATGTAGCAGCTGCCTGTTCCTGACTCTTTCCCTGGATCTGGCTCAATAATTTATCTTATCAGAAAATTAAGAGATTGCTATAGCCAACTTGTTGAAGTGATTAAACTTTGCTATTCCAGCTGATAAAGCTAAAATGGAGTTAGGGTTTGATGTAATTAGATAAAGTGTTCATAGCTGAAACTGGGCTTGGACTTTAAAACAAAGCTATAGCTGGAATAGTTTTCTCAGAGGTCTGTTGAGTTCCCCATCACTGGCAACATTTTAATCAAGGAAAATCTTTCTAAGCATTTCCGCTCCAGTTCAAATGACGATTAACAAAGCCCTGTTAATGCAGAAGTGCACCACAGCTGCTGTAATTGTTTCGCTGTGAGAAGGCAGCAAATGAGCCCCATCAGAGCAGGCTCTGCTGCTCTCTCTCCGAGCATCATGCTGGGGCTCTTCAGGGCACAGAGCTGATGCAGTCCAGACCCCCTTAGCTCAGTGACAGGGGCTTTTCTCAGGTCATGGGACAGTGACACTCACCCCAGCCCCTGCCTGGATCTCTTCACAAGCTCCGTCCCCTTCCCAGTGCTTAAGAGACAGCAGCAGCTTGTGGCGTGGGAAGAGAGAGGGCAAGGGGAAAGGCAGCCTCAGATTGTTTGTGGGGAGCTGAACGAGTGTGACATGTTAGTTCTGGTGCATGAGCCACGATGTCACTGCTGAGGATCTGTGACCTGAGTGCCCAGAACAGTCCCTGGAACAGCTGCTCTTGAATCACAGAATGGTTTGGGACCTTAAGGACCTTTGGAAAGGACCTTAAAGCTCATCTTGTTCCAACCCCCTGCCATGGGCAGGGACACCTTCCCCTGGACCAGGTTGCTCTGAGCCCCATGTTGTGACAGGGGGTCCCACAGCATGGGCTGAACCCATGGCTTTGGAAAGAGATTTTGCCCAAGCACAGGCTACTGCTAAAATGACTGGAAAAACCCAGTGTATTTTAATTCCTGCTGGTTTTCCCCACTTGCCTGTGTCCACATTTGCAACGAAATGGCTCTTGCAGATTTTTTTCCCCATTTCTTTCACCCTGTTTTAAGTTAAATGAAGGGGGATTTTTTTATCCCAAACCTGTGTGACACTATTAAAGGATGGAAATAGAAAGTGCTCTCATATGTTCAGTGCCCAGCCCTGACATCTCCCTGGCGATCAAACAGGCAGATCCTGGAAAGCATCCCACTCCCCATTGTGCTGTTCCCGTGCTCTTCCCAGCGTTTTGATGCCTGGTGTGTGAATTCCCCAGGCACTGCTTGGTAGTACAGGCATTAAAGAGGGGACGACTGCAGCTGCCTGAGCCTGGCTCGCTGTTCTCTCTCCACTGTTAAACCTTGTACAAATGTGTGTCCTGCTGACAGGTGAAGCTCTGTAGCATCATGAGCTCTCTGAACTGCAGGGCTCTGCTCGGTGCAAGGGGAGCACAGCCCACCTTTTAGCTGAAAATCCAAAAAAGGGATGTGCTCTTAACTCTATTTGACCCAAATTAAATAACAATAAAGACACAGCAGCTCAGGCCAGGGGTTTCGGATGGATCGTGGGGGGAGCCTGGCACTGACCCTAAGCCAGAAACAAGCTCAAACCCGTGTTGGGGTTTCTCCCTTGCTGTCTCCATGGGAGCTGGGGAAGAGGCAATCCTGCCTTTCCTCTGCATAGCCCTGCCCATCACAGCAAATCCCGCATGTCTCTGGGCACCTGGGACCAGGCAGAACAGGGGAAGCTCAGTGAGGCAGGGACCAGCTCTTGATCTCGTACATCGCTGCTGTTCCAGGACAACAAAGGGAATCTGCTCTTTGTTCTGAAACACGGGAGAGCTCTGGTGCACATGCTCAGGAGACAGGAGCTCAGACAATATGTTCAGAAAATGTGGTAGCGAGGCAGACCTGAGCAAAACAGAATTAATCTTGTTTGGGAGAAATAGGAGGATAGGATGATTAATTTAATGATGTTTGTGTTTTGTTTTTCTTAAAAGAACACACCCATGCTGTCGCTGGGCAAATGTAAATGAATCCAGATTGATTCCGAGCAGCAGATGCCATTCCCAGACAAATCAGATCAGTGGCTGTAGTGGAGATTACAGTGATGAATTGGCCAAAGTGGAGTAAATGAATGGTCCAGCAACATCGCAGGGTATCACTGTGGGATCATCAGTGTGGGGTTTCCCAGTGGGAGGAGGCTGGCGGTGTATGGGAGCAGAGTGCAGGGACTGGGGCTGGTACAAAGGACCCGTCTTGTTGTTTTGGTTTGTTTTCATTGCTGTGCCCTGCATGCTCATGGTGCTGCCTGACCCTGGCTGCTCTTTGTTTTGGTGTCTGTGTGATGATTTGCTCAGGAAAACACCGGGCTGGAGTCAGGATTTCCTTCCTGGAGGGCGGGGAGGGCTCTGTGTTGCTCACAGGTGGGCGTGAGAGGGTGAGACAGAGGCTCACCTGGGAGGCAGGTTGTGGCAGGACTGAGGACGATTTTGGGCTGTGGGGACATGCTGGGAGGAGATGCCAGGCAGGAAACACCCCAGAGACAGCGGCAGGGGACTCACAGGGAGGTGGGAAGCAGTGCGAGAATCCATGGCAACTCCAGGGGAGGGAGGAGCAAAGTGGGTAGAGAAGATGCAGAGTTGCCATTTCGCACCCCCCTTCCATTTGTTCTCTCCAATCCTAAATCCCCCTTTGTTAATGCTTCCCAAAGCTGTTGCTAGCCAGGCTTCCCCTCCCCGGCTGAGCACAGCCAATGGTGATGTTCACTTCGCTTCACTTGTTTATCAAACAGCATCACATCTGCCCCGTCTGGCCCCTGCCATCATCCCCCCACCCACAGCACGAGGGGCTTGGGGCTGACAGTGGAGATGCTACAGCAAGACAGAGCCAGGAGGGAAAAGAGGGATTTTTTTTTTTTCCATCCTTTGTTTTGTTTTCATGCAAGAACTTCAAGAGCTGGGCTAGCAGGACTATCAACAGGCTGCCTGTGTGTGTGAGAGGAATCAAGAATAGTCCTTTAAGCTCTCAGGGGTGTTCTTGTGGCTCCAAGCATGCAGGTGTTGCCAAGGAGGGGCTTGTGGTGTGTTTTTGGGGTGCATGACAGGGTACCAGGACACTGACCCCACGTGTGTGCCTGGGGAGGACATCCCAGAGCAGCTGGGCCAGAGGACCAGGGAGGGAAACACGGACATTCCTGGGCTTACACAGCACGGGGGCGGATACCCAGCAGAGGGACAACTGGCCACAGCTGCAGGCTTTGCCCACATCCTTCCTAAAAATAAATAATGGCAGAGCCAGGAGCCACAGGGGTGTCTGTGGGCGTTGTAAACAGCCCAGGAATTTACGCTGCGAGTTTGTGTCGTGTTGTAGCAGATCCAAGAGCAGGTGCTACAAAGCCCATGCACAGGGCACCAGTGGGGCTGTGCAGATAAACACTGATGGATTTGCCTTCTGCTCATTCATGGAAAACGTGGAAATGGGCACATGCCAGGCAGGGCTGCTGGACAGGCTGCAGCTTCTCACTGACAGGAGCAGCAGAGGCAAGTGCCACTGTGGGAAGTTTAGGAAATAATTACAGCCCTCATGTTTCCATCCCAAATGCACCCCAGGGTTAAGCCAGCAGTGTATTTGCTTTGCCAGGGGTGGTTCCACACGTTTTGCAGGTGAATTAGAACGTTGTAACAGTTTCTGGGCTAAAATTCCTGCTTCTTTTGACCGGGTTGTATTTGTTTGCCTGTTCAGTATTGAGTACATTGAGATTCCTCCACAACTCCTACAGCATGTGGAGTGTGGAGCTGCTCTCAGCTGCCTCCCCAAGGCCTGGGGAAGGTGTGAGTGGAGCCCTGCAGCCTGAAAAATCGCAGCAGCCTCTGGAAATCTGTTTGAGGGCATCGCTTTGAAGTAACAGCCATAATCTAAGTGACAGTGTTCTCCTAAGAGTGAGAGCTGCTGTGCTTTAATGTGGGCTGCGAATCTCTGAGTGCAGGAGGAGTTGTGCCAGTGAAGGAGCTCTGTTCTGAAGGGGTTTTTCCCCTGCCAAGCCCTTGGGGCTGAACAGCTCCAATCACCAACTTCTGCCATGTCCTGGGGAGCCTGGGAGAGAAGTTGCCTTTTTGGGGAGTATTTGAGGTGGTTGTTTGTGTCCAGTGATGAAGCCCACACCAGTCCCCAGCCTGTTTGTGTGGCTTTTGCTCAGCAAACACCTTGGAGGGAACCACAGAAGCCCAGGAAGGGCCAGACTCTTTTATCTGTCAGGTTTGACCCTGTGGGTGGTGAAACAGAAAAGACTGAAGACAACTTAGAGCCTCATGGCTTGGAGGGGCTGGAGCGTGTCCAGGGCAGGGAACAGAGCTGGGGAAGGGGCTGGAGCCCCAGGAGAGGCTGAGGGAGCTGGGAAAGGGGCTGAGCCTGGAGAAAAGGAGGCTCAGGGGGGACCTTGTGGCTCTGCACAAGTCCCTGACAGGAGGGGACAGCCGGGGGGGTCGGGCTCTGCTCCCAGGGAACAGGGACAGGAGGAGAGGGAACGGCCTCAGGCTGGGCCAGGGGAGGTGACGATTGGGTATTAGGGAAAATTTCTTCTCTGAAAGGGTGGTCAGGTGTTGTAACAGACTGCCAAGGCAGTAATGGAGTCTCTGTCCCTGAAGGGATTTAAGAGTTGTGCAGATGTGGCACCTGGGGCTTGGCTTAGTGCTGGAATTGTCAGTGTTGGGTTAATGGTTGGACCCAATGATCTCAGAGGACTTTTCCAACCTAGCAATTCTGTGATTTGATTACTGGGGTTTCCTATGAACCCTGCAGAGAAAACACTGCTTTTAAACTTCTGTGAGACTGCTCAGAGCCTGGCTTTGCTCTGAGCACAGGCTGCAGCCTTGTGGTGCAATTTTGGAGTGGAATTGGGCTGCTGGGGCAAGCAGGAGCTGTTTTAGTGCTGGGAGCAGGACTTGCCCCTGGATAACTCCTCTCCCTCCCCCTCTTCCTGCAGAGTTCATCTGATCTTGGGATTGGAAGCTGAAGGTTTTTGTAGAGATGTGTCCTGTCCCACCCCACCTCCCCTTCCACAGTCAGGAGACCACAGAGCTGGTCCTCTCTGCCACCTGTGACCACTCCTGCTAGCAGGGTCCACCCTTTTGTCTATTAACAGCCCAAATCTCAGCAGATTCAGTATTTGGGCTTCTTTCTACATCATTCTGCCCTTTTAAACTGAGTATTTCCTTCCCTTATGGACCATTCTGGGTCGATAATCCTTTTATCTGCATTTGTCATGGTCCTTGAGGTCTGAACCCTCCAGATCCTGCCAAGTGGGACAAAAGCTGTAAAGTCTTTTGTAGAGGAAAGGAAATATGCAGGTGATGGGATGTGTTTCTCATTGTGGGGGGTCCCAAAATATCAGAAGTTTCATCACCAGTTTTATGTATAGAAAAGCTATTTTTGGTAATTTAACAGGTGCTATGTGTATTAGTTTAATTTTTCTCTCTCCATCTGCTTCCTGCGCAGCTGAGCACATGCCATGGCCGGCTGCAGAGATGGATCTGAGAAACAGGCACAACAACCTTTCCAAAGAATTTCTCAAAATATCCTTCCTGGCATGTCTGGGACACGGGTGGTGGCAGGATGGCCCGGGGGAAATAATTACTGGTCTAGGCTGTGTCTCCTTCAGGAGGCTTAGAAGAGTTCCAGGGAGAGGGGACACTGCCCTGGCCCCATTTTTAGGAAGGCTGTGGGCTTTTGTTCTGCCTTCATCCAGCAGAGCAGCATCCCAGCAGCAATCCAGCAGCTCCACAGGCTGGAAGTGAAGCCTGCCCAGTGCTTTGGGAGGCTGGAGATCTTCCCCCCCACTCACACAGTCTTGCTAACATTTTCAATTGCGTCTTTGCAAAGTCATGATCTTAAAGCTGGGCTTCATCCAGGCTCCCTCCAGGCCTTGTAATTGCATTACAGAAGTGGCCGGGAATGTGTGGAGCCGAGGGAACGTGGGGGAAGGGCCGGCAGCATCCTCTGTCAGGGAAGGGAGGACAGGGAAGGGAAACTGTGGCCCTTCTGGAGCTGATCCCGTTTTTTTCGGAGGCCAGGGGAGGGTGGTGGGCTGCGGGATGCTGCCGTGGGAAGTAGGACAGAGGGGTGCTGGCCCGGGGCTGTGTCCCCAGGCACGGGGCTGTGTCCCCAGGCACGGGGCTGTGTCCCCGCACGCCTCGAGCACAGCGGAGGCTCAGCACCGGCAGGGACGGATCTGCTCCCTCTCACTTGTCACTTTGCCAGCCTGGGAATGTTCAGGCTGAGATTTTACTGCTGCTGCCTCCGGCTGGAGCCGTGTGTGGGAGGCAGCCGGGGGGATGGGGAGGAGGCTGGGACAGAGGAAAGAGAAGGGCAGGGGGGCTTAGGCAGGGGGCAGCCTGCGGCGAGCAGGGACTGCTCGGGAATGGGGATGGGGGAATGGGCTTGGAGATACCCCGGGAGCTGGGTGGGGAGGGGAGGTGCTGCCCTTCCCTGGGTGCTGCCCGAGGGAAAGTGGGAGCAGCATCCGGGGCTGGCGTGTAAATGGGAGTGAAAGGAGGAGAGACCGGGAGGAGAAGTGAATCCCAGTCACGTCTCCCTGCCCGGAGTGGGGAAGCCTGGGAGCAGCCGGGACCACGGGTTGGGAGAGGCCCTGGCTGGGAGAGGGCACTGCCATAGGAGCCAGAAAGCCCCAAATAAGGGAGAAAAGAGGATGCTGAGGGTGTCCCGGGAAAATCCCCAGCCCAAGCACTGCCCACAGCCCTGCCAGAGCCTCAGAGTGCCGAGGTCTCGTCCTCGGGGCACTGAGCTGCCCTCTCCACCCCCTGGGGCTCTGACAGCACTGCTCTGGCACGAATAAACTTTCCCAGTTTGTTGTGGCGCTGCTGTGACTCGTGTTTCCAGCTGCAGAGCAAGGAAAACAATTTTTCAGGAATCCATCGGGCGATTGTGCAAATAAATGTTTGTGAGGCCTTTGGCTGCCATAGTGATGAGCTCCATGGCAACCCCGCAAGGAAATGAATAATTCCGTGCTCGAAGTGGAATAATTTTGTGCTGGAAGTGGAAGATAAAAAGGGACCTGATGGCTGAGGGTGCTGCAAATTAGCTGATGAGCAAAGCACCCAAGTGCCCTCCTGGTGCGGGTGCTTGTGGAAGCTCTCGGCAATGGGGCAGTGTGGGGATGCAGATGGATGCAGTGGGGCTGTGGCAGGGCTGCCAGAAAAGCTTTTTGTCTGGTTATTCCACCTTTTCCATGTGGCCACGTTCACTGAAGGCAGCTCCAGGTCGTGCACAGGCTGTACCTCCCTCTCCTGACACAGCACCTGGCCTGTGCCCCGCGTCCACCACGCCCCTGAAGATGCTGCACCCCTGGGTTTGTCTCAAACGTGGCTTTGATTCCTTCTCTCCAGCTCTAGCTACGCTGGAAGCATTCCCGAAAATGAAAGCCAGCTCTTTTCTGAGCTTTGAAGTGCGGAGTAGAACTGAACAGAGGAAAAAAAAAAAAAAAAAATCTATCCTATGGGGGATGGGTTTTTAGAAAAACACCCCATTGAATCAACACCATTTGTATTAAAACCAGCGAGTCCGTGGAGTATTTCCATAGGAATCAGCCCTCCCATTCCGGGCAGGCTCCCTGCAGCAGCATCCAAAGCTGTGGATGAGTGCGGAGCAGTGGCAAGGGGGGGTCCTGGGGTGTGCCCACCCCGGGCAGGGGCAGCAGGGCAGGGAAGCTGCTCATTGTTGAGTCAGTGATTCACAGCTGTGACTCACAGCCCCATCCTATAGCCGTGGAAGGCAGCCAGGTCTGGCCATCAGCTGTGTGCATTCTGCACTGTGAGGAGTTATTTTTGGATGTTTTTAGATTACAGCCCTTGGGTTTTTTTTTTCTGTGCCTCTGAATTCTGGATGATTGCGCTGCAAGTAATTGAGACACTTGAATTTCCTGCTTAGAGAAGTGAGTTCAATACCTTTTTATTTTGCAATGCTAAGGCATTTCTAAAATAGCTTCTCTACGTGGCTTCATGATGAGCAGGCACGCAGCTTTGGGGCTCTTTGTGCAAAAATCAGGAACGCTGGGTGCAGTAAGGGTGAAAAAAAGGACATGGGGGGTGTCAGGCTGAACATGAATCACCAGTGCACCCCCGCTGTGATGGAGACTGACTGGTTTTACTGGTCAGGTTGAAGCCAGCAGGACAAGAAGTTGCCCTCGATTCCCCTGTGTCACTCACAGATCCACACCTGGACCACTGTGCCCAATTTTGGGCTCCTCACTGCAACAGAAGCAGGGCCATATGAGAGCCACCAAAATAATCTGAGCACTGGAGCCCAAGGCAGGGTGGGAGAGGCTGAGAGCTCCCTCTGCTTGGAAGTGTGGGACCCAGGAGCACTGCAGGATCCTTAAGGACCCCTCCAAAGCTTTGTAGGATTCTATGGTTCATGCCCCTCTTCCAGTCCGATTTTGTGATCTCACAGGGAATTAAGGGGATGTAGGGCTTTGGGTGTCCCCCAGACAGTGGGGAGATGGAGGGGCTGGTGGGGCTCCTCCAAGGAGTTCCTGTGTTTATCCTTCACTAAGACCACAAGGAAGGAAAAGGGTCTGGAATGCTGCCCATCCTGAGCTGGCTGGTGGTGCACAATCCTCCTGCCATGGGTGTAGTGGTTTTACTTTTGCCGATTTTCTGTTTTGCCAAATTTAGTGTAGTGGTTTTTGTATCTGCTCTCTTTTACCTCTGGGAGATAGGATTTGGGAGAAAAAAAAGTAAAACAGGCTTTAATTTAAAAGTAAACAGGTAGATTTTATTAACACACACTAAGGAGAAAAANAAAAAAAAAAAAAGACAAAAGATTTTTTTTAAACCAACCCTTTCTCCCACTACAAACTGTTTATTTATCCCATCCAATTTCAGAATGATATTCCATTCACCAAAAAAAAGAACTGTACTAACCTATAACACTGGGACACACAACTCTAAACCAAGAGCTCCAAACAACCTGAGCAAGATTCGCCTTTCTTGGTACAGCTGTTCCCCTCGGGCCATGCACTGGGAGGGTTGGGCTGTGCCACTCAGACCCCTCCCAGGCAGCAGGGACTACCCAGAGCCTTCATCCCTCCCTTTCCAACCCATTCCTGGCCAAGTCTGGTGCCCAGCGGTGCCAGCTCTCCTGTCTGTGCCTTGATGCAGCGCTGGGGCCAAGGGCTGTTGGGACGGGGAGCTTGGTGGGCTCAGGAGTCCTGGTGCAGGTGAATTTCCTGACCACAGGGAGAGCCTTTCCTTCCGTGCATTCCCACTGTCACAGGACACGGAGGCTTTGACAGGAGACGGGAGGAGTACAGGGAAACCTGAAGGAGTTGCCTGAAGGAGGGGTGGGAGAGGAGAGAAGAGTCTTTTGGGAAGTGGAAAATGTGATGCTGGCACGGCCACATCAAAGACGGAGCTGAACCTGAGCCTCTGATTTCACAACGGGGTTCAAACCATTGGAATACTGCATTAAAACAAACAAATAAACAAACAAAAAACAACACAAACCAACCCAAAATGTATTTGATACTTTCTTGTGCTTTCCCTCCCCCCCCATCTCTGGGTACCACCATCACATTAGCGCAGCTCCCAGAGCCAGGATCAGCGGCTGGGAGGCTCAGGGATGTTTCTGAGCAGCTTTCCTGAAGCCCTGAAACCCCTGGGAACCTCATCTTCCAGCTGGGGGTGGGGCAGGAGCTGCTGGGGTTATCGGGTGGCTGAATGGGTTGTGGTTCGCAGCGGAGTTTAGGTTCCTAAGTCCTTTATTGGATCTAGCCCGGGGCTCTATTCCCAGCCCTGTTTGTGACATTAACAGGTCACTGCAGCCCCAGGGCTGTCCCCACCTTGTCCTGGCACGGCCCCGAGCGCGGGGCCGGGGACCCGCGGCCGAGGAGTCTCGGCACAACCATCACGGGGGAATCAGTTTGGGAGGCGAGCACGCCTTCTGGCCTTTTGGAAACGGTGCCGCCACCCAGGGCGCCAGGAGGGCTATAAATAATGGCCGGGGCGCCCCGGGATGCGGCAGACAGCAGGTATTTCAGGATGCTGCCGGCAGGGTCGTGCCGGGGCAGCCTCTGCTCCATTAGCGGTTATTTGCATCCTCTAAAGATTAACTGGGGTGAGAACAGCGCCCTGAGCCCGGCTGGGGATGGGTCAGGCACGGGATACAGAAGGGGAGGGATGGTCCCGTGGTCCTGGCTCAGGTCCTGCACAGCTTTGGACAAGCTGCTTGAGACCAGATTTTCTGCAGAGCACCTGGGAGTGTCCACACAGCATCCTCGCAGTCAGATGTTGTGTTTCAAAGGGAGTTTGAACATAATATTCAGAATTCCAGATTGGTTTGGGTTGGAAAGGACCTCACTGACCATCTCATTCCACCCCCTGCCATGGCAGGGACCCCTTCCACTATCCCAGGCTGCTCCAAGCCCCATCCAGCCTGGCCTTGGACACTTCCAGGGATTCAGGGGCAGCCACAGCTTCTATGGGGACCCTGTGCATAGGGAAGGATTTCACAGGGATGGTGAGAGCTCATGTGCATTCCAGGCTTCTCTCCTTGCAGAGCTTTGATGCAGCTACGAGGTCACTGTGGCAGGTACAACCTTCAAGGCCGTGCCTGTGGGTCCATCCCAATCCCAAAATGTCCATATTGAGGCTGTTCTGTGTGTGGGGGCGCAGGTGGAGGGGGCACTCAGGCAGGGGGGTGCCCAGCAGGGCGTGAGGAGCCCATCTGCTGCCCAGCACGTGGCACTGAGCTGGCACCGGCCCTGCCTGCGCCGTGTGTGCAGGGCACTGAGTGCTCAGGCAGAGCTGCCAGAGGGACACCCCAGAGCTGGGGGTGTCCGTGCCTGAGCATGGCTGAGCAGGAATTCAGGGCCTGAGCAGGAATTCAGGGGCTGAGCAGGAATCTGGTGTCTGAACAGGATGTTGGGACCTCAGCAGGGCATTGGGGTCTGAGCAGGGCATTGGGGTCTGAGCAGGGCATTGGGGTCTGAGCATAGTGCTGGGGTCTGAGGAGGGCACTGGGGTCTGGCAGCTCCTGGGTGTAAGGGCTGGGACCACAGTGCTGGAGGAGGCCACATCTGTGCCTTGTACCCTGGTGGTTTGAACACTTTTCCTGAGAAATGGGGTAAGGTGTATTCATGGGAAGGACTTTCCAACCCCTCATCCTCCCCTATCTCACTTCAGGAGGGCTCTCAGCTGTAAGATCAGGGCACCCCTCGTCCCAAGGGAGCCAGCACAGAGCCAAAGGATAAATCTTGGTATTGCAATGGATGGAAAGGTCTGTGGGTAGTCAGAGCAGTGACTGGAGAGGAGACAGCAGTGATCTGAGCGGTGGGGTTGTTTAGGGACAGAGCAGAGGGGACCCCAGGAAGCTGGTGAGATGTTTAGGAAGTGTGGAGGCTCTGGAGGGGCTCTGGGAACACAGCCCTGGGCAGTGAGCAGTGGCTGAGCACAGCTGACACCTGGCAGACATGAAAGCAGGGCTTGTTATCCTGCCCACAGAGTGCTGATTGTAGCCTCGGCCACAAAACCTCCTCAGCCAAAGTCTTTCAGCATCCCCCGAGATTTCCCAGGCAGATCTGTGGTGCTCAGCACCCCCAGCAGCCAAGGGGAACCAGGGCAGATGCCCAGATGCTCCCTGTTCTCCTCTCCCTGCTGCTCCAGCCTCCCCAGGACTGATCTTGGACTCTTTTCAGAGTAAGTTCTGTGGTGCCAGGCAGCTGCTCCATGATCATCCCAAATCTCACCACACCATGGGGTTTTCTCACCCTCCATCACATGAATGAAGCTGCAGAATGGAGTTGTAACCTGAAAGAGCTTGAAAGGTGCATCCACTCACAGCCTGCAAAAGGGCCTGGTCACACAAGGGTGCATATGCACCTCTGGGCCTTTAGTTTTTATATCAGTTTTTATGATATTACACTGTAATTCTGGCAATGGATTACATTATATCCATGGCAGGGGCTTGGAATTAGATGATCTTCAAGTTCTCCTCTGACCCAAACCGTTCTGTGACTCCATATTGGTGGGATTTTGAGGAGATGAGATGCTTGGCTGTGGCCTCTGAAGGCAGCAGGAGTTGGGAAGGTGTTGCTGGAAGCACCACTGAGTCCCCAAGTGCTTTTGGTGGATATTCTTCAAGAGCCTGGTGAGGGATGGACACCTCTGAAAGGCTCTTGGCTCCTGAGTGCTATTTAATAGAAGGATTTGAAGCATGCACTGGTCCAGCCCACTCCTCCTGACTGAACTGGAGTAACTTGCTGTTTGTTTTCTTTTCCCATAGCTCCCAGAATGGAGAGGAAGCTGGAGCCTGGCCCAACAACCAGTTTGACACGGAGATGCTCCAAGCCATGATCCTGGCTTCAGCCAACGGTTGGTGTCCATGACTCCTGGGAAAACCCTGACTCCTGCTCTCGGGTTCATGCTGATAGATAAGATGCTGTGGGACTGATTTATCTGGGTTAGCTGGGCTGGCTGCAAAAGCTCTGCTTCCACAGATCCCAAAGCTGGTGGAAAAGCCCTCCAGCTCTCTGGTGTCCCTGCAGAGAGAGGGGTCAGGAAGGATCCAGGCAGAGGAGATACCTGGTTCCTGTGGACAGGGACACCTTCTCCACCCAAACTCTGTTTGCTTTGCACTGGAACAACACCATCTGGCTGTGCTGTGGTTGTGTTAAGTGAAAGAGCCAGTCTGGAGGTGATGTTTTATAAACTACTTGGTTCCAGAAAGTCACAGTAAATTAAACTTGCTGTAAGGTGAGGAGGAAGGAGGGCTGGACTTTTGTTTGTGGCTAGAGGCTGGACCAGGGACACAGCAAATGCCTGACAGTATTCCAAACAAACCTTGTGTGCACAGGAGCTCCCCCAGTACCTCTGCTGAGCCATGGACTCACCAAGGTTTCTCCCACTGGCTGCTGCTGCCTCCTTGCAGTTGTATTTGCAGGAGGGTGGTCTGGGGTCATTTTGGGCTGGTTTGTTCTGGTTTATGGCAGTGCAGAAGCCTTGGGCAGGGAGGGATGTTCCCATGCACCCACAGTCTCCGTGGCTTTGCATAAAACAGGGACAATTATCACTGTGGGCAGCACTATGGATAAAGAGCCTGGTTTTCATAGAGCCTTTATTTATAAATACCTCCAAGTCTTTCCCCCCTCGATTTAAAAATAGAAGCACAGCCATAAAACCCTGTGCAAAATGCTTAGGATGCTTCCTTTGAGTTGTTGGGAGGGAAGGAATCTGAGGGAGGAGGAATGGCTTTGGTGTTGCTTTCTTGGAAAGCTGCTGCAGCTGAACTTCGCTGCTGTGCAGACACCAGGAGACAGCTGCCGCGGCTGGGGAGGGGGCGAAGGTCTGGGGCAAGGGAGTTGTTTACATTCAGGAGAAAGAAACAACGTGAAAATGTGTCTTTGCTCTGAAAAACGGCCATGGAAAAATAGCCCTCGGGGTTGCATGTGGTTATCGTCACCCAGCGTCTCCAGATCCGGTTTCCTTGCTGGAAAACAAAGCTGTTTTTCTGGCTGCTGCTCCAGCAATCCCCAGGATCAGAGCTAAGCGGGTCCCTTCCAGGTTAAGCACCGACTTCCATGGAGCCCCGGGCCCTATTGCAGCAAATCCCCCCCAATCCCCGAGTCTCACACAGCCCCAGCCTCTCCCAGGCCCCAGTCCGCCCAGGGGGGTTGATGGAAATCAAATCCCTCCTACAGAAAATGGCTTTCCCTTATCCATCCTTTTCAGGCCCCTTCTGTGCTGGGTGTGTGGATGGGGACACAGCACGAGTCCTTTCCTCCAGCACAGTGTTTTTGTGTCACCCTTGTTCTCTGTGCCCCGTTTCTGCTCTCTCTTCCAGCCAATAGTGTTGATCGGAGCAGGCTTTGATTAGGGGCAGCGCTAATTGCCCATTAAGCTTTGTGCTACCCATCCCTGGGTGTGATTTCCTGGCTGTTTAAATAATCCTTATCTTTCAGTGTCACCCGCTGAGCTCTGTTGGAGCTCCGGGGTGACAGGTGGGACACAGTGACACAGGTGATGCCTTGGATGCATCCTTACCCTGGGCCAGAGGTTTTCCTTGGCTTCAGCAGGAGGCAGCGCCAGCTGTGCCAGGCCCAGCCTGCACCATCCAGTCCTTTGAGGATTAAATCCCTTTCCCAATGGTTAAAAAACCATCGCAGGTCAGAGTATCTGGGGACCTGATTTTCCCCCAGGGCTGTGACCTTGCTGTAGGGTTCTGTCTCTCTTCCCAGCTATCCCTCCTCTGGATCTTCCTGCCTTGCAACTGGGAACAGTATGAAAAACACTAAAATATATAAGCTACACAGGGGCCAAGGCATTGGCCACAAAAAAAGCTGACAAATTATACTCTATCAAAAGCAGTTAAAAGTGATTACAAATGGTACTATATCAAAATCGTTGTGATTAACAATAATTTGCAAAAGCCAATACGTGACAGCAAAACAACTACATAGTTATTTATAACACAGCCATCCTTCCTCTGGGTCTTCCTGCCTTGCAACTGGGAACAATATGAAAAACCAATGTTTTGAGCGAACTGAATGGGCAGAGGCAGCTGCTGGGACAGCCTGAGGAGCACAGATGCTCCAGGACACCAGACACTCAAGGGCAGACATCCTGTCCTTAAAATACTCTGGCTCCCAGTGAGAATTTAGAGAGGTGCCATGGGCTGGTGGGAGAGCAGACAGAAAGGCAGCCCGGGGAGGTCCCTGTCCCCCCAGGCAGGGGCAGACACGCTAAATTGGGTCCCCTGAAAGCCCCACCAGCAGCTGCAGCCACACATGCTCTGGGGCTGCCCCCGGCCTCCCCTCTGCCCACGGGGGCGATGGAGCCACTCGCTGGTTATTTTTGCTGAAGCCCAAATTCTTGTTTTCCTCCTCAGGACCGTTTGGTATAATGACAGGCTGCTGGTACAGGCCGAGCGTGACCTTTCCAGCAACAAGAGCTCAAGTCCTTTGCTTGCAAGAGCACCTCGGTGCCCATTTATAACCCTCTATTGTTCCTGTTCTCTCTTCTTTTCAGCCTTAATGTCAGTGTTACCTAGAAACAGCCGGTCGCCCTTACCCGGGGCTGACTGGCAGGCTGGGAACTTCACCAGTGCCTTTTTCTCCCTGATGGAAGCTGTGCTGAGACTGCAAATTAATTCGTGGGCACCTGGGAGGTGCTGGCACCCCCAGCCCTTCACTGCTCAGAGCGCTGGGATGGCCCCACAGGGACACAGGGCAGCACTACCCAGGGAAGAGAAGGTGCCCAAGTCCACCCAGCCTCTCACTGGGCTGACTCCAGCTGGGACAGTCCAGAGAAAACAATTCTCCCATGGCTGGAGGCTGTAGTCCGCCTGTGAGATGGTCCCTGCACATCTCCAGTCATCCCATCCCACGGGGACCCTTTCTAACACCTCGATGGGTATGGGCTTGAGTTGGTTGCTAATGAAAGAAGCTGCTGCTCAGGCGAGTGAGGATTAGCAATAAATATCACTAATTACAGACACATCTTCCCAGCACAAGGTCCTCCAAGCCCTGCTAGATCTGGAACCCATTTCATGGGGACTCTGGAGGAATTCTCCTGCGGTGAATGCTTCCAGAGCGGGGAGTGTAAGGCATTTCCCTGCACTGGGTCGCTGTGTTTGCTCACCATGGCCCCTGCCCTGGTGCACAATATCACGCCTGTTTTCGGCCTCGCTGTGTTTTCCTCCCTGCCTGCTCCAACAGAGCAGCTGCAACTTTTCAAACTGCAGTTGCTTCATCCTTCCGACCCCTGCAAAGGGAATGTGTACACAGCCATATTTCAGGGGGATGGTGGGATGTGGTCCAGCTTTTTGTCCAGCTTTCTGGCTGCCTTAGCCACCTCCATCTGCTTAGGCAACACAGAGGCGTGCACAGAGCTGGTCTGGAGTGAGGAGGAACGTGAGGAGACCCAGCCCACCACCTCTGCTCGTTGTTTTTCTTTGTTCCCACAACCTCTCTGCCTGTGAAAGGAAGGAGCAGCACCTCTGGGCTCTGCCTTGGGCCCTCTGGGTGCTCCTGCTGGGTGTCCCCATCCTCCAGGACAGCCTGGCCCCAGCCATGAGCATGAGGCACTTAAAGGCTCAGATGGGAGCCACAATCTCTCGTACAAAGGCTGAGTTTCAGCAAACCCTTTCTGTGCAAGGATCCCACCCTGAGCCGTGCACAGGCAGCTGCACTGGAGCAGACCGTGCAGCAGCTCATGGCAACAGCATCACTTGAGCCCTGCCATCCCCCCGTGCTCATTTCTCTCCATCTGCTCTCCAGCATCCAGCAGAGCCCCGCCATCCCGGGGGGGCCCTGTGCCCCTCCCCACTCCTCGCTCCGTGCCGGAGCTTTGCATAGCGACAGGAATGAATTTGCCTTCCCCTCCCCCTGCTCCCAGATCTGGACCATCAGACACGCTCTGGCATTGATTTCCCTCGTGCTCGGCTTCCTAGAGCCATTTTGCGGTATTGCAGGGGAGGGGTTTTCTTTCTCGTCTCCCGTGTCCTGCTCCCTGAACAAACCTGGCTGGAGAAAAATACCGCGGGCAGGGTTTTAAATGCGGCGGAAAAATAAATAAATATTGGATTTCCTTTAATGCATCACTAATGGTGTGACTGCACAATATGTTTGTAATGGGCAGTTTCGGGGGGGGGGGGGTGGCTCTGTGCCAGGCTGCCCAGCACAGCCTGTGGGGAGCTGAAGGGTGATGTTGGTTTGGGTTTGACACCCTGTGGGGCTGCTGGGGCTTGGGGTGAGGGTCTCCAGCTGGCTTTAACATCCTGCCCTTCTCTTTCCCCCCTTCCCCGGCGTTCCCCACAGAAGCTGCTGACGGTAACTCGACCCTGGGCGGCGGCAATGGCACGATGGGGCTGAGCGCTCGCTACGGCCCCCAGTTCACCCTGCAGCACGTCCCCGACTACCGGCAGAACGTCTACATCCCGGGCAGCAACGCCACCCTCACCAACGCCGCCGGCAAGCGCGACGCCAAGAACGCCGCCCCCGCCGGAGGCAACAAGAAGAAATCCGGGAAGAAGGAGAAGAAGTAGTGAAGAAGAGAAAGGAGACCTTAGAGCTACAGGGCAGCCGGCTCCAGCACTCCCCCAAAACCACAGCCCAGGCCGGAGGACGAATGTGAATTTTTCTGTGGTGCAAAAGTAGGAAATGCTGCGAATGTATCTCGTCATCATCAGAGCTGAGAGCAGGGGCTCGCTGCTCTCAGGTCTCATGATGAAAACCAATCCAGAATCTAAACCGAACGCAATCAAGTGCCCTGTGAATAATGTTTTATACAATCCCTCGGGTATTCGAATATGCAAGGGAGGAAGGTCTTTTGCCATGTCTTTGGATCCGATTTACTCCCAGGTAGTCCGAGAAAGGCACAAGGCTTGTGCTCGGCTTTGCCCAGTGTAAATAATTTTAATGTGGATCTTTTAATTTATAGCCCTTCAACTATTTTTTGGAAAGGAAATGGAAGTTCTTAGCTTAGAGCCCATGCTACAGTTCTTTGCTCTTAAATTTTCCATTCGTAAAATTCACCCCCAGTCAATGATAGCAATGGATTTTGGAGTTTGGAAGTTGGTAGGGAGTGCTTCAGTTCCTGCTTACCTGTCATCTGGGAAAAAAAAAAAAAAGAAGTGTTTATATTGCATGAGTCAAAGGGAATATGGCAAGGCTGCATCCTAAACATTTTGTTTTGTTTTGTTTTGTTTTAAAGTGTAACCACTAATGGCCTGAAATATGATAAGGAAAAAGCCCTCCTGCTGTGTGAGAGGCAGGGAATTCCAAGAGGAGCATGCCGAGGTGTGCGGCAGCTGCCCCGGCGGTTCTAGGGGTCTCCGAAGAGCAGACACATCTCAAACCTTCTTTGCAGTAAATATTTATATGTACAGTCGATGTTCTTATGGAATTAAGGCTAAGAGAGCCTCGCTCCCCGGCGGCCAGGCCTGGCCAGGTCCCCGCCCAGGGGACACGGGGACGACGCTTCACTGTCTGCACACGGTGTCTGCATGCTCGTCCCTCACCTCACACCTGCACTAGCGCAGTAGCTCCACGGACCCGCACAAGTCCTCGCATGCCCACGCGGGGTGACCGCGCCGGCAGCCCCCGGGGCTGCCCTGGGGAAGGGGTGGGAGGGGGTGGGATGGCTCAGGTGGGCTGGGGAAACTCATTATTGCTTCTAGTTCGGGCCCCAAAGGCTGTTTGGGGTGGTCGGGCGGTTCTACAAGGTGATTCCCGCCCCAAGGGGCGGGATCCGCGGAGCTGCCGGTGCATGGCTTTGGTGCAGAGTTGGTGACTGAGTAAGTGATGGTTGTTTTGGTGGCGTTTGGGGACCAGATCCAGACAAGGGACCCAAGAGCAGGGGGTGATGCTGCAAACTGGGGGACACGTCACATGGGACCATGCGGGGCCAGCCCAGAGGAGGAGGTGATGCTCCCGCTGGCTTTGGGCTTTGTACCCTGCAGGGAGAATTAAAGGATGAGGATTAGAGTTTCTCCATGTTCCCATCACCAAAGCACCAGGCCAGCTTCCCACAGCAAAGCAGCTCTGAGCCCCTGGGGGAGGCAGATGGGGCCTTTGTGTAGCCAGAGCCAGGAGAGGAGCTCTGGGGTGGCCAGGAAGGGGCCACGCTGAGTTTCCCAGGGGGGTGTGTGTTGTTTTTTTCCTTTTTTAATCACTAACACGTAACTCACCCAGCAGATCCAGCCCTTTCAGCCAGGCTCTCCCCACCCCTGCCCCCTCCCCAAACCCAGGGCAGCAGGAGCATCCTCCGTGTTTCATCCGGATCCAGCCACCTCCGGCACTGGCTGCACTGGGAGCGGTTCCCACCCTGTCCCCTGCAGCTGCCACCTGTCCCCCCTCTAGAAATGCTGTAGCTGAATCGTAGTCTTTATATTTTCTTTTTAATCTGCAATCTGAGGTAGCGTAGTGAGTGTTGTGTATTTAGTGGCGTGTTATTTTTAATCGCGGTAACTAACTTGTGGACATCGGTATTTTCAATTTTCTCTGTATCTTCTTTCCATGTGGTCTGTGCTCCGAGTGTACGTGAAATGAAACACGTTTGCCCTTTCAATGTGTCTAATATTGAATTATACTTATATATTATATATATGCTTATACCCTTCTTATACCCATATAGACCAATGTCGATGTGTTACACGCAAGTTTTATACTCTAATATTTATATTGCTTTTTTTCTTTGGGAAAAAAAAATAATAAAATGGTTTCTTCTGAATGAATGGTGTTCATTCTGATGGGAAAAGGGAGGCGCAGATGGGGTCTGGCCATCCCGGTGCTGCTGACAGGGGGTGGTTCAGCCCTTGCCTGGCTCCAGTGGTGGGGATGCTCTTGGGGCACCCCCAGTCTTGTGTCCCCCAGGCCTGCTCTGGTGGCACCCTCATCCTCTGGTCGCCCAGGCCTTTGAGTGGAGGGTGACATGGCTGTGGATCATGACTGAGGACATAAAGGGGTCGGTAGCTACAGCCCCAGGAGGATCCAGCTGCCCCTCTCCATCACTGGCAGGGATCTGGTCACTGTTGCCCAGTCCCGGAGGATCCGGAGAACCAGACCCTGCTGGGATTCCATCACCCATCACCAGCAGGAATCCACTCTCCCTTCTGCAGCCCTGGTCTGATTTGATTTCTGTGGTGTCCCCTCTGTGCACTTGGGGACAGTGGGTGGGAGGGTATTCAGGCACTGTGACCTCCCTGGCCAGGACAATCCTCCCACCCTCTCCCCGCAGGGGGGGTCCGACACAGGCTGAGGAAAAACATCCCGTGGCTCAGGGTGTCGCAACCCTGGAGGAAAAAATAAGCTGCTGCTGGCCAGATGTGAGGGGGAGGGTGGAGGAGGCGGGGGCAGAACAGTCCCTGGAGACAGACAGACAGACAGAGCCCAGGATTGAGGGTTGGGGCTGATCCCCCCTGTTAGCAGAGCATATGAGGCTCCAGGTGTGCAGGGCACAGCCCCCATCCCTGTATTCCCCTCCGTCCCCACCCAGTGTCTCTGTCCAGGTGCAGGTCTGTGCCCTCCACCCTCTGCCCCCCAAAACCCCCCCGGTTCTGCCCTCACACACAGCGAGCACCCCCTGAGCCCCCCTGCAGACTGACAGACACTTCCCAAATCCCCCAGCGCCCCATAGAGACCCCAAACCCCCATCCAGCTGCACAGAGACCCCTGAAAATCCCCTTGCACCTCTCCGAGGGACATCCCTCTCTCCAAATTCCCTTGCATCCCACAGATCCAGCTCTCCCTCCTCCCCTGCCCACGTGGGGACAGCCCTGGTCCATCACACACACGCGGGGGGTTCTAACCAGGCCATCCTCCTTTGGGACAGGCGGTCCCAGCCCACAGGGGAGGCCACCGGGCTCAGGGCAGTGAGAGGGCAGGGATTTGCAGCTCTGGGGCTCCTGTGACACCGTGTCCTCTGCCCCAGCCCCGGAGCTGCTGTCCCTCCCACACCGGATCACCTGGAGTGCATCGGGGACGGCTCCAGGGGGATGTGGGGATCAATCCCACCGACCCACAGGGTAACGGGAGCAGGGCTGAGCACTTCCAGGTGCCACCCGCGGGCTGTCCCCAGCACCTGTCCTAGCCGGGGTGGCTTCATGCCGGGGCACTGGGCATCACTGAATGCTTGGCTGGTGATGCCACCGGGCGCCCGCAGCTGAGTGCTGAGGGTGAAGGAACCAGGAATGGTCAAGCGAGTGTGTCCCCAGAGGGGTGACAGTCTCCACTGCTGGGGAGCAAAGAGGCTTTGCAGAACTCCGGAGCGGGTTTGGCCGGAGGAGCCGCAGCCTCCCCGGCGCCCTGAGCCCCGCGGTGTCCCCGTGTCCCAGCTGCGGGTGTTGGTGTCGGGATGTGCGCAGTGAGAGGGGGCACATCGAGTTTCATCTCATTTCTCTTCTCTCTTGCACTGAAATTACCCCAGGGCACGGCGAGAGCCAGGAAGGGGAAGCCGCAAACACAGACCTGGCCAATTAGCGCTGATGAAGGAAACGCGGTCAGCCGTGCTAATTACCGGGGACAGGCGGGAGCGGGGACGTGTTCAGTGCAGCGTGGCGAGCTGGGGGAATTCCCGAGCTGAGGCGGTGACACGGGGGAGGCCAACAGAAACAGAGCTGGAGTCACAGTCCTGACAAAAGGGACACAAAGAGCGTGGCAAGGACAGAGCCCCTGGCAGGCGCTGGGGACAGTGACATCGCGGGGCTCGTGGCATTGCTCCCGGGAAGGGTGACCCGGCCTTGGGAAGGAGGTCCTGGACGTGGCAGGGGAGAGGTACAGGAGGTCTTTCACTGCAGCCCTGGTGGGGACTGGGGGGCTCTGCCTGGAGAGGGGCTGTGGGGTGCAGCCTCTGTGCCCGGTGCTGGCGATGAGCGGCTGTGTCCCCCTCAGGGCAGGTGGGGATTCACCAGCAAACTCTGAGGGCTGCAGCCAGTTCCAGATGGGGCCCTGGGCCAGGGCGTCCGTGCTGGGCTGCTCTGAACATCCTTCAGCAGCCAGAAGGGACTCAGATGTTTCTCCACCCTGGTGCCCTCCTGCTGCTGCTTCTCCTCCTTCTCCATCTCCTTTCCCCACCCCTGGGATTACCTCAGCACCTCTTCCTCCCCTCCCTGTCATTGTCCAGGCACAACCATAGTGTGGGGCCAGGGAACCTTCAGACTCCACAGGCAGCAGGGCTGGAAACTCTTGGTGGTGCAGGAACAGGTCACAGAGCGGTGGAGACCCCTTTGTGCCCCCTCTGGGGGTTGTCCTCAACCCACTTCCTGCTCCTGGCAGAGCTGGAGCACCCAGATGCCCCAGGTAGTCCTGGATGGTGTTTTTGTTTGGTTGTTTTTTTCCTTTCTTTGTTTGTTTTTTCCCCAATTAACCTTGAAAATGAAACAAAAAGAAAAGAAACTAACCAAAACAACCCGAAAAACCAAACAAAAAGAATTGAGCCAAGCCAGTTTTCCATTGGACCTGTGAGCTGAGCTGACCTGTCACTGGGCCCCAGGGCGGGCTGGGTGGGGAGCTGGAATCTCCATCAGGCTCATGGGCCGAGTCCCATCAGCAGCTCCTCCAGTCATTACTTCACCCAGCAAAGCGGGGGGTGGGGGTGGGGTGTGGAAATCACAAAAAAACCCTGAGTTTTCATGCAGCTTTCTCTCACCCCTTCCTTTGGGGTCCCCAGAGGCAGGGAGGAGGCCACCCTGGGTCTGACACAGGCACTGGGATCTGGAGCCTGCTCAGAGCAGAAGACACCCCCGGGAGCTGCTGGCAGCAGGGGTTTCTCCTCCCAGGAATGCCTCACAAGGGAGGCCAGCCAATGCCAACAGAAAGCACCTGGAAATCGCAGTACTTGGGGTACAAAATGTCCAGAAGGGGTCCAGGGGGGCAGCGGGTGCAAAGGGCCGGGTGAGGAGAGGGGATGTCCACAGCAGGGGATGTGGTGGGAAAGGCACCCACAGCCCCTCTGCCTTGCTCCCCTCCAGCCCCCAACTCCTCTGGGATTTTATTTCCCCCAGCACAGCTGGCCCCTCTCACACCTCACATTCCTGGGGGGGGGAAGCAAGAGGTGTTTCACCATCCTCCACATCCCTTCCTGCTCCATAAATCCACTTCCCGCCGCTGTGATTTATTATTATTTGTAACAATAACAAAGCGTGCGTAGATGGAATAAAATTTGCCTTTTGCTGACTGAAACCTTGTGACCACGGGGAAGGAGAGGGCGGAGGGAGGGCCCTGCTGGCCCCTGGCCGGCCCCGTTGGGACTCGGGGGCTGCCAAAGGCTTTTCCATCATGTGGAGGAGCAGCACCAGCCCTCAGCCGCTCTCCGGGCAAAATAGGATGTGGTGGGATTTTGCCCTTTTGCAGCCTGTGTGACCTTGTGGTGGCCTGTGCCATGAGCTGCTGGGAGAGCACTGTGTCTGTCTGTCTGTCCTCCCTGTGGGGCACAGCCTCTGTCCCAGCCATGCTGGTGGCCGGGTGCCCGAGGAGATCATCCCAGGGAAGCAGCCAGAACCTGAGGTCACGGGGCTGGGAAAGGGGAGGGCAAGGAGGACAGGCAGGGAAGGAGAGCAGTGCCAGGAGGGATGAGGACAAACCAGGCAGATTCCAGGCACTGCTGGTAGGACACAGAGAGGCTGGAAGGGCTCAGCTCCAAGGGGACACTGCCGTGTGTGTCCCCCACACTCCATTGGAACTCGCTGTGGCCCCTGCAGTGCTGCGGGTGGGACTTGCCAGGGTCAGTGTCACCGAGCAGAGCCAGCCCATGTGCCTGGTCCCAGGGTGTGCTGCTGCCTCTGCAGGCAGGAACATCCCTCTGCTCCTCAGAGCCAGGGCTGGCCCCTGCCAAACCATCCCTGGGGAGTCCCTGGGAGCACAGAGCCAGGCAGAGTTAATTCCCTCATGGATACCTGCAGCCCCCATTAACCACAGAGAGTTGGGGCAAAGGCAGAAGTTTGCAAAACCCCCACTCTAAAAAAGGCCAAGAAAAGCCAAAATGCTCCTCTGGGAAGGGGCAGGGGCTGCCCGTGTCCAGTGCTGCCTGCCTGACCCTTGTCCCTTTGGCACATGACAAAATGCCCAGTTTGGGGAGGGGGTTTTGGCCCCCTCTCCTCGTGAACGGGCAGCAGTGCTGAGCCAAAGCACCCCAAGGTTTTCTGGGGCCTCTGGGAGCAGGAAAGGGAATGGATCTGGCTGTGCTGGGGTGTGTTCCTCTCAGGGGGGACAGGGATGGGGGTGACACGGGGCCCAGCACATCCTGCTACCCAAGGCTCGAAAGGCACTGCCAGTTTTGGGCTGGGAAGCAGAGACACCTCCTGGGAACCTCCCCTCCTGTCCCACAGGCCTCAGACAGGTGGGGTTTGATTGGGGATTTGATTTGGGATTTGAGAGGAGCCCTCCTGGGTGAGCTCCAGGTGACACAGCCTGGCTGGCACAGGGAAGGGAGAGCAGCCACTTCAGCCAAGGGGTGCAGGAGGAAAGGGCCCCCCAGCACCCCCCAGCTCCAGAGGGCTTTGGGGAGCAGCGCCCAGTGCCACCTGCCCCGCTGGTCCCCAGGATGTGGGTGGCTGCCAGGACTGGGAGTGGGGACCTGCCATGCTCTCCATCAGACTGGGGGGGTTCCTGTGAGCTGCCAGGGGCAATGGGGGCAGGGACTCCCCCAGATAAATGGAGGAGGAGAGTCCTGGTGCTGCTGAGCGAGATGGGACAGCAGCCAGGGAGGGACAGCAGCCAGATGGGAGCAGAGGGACAGGAAGAGGGAGACAAAGCTGCTTTGTGCCGGGCAGGGAAAGAGGGGGAATGGGGAAGGGGCTCCTGGGTGCCAGGGGAGGGGGCCAGGCTGGCTCCCTTCAACCCCACCATCCCCACAGCGGGGTGTAAGAGATAATCCACAGGGGTGCAGGAAGAAAATACGTTTTGTACCATTAATAACTTCAAAAATATTTTAAAACAGTATTTTTTCATCTCTCCCCCATCATTTTTTTACCTCGTGCTTTAGTTTATGCTTTAAAGTGGACTTGTTAGCCCAGCAGTACGTGTAGGGAATTTATAAATCAATGAATATATTGGGGGGGATGTGGAATAAAAGAACGTGGAGCCTGGAGCTCTGTATGGTGCTGGGGGGTGCCTGCAGCTGTTAGAGACCAAGAGTCCTCCCCCACTGCTGCAGCACCCCAGGGGGATGGGGACTGTCCCTGCTGAAGCTCAGGGGGTCTCTCCCAGCCCCTGCAGGGATTTGGGGTGTCCCCACCCCCTGACTGAGCACCACCCCCGTGGTCTCTCTGAGGCCACCCCAGCCTGGCTTCTGTCCATCCCTCTGGTCCCTGCAGTCAGGCCCTGGATAAAAAGCTTTTTTTTTTTTTTTTTTTTCTCCCTCATTTTCACAGGACACTGTGGGCCTCCCACTCCTCAATTAGCAACTTGTCAGTGACAAGCTCATCAAAAAGCTGCTAAAAAAACCCAGAGTGAGATTTGATGCAAACTAGGGCAGTAATCAGGTCTGTGCCCTGGTTTTTAAATTATTCCAGCAGTCCCTGTGTGCCCATGCCTGTGGGGACCCACTCCTGAAAGCCTCGTGGAGCCAGTGCTGTTCAGCTGCCTTCATCCCACACCTCTGCAGCAGCAGGGACACCTCGGGTGGCAGAGGGGGATGGAGACACATTTTGGGACACAGGCCTGGCTGGTGGCCACGCTGATAGCAGGGAGGGGGGACAGGGCTGATCCCCACCTCAGACAGGGGGTACAGGAGCCCTGCCTGGCTAGGGTTTGCCACAGGGAGGGATTGGGCACCCCTTGGAGCACCCACCATGAGGTGCCAGCAGGACTTGGGCAGCAGAACAGCTGCTGCAAGGAGCCCTGAGCCCCAGAGCAGGAGCACAGCCTGGGCTGGGTGTCCCTGTGCCCCAAAACAGGAGCACAGCCCGAGCTGGGGTGTCCCTGTGCCGCCCTGGGCTCCATCCCCTGCACAGAACTGCTCCCGAGGACAAACCCCTCCCGTGCCACCAGGCCAGGGCCACGTGGACGAACATTTGTCCCTCCAAAGTGGCCATCTGGGAGAAGGTGTCCTTCATCCCAGCAGAGCAGCAGAGAGCTGCAGCCTGGCCCAGTTCTGGCTGCTTTGACCTCTAAACTCAGCCGGGGGCTGGGCTGGTGTGACTTCGAGGGCAGAGGGACCCTCGCGGGGGGTCACCAGGAGGGACACTGCTGTCACAGAGCTGTCACACAGGTGTGCACACCCTCGGGGACAAAACGGCTCCAGTGCTGTGACCTGGGCTCTGCCTGCTGCTTTGTCCCTGGGGAATATCCATCGTGACGAGTGCTGGACAGTGAGGGTGGCTCCTGTCCTCCCCACCTCCCACACACCTGGCGTTCAGCCCTGGTGACATTTGGGCAGGGGGACAGCTCCATCCCCCAGAGCCTGTGTCTGGGCTCTGAGACACCACACCTGGTGTGCCAAGGTGGACTTTTGGGGCAGGGAACAGGATTTCCAGCCTTCCCCAGGGATGTGGCGGCCACGCCCAGCCCACCACAGCCGTGATGCTGCTCCAGCTCCGCAGCTGCCCCCTCCAGCTTGGATGAGCTCCCTGCAGCTCAGTGCCACAAGGCTCTGGGTTCAGCTCTGCACCAGCAAAGTTATGATATGGAGACAAAAAAAAATCACATTTCTGTACCAAAAATCATGTTTATTCCTCCATTTTTGTACATAAAAGCTGTCATGACAACACCGTGCTCTCAGAGCATCCCTTTCCCACAGCTGCAAAGCCATGAAAAAAAGGGAGCTGGTACAAGGCAATACAGACTCCCAGGCAGGGCTCCAGGCTGGCTCGGATTCAGCTCACATATCCCAATTTCTCTCTCATTTTGAAGCTTTCCAGGGCATTTGGCAGCTCCCGCCTGCCCTGACCAGCACTGGCACCCTGCCATGAGGGTGGCACAGCCCTTGGCCCCACAGGGAGCCCTCTCACACCCCAGGTGTTGGGGAGGCAGTGCGGGCAGTGCCTTAATTGTCCCACCGGCCCCTCCTGACTCCCCCAGCCCTTCCTGAAGGGACGGGAAGGGGTCAAACCGTGTGTCCAGAGCTCCATCCCACACCCCTGCAGCAACAGGGGAGCTGCTGTTCACCCAGGTTTGAGCAGGGAGTCCCTGGTGATGCCTTAAGTCTCAGCTTT
>VXBN01007983.1:0-10982 GCA_013397395.1 Sinosuthora webbiana | reverse complement strand
AGGGCTGCTCCTTCTTGAAAGTCTTCTTGGTTTCAGTGGATAATCCCAATTTACAAAATAGATGAGTTTTAAAATGCTGCAATAATCCACTCATTAGCCCTCGCTTCGAGGCGGCGCCTCGGGGCATTCCCAGAGGAAGGGAGGACGGGGGGCTCAGGAGATAATTGCTGCACACTTGAACTCCTCAGGAAGTGGCAGATCTACTAATTTTGGTGAATTCCTTTGTGTCCACAGGCAGCTGCCCTGCATGAGGGCTGTGCCACGCTGTGCCGTGCCCGTGCCATGCCTGCATCAGGACTCCCAGTGAGGCCGAAGAGTTCCATGCAGGAATTCTGCCGACTGAGTGTCAGCCCTTCCTGCTGGCACCGACGGCTCCACAAGGAATGGCAGGGTTGGGATACAGGAGTCAGCAGAGTGCCTGAAGAGGCGTTTCTGGCATCAGCTGTAGAAGCAGAGAGCTGGGGCTGGGAAGAGCACAGAGCTCCTGGGGCAGCTCCCGGCTGGAAAGGGGACAATGGAGCATTGGAGAAGCCAGATCTGGGCTGCTGCTGGGGGTGCCAGGCTGAATCCCCTGAACAAATCCCAGGTCATGGAGCTGTGGCTGCCTCATCCCTGGAAGTGTTTCAGGCTAGGTTAGACAGGGATTTGAGCAACCTGGGATAGTGGATGGTGTCCCTGCCCATGACAGGGTGAGGAATGAGATGGGGTCTAAGGTTCCTTCCCACCCAAACCATCCCAAATCATTCCATGATTCAATTTATTGCACTGGCCCTGAGCATTCACAGGAGGGCCCAAAGGAGGTTCTCTGAGCAGTCCTACTGCAGGGAAGGCTCTGGACTCAATTCCCATTGCTGGTGGTACCTGTCCATCCTCTCAGTTCTTCCTTTCCTCATCCTGTTGGCTGACTGGGTAAACAGGCAGATGATAAATATTTTGGGGCTCATTTAAGACAAATAAGCCCAAGGATTGTTTGTTTTATAAACACAACCCTTAGTGGGGTTAAACCAAAATTACATTCTGAAAATGAGATTTTTTGTTTCTTTCTCTTTGCATAGCAATCTGTGAAACAGAGAAACACCTGTGTCCCTTATACATGAGCAGGGCTGGAGGTTTTTCAGTGAAACCTCATTTTCCAGGCCAAGGATGCAGGAGGAGTGAAGAAGCTTCCGAGAAAAGACCAGAAGAGGTTCCTGACTGTTGGAAAAATGAAGTCAACACAGCTCAGCCTTGAATGACCTTCAGATTTTGGGCAAGAAGGTTGCTGTTACACAGGAAAAATATTACAAAGCAAGAGGGGATCAAATAACTGACATGTCTTGGCCAGTTACTGGGAGAATGATGTCTGGGAGGTGACGGCACCAGAGAGTGGATGGGAACATGCTGGATCCGTGTCACTCTTCACACAGCAAACCTCCTCCACACACTCTGGTGCCCAAAGCCTCTGATTTTCTTCCCTAAATTGTCCCCACTGTCATTCTCTGTGCCCAAGGTGGTCCCCACATGGTGTGAAGGTGACAGATGGGGGCTCTGTGTCACTTGGGGTGAGGTGCTTCTGTCCATGCTTTGAAATCAAATCCTTGGGAACCAAAGTAGGAAAGTTGAGGGTTGTTCTCCATTCCTTTTCTCACCCAAATATGTCCAATCTAATCAGCATTCCCCTGCAGCTGCTTGAGAAATTTCCAAGAGCGCCTTGTTTTGGTTTGGGTTTTTGTCAGAAAATGTGGAGCTGTCAAAGCCAAGGAATTGTGTGGAAATGGAATGGTTTTGACAAGACTGTCATCAGGGGAAGTCTCTGAGCTTCAGGACAGAAGGGCTGATCAAACCCAGACACATTAGGGAAGACAAACAACCCTGACCCAGCTCAGCAAGGAGAGCTAGACCCCAGGCTGCAGCAAGGCTGAGCCTGGAGTAACCCCCTCTCCTGTCCTCTGCAGAAATTTGGAATGGGTTGTCCAGAGAAGCTGTGCCTGCTCCATCCTTGGAAGTGTCCAAGGCCAGGCTGGACAGGCTTGGAGCAACCTGGGATAGTGGAAGGTGCCACTGCTCTGGGGATTTGAACCAGATGAGCTTTAATTTCCCCTCCAACCCAACCATTTTGGAATTTTATGATTCCATTAAATATTTAGGGGAATAGCCTGAAATCCATGTGTACCCCAAAGCTAAGCTCATGGGGGGGTCATGGGAAGGCACACGCAGAGGAAGTGAAGATTCCTCTTGTTGATTCCAAACAGTTCTGGCTGTCTCTACCCAGACAGACCTAAAAAGGGAAACTGTCCTCTCAAGTAGAGTGTTTTAAGGCAGGGCCTGAGACAGTTTTGCTGATCTCTGTTTTCACCTGGATCTATCTCCAGCCCATCAGAGACAGCAGAGTTTGCAGGGATGATGTGCCAAGGACGTGGCATTGGGACACTGGGAACTGCTGGCAGCAGAACATCGGCACTGCCAGGGCTCAGCCACCTTGCTCAGCTCCGCTGCTCCTCAGGAAATGAATGCAAAGTATTTTATAAACACCAACATTTTCTTTTCAAAGCAGCACCTGTGTAAACAGCCCTGGAGTGAGCACATCCACTGGGACCCTCTGGCAAGCACCCAGAGCCCATCCCGGAGCAGGGCCAACATTTCCTGCAGCCCAGGCTCAGGGGGGATATTGGACCATTGTCCTGCTGTCCTGCTGTCCTGCTGTCCCACTGTCCCTGTTCCAAGGTCCAGACATGGCACCTCTGCTCTCCCCCTGCCATCCCAGTGTCATCCTTCTTTTCCATGGGCAGGACAATGCCAGCATCACTCTCCAGTGGTGGCGACAACCACAAGCTGGAACACAGGGGGAACATCCATGGAGAGGTGGTGCTTGAGCTCAGCACTCTTGGGATCCCCCAGGACAGCAGCACTCCCAGATTGTGCATTCCAGTGGATATTCCAGTGATCTGCCAGACAAGGATATCGGTGCTGAGAGAGACAATCAGTGTCACATCCCCTCTGTCTGGGCCTTGCCAGCTGGAACCTGGGGNCCTGTCCATCCTCTCAGTTCTTCCTTTCCTCATCCTGTTGGCTGACTGGGTAAACAGGCAGATGATAAATATTTTGGGGCTCATTTAAGACAAATAAGCCCAAGGATTGTTTGTTTTATAAACACAACCCTTAGTGGGGTTAAACCAAAATTACATTCTGAAAATGAGATTTTTTGTTTCTTTCTCTTTGCATAGCAATCTGTGAAACAGAGAAACACCTGTGTCCCTTATACATGAGCAGGGCTGGAGGTTTTTCAGTGAAACCTCATTTTCCAGGCCAAGGATGCAGGAGGAGTGAAGAAGCTTCCGAGAAAAGACCAGAAGAGGTTCCTGACTGTTGGAAAAATGAAGTCAACACAGCTCAGCCTTGAATGACCTTCAGATTTTGGGCAAGAAGGTTGCTGTTACACAGGAAAAATATTACAAAGCAAGAGGGGATCAAATAACTGACATGTCTTGGCCAGTTACTGGGAGAATGACAGCTGGGAGGTGATGGCACCGGAGAGCGTATAGGAACACACTGGAGCCATGTCACTCTTCCCACAGTAAACCTCCTCCACACACTCTGGTGCCCAAAGCCTCTGATTTTCTTCCCTAAATTGTCCCCACTGTCATTCTCTGTGCCCAAGGTGGTCCCCACATGGTGTGAAGGTGACAGATGGGGGCTCTGTGTCACTTGGGGTGAGGTGCTTCTGTCCATGCTTTGAAATCAAATCCTTGGGAACCAAAGTAGGAAAGTTGAGGGTTGTTCTCCATTCCTTTTCTCACCCAAATATGTCCAATCTAATCAGCATTCCCCTGCAGCTGCTTGAGAAATTTCCAAGAGCGCCTTGTTTTGGTTTGGGTTTTTGTCAGAAAATGTGGAGCTGTCAAAGCCAAGGAATTGTGTGGAAATGGAATGGTTTTGACAAGACTGTCATCAGGGGAAGTCTCTGAGCTTCAGGACAGAAGGGCTGATCAAACCCAGACACATTAGGGAAGACAAACAACCCTGACCCAGCTCAGCAAGGAGAGCTAGACCCCAGGCTGCAGCAAGGCTGAGCCTGGAGTAACCCCCTCTCCTGTCCTCTGCAGAAATTTGGAATGGGTTGTCCAGAGAAGCTGTGCCTGCTCCATCCTTGGAAGTGTCCAAGGCCAGGCTGGACAGGCTTGGAGCAACCTGGGATAGTGGAAGGTGCCACTGCTCTGGGGATTTGAACCAGATGAGCTTTAATTTCCCCTCCAACCCAACCATTTTGGAATTTTATGATTCCATTAAATATTTAGGGGAATAGCCTGAAATCCATGTGTACCCCAAAGCTAAGCTCATGGGGGGGTCATGGGAAGGCACACGCAGAGGAAGTGAAGATTCCTCTTGTTGATTCCAAACAGTTCTGGCTGTCTCTACCCAGACAGACCTAAAAAGGGAAACTGTCCTCTCAAGTAGAGTGTTTTAAGGCAGGGCCTGAGACAGTTTTGCTGATCTCTGTTTTCACCTGGATCTATCTCCAGCCCATCAGAGACAGCAGAGTTTGCAGGGATGATGTGCCAAGGACGTGGCATTGGGACACTGGGAACTGCTGGCAGCAGAACATCGGCACTGCCAGGGCTCAGCCACCTTGCTCAGCTCCGCTGCTCCTCAGGAAATGAATGCAAAGTATTTTATAAACACCAACATTTTCTTTTCAAAGCAGCACCTGTGTAAACAGCCCTGGAGTGAGCACATCCACTGGGACCCTCTGGCAAGCACCCAGAGCCCATCCCGGAGCAGGGCCAACATTTCCTGCAGCCCAGGCTCAGGGGGGATATTGGACCATTGTCCTGCTGTCCTGCTGTCCTGCTGTCCCACTGTCCCTGTTCCAAGGTCCAGACATGGCACCTCTGCTCTCCCCCTGCCATCCCAGTGTCATCCTTCTTTTCCATGGGCAGGACAATGCCAGCATCACTCTCCAGTGGTGGCGACAACCACAAGCTGGAACACAGGGGGAACATCCATGGAGAGGTGGTGCTTGAGCTCAGCACTCTTGGGATCCCCCAGGACAGCAGCACTCCCAGATTGTGCATTCCAGTGGATATTCCAGTGATCTGCCAGACAAGGATATCGGTGCTGAGAGAGACAATCAGTGTCACATCCCCTCTGTCTGGGCCTTGCCAGCTGGAACCTGGGGTTAATGATCTCTACTTCAGAAAGTGTTTCAAGATCCTGGGCTGAAAAAATGAGCTCAAATGCAAATGATCCTGCTCATGCCATGGGGAGGTTTATGGCCTGCACGGCTCCTAATAGCACATTAATTAGGGCACAGGATAAAAGTGTGCTGTGATTAAGCAAATAATTACAGAAAGAGAGGAGTGAATGGGGTGCAGGGTGCAGTGCTGGTTCCCAGGCTGCTCCCACTCCACACATTACAGGTCTGTGTTTGCAGTTGCTCTCAGCTTTGCTAAACTGGAATGGTTGGAGATGAAATTTTCCAGGCCAGTGTCTGCCTGGAGCAAAATCACTCTGTTAAGTTTCAGCCAAAATGCTGAAATCTGCTCCCAGGAATGAAGCTCATGAAAAAATGTGCTGAATTCTGGCAAAAGTTTCTTTACAATGCTCTTGCTCTTTCCCAGGTCTCCGTACAGCAGGAACTTCCAAACTGAGAGAATGTTTTTGTGCCTGAACATGCCATTTGTGTCCTCCTGCCTGGAAAACGTGGCTGGGATTTGGCCATGTGCTGAGCCATGAGCAAGAACAGCTCATCAAAATTTGCTGTATCTTTGCCATTAAAATCCTGTTCAGGATGGGGGCTGTGAAGCAGGAAAAGGAAGGAGAGGAGGTGGATTTGGGATTCAGGCATGCCAGCACCCCTCGGGTACAGTCCCCAGCTCAGGCCATGATGTCTGCTGGTGTCCCCAGCCACGATTTTCACTAGTGAACAGAACATCTCATGTGAGCCTTGTGCCTTAAATATCCAAATCCAAGATCCTGGCAGCTGACTTCAGAAGTGCTGAACATCCCTGGCTCTGGGGAAAGCCATTGGGAGCTGGGCTCAGAACAGCCAGGCTGTTAGAGAAAAGGCCACGTGCAATCAAAAACATCCCCTGCCTCAAACTGAGCACCCAGAATTGCCAATTCTTTTAATCCTGGGATATCTGCGTGGCAGAACTTGGTCAGTGGGTGGCAGAGCTGGCAGGAACTCACATCCATGGGGGAATAATCCTGCTCCAGGCAAGTGGAGGCTGTGGTAGGGCAGGAGCAGGATCCAGAGGGAAGCCTGGGAGGAGAGACTCAGCAGCTCCAGCCCTGGTTTAGTTTGAGCTGTTGTGTTGCTGGAATATGATAAACGTCCTTCCATGAGCAGTGATAAGCCAAAGTGGGAATGGCAGCTGGGCAGTGAGATGAGAGACCCCTCCATCTGTGGGATTAGGAGGAATTTCTTAATGGAAAGGGTCAGGCACTGGAAGGGGCTGCCCAAGGAGGTTTAGAGTCCCCATCCCTGGAGGTGTCCAAGGAAGGTATGGACGTGGTGCTCAGTGCTCTGGGCTGGTGATGAGGTGAGGATTGGGCACAGGTTTGACTCGATGATCTTGGAGAACTTTTCTAACCTCAGTGGTTCTGGGATTGTGGGATTCCATGATTCAGCATTGCTCCTGGCCCACACAGCTGGGCTCCTGCTGTCACAGGACACCTCAACCCTTGCTTCCCAAGGTATTGAGTGGTCAGGAACTCCTGGGCACATCCCAGGATCTCTCATTCCCAGCCACTGGAGGAGTTGTGGCTTTTGGTGCCTCTCCGTGCCAGGGATCTGTCAGCAGGCTCAGGATCTGCCTGCAGGAATGATCTCTGAGGCAACTGCCTACATTTTAACTCATCTTTATTTATCTCAGCCATATTTTGTTTTTAACTAGAAATTCCTTTTTTTGGACAGAAAGGCAGCAGTTCCACTCCCTGTCTTTCCTGGCAGTTTGGTTCTCCCTCTCTCCAGACAGCTCCAGCTTCCCTGCTGTGTCACATCCGAGCATGAACAGCCAGGGAATGTTTAATGTTTGTCACACAGGTGCTCTGGGGATCATCACTGACACTGTTTGTGACACCCTGAGCACACCATGGGCAGGACCTGCGCTGGAACAAGCCCCAGAGTGGTTCCAAAGAGGGGAGAGGGGCCAATGTCCAGCTGGGAATTCACCTTGGAGGATGTGTGAGGGATGTCTGGTACCTTCTTCATCCCCCTGGGGCTGCTCTGCTCACACCTGGAAAAAACAGACCCTGGGCTTTGAGAAGGGGAATCTGACCCCATCCAGCCTCTGTTCCAGTCAGCCTTTCCAGGGCGATCAGCTGTAATTCCTACTGGAATAATTCCATCCCATCCCAGCAATGTTTTTCCAATTTTTTTAGGGTTTGTTTGTTTGTTTGTTTTTAATACTCATTTTAAACAACCAAAATGATAATTGCAACTCATTAAAACTGCACAAACCCCTCTACTCTGGAATCAGGCTGAGAGAGCTGGAGGTGTTCACCTGGAGAAGAGAAGGCTCCAGGGAGACCTTAGAGCCCCTTCCAGTGCTTAAAGGGGCTCCAGGAGAGCTGGAGAGGGACTTGGGACAAGGCATGGAGGGACAGGACAAGAGGGAATGGCTTCCCATTGCCAGAGGGCAGGGTGAAATAGGATATTGGGAAGGAATTCCTGGCTGTGAGGGTGGTCAGGCCCTGGAACAGGTTGCCCAGAGGAGCTGTAGCAGCCCCTGGATCCCTGGAAGTGTCCAAGGATGGGGCTTGGAGCAACCTGGGATAGTAGAAGGTGTCCCTGCTCATGGCAGGGGGTGGGATTTAAGGTCAAGGGGCTTTAGGGTCAAAGGTATCAAACCAACAGTCTGCAAATTTCAACTTCCACCACCAATTCCAATTAACATCCCCTCAAAGTATTCACAGGAATATCTGTGGAAAACAAAACAAAACAAAACAAAACAAAGCCTCTTAAATGCTTTCAGGGTCCTGATCCAAAGCTCAAGGAAGTAATGGAGAGCCTTTCTTTTGATTTCAAATCATTTTGGCCAGCTCCAGCCAGAATTGGAGAGATGGATCATTAAATAATTTTTGAAGGATTCTCCCAGTGTCATCCATGCACAAATAGCTTCAGCATCTGCCTGGCTCAAGTCAGCAATCCTAGGGTTTTTTAAGCATTCAGGTCAGCCATTAAAATACCAATTGAGAATATTTTTGCAGGTTTTATTCTCACACCAAGCTAGCAGTCAAGCTGGCACTTCTCTTTTTATCTTCACTTCCCATCGCCTCAATATAGCGTGTCCATCAATTTGCTTTTATTTATTTTTTCCAGGCTATTTTAGACAATCTGCTGAAGAAATCTCACTCAGCAATGAGTGCTGACCTTGAGCTGCTCCCTTTTTCTCCCGCTCCTTTATCTAAGAATGTGCAATGAATTAACACATCACATTATCCCTGCATTCAGTGCAGGCAGCAGCGGCTCTCCAATGGAGCATGAATGGCAGGGCTGCAGGCAGCACTGGCCTGGAAATGTGATCTTATAGAAACGAGGGGTGATCTGCTTCCAGACACAACAATGTGACGGGAAGAGTCCTGCCTCCCAAATGGGACATGACGGATGCACCCCCGAGGGGCCGCAGCTCTCGGAACCTCATGACGTGCACAGAGGAAGGATGTGGAGCGTGGAGGTCCCAGGAACAGGGATGGGGCTGCAATCCTGCTGAGCTACAGGGGAGTGACACCCAACCAGGGCTGCTCTGCACCTAGGCACATGGTCTGGGACACGGTGGCATTGTCCTGCCAGCGCTGCAGCTGCATGTGGTGCCTGCCTTTGGGCTCAGCCGTCAGGGCCAGCTCAGCCAGGCAGCCTGGCACTACTTCCCCCTCCTAGTGCCTCATCCCACCTTTTCCTGCTCCTCCCAAAGTGCTGGCAGAGTGTCCATAACCAGTGATTGCCTCAAAAACCTCCCTCTCATGGAGCTGAAACTCCGGCAGAAAGGGATCGTCACCCTGGAGAGTGACAGAGGCAGAGAGCGCAGTGGGACCCTCCCACTGTTGATGTGTCCCATACCATTAACTCCCAGGAGTTACCAGGAGCAGCTCAGGAATGAGCCTGGGTGGGAAGAAGTCACCCCAGCAGTGCACTGCACTTCCAGCACCACGTCACAGCCGCATGCCAAGGGGACCTTGGTGTATAATCACATTTGGAGCACAGAGGAAGGGAAATTCCTCTAATCACTTGTTTTTTCTAACTTTTCTATACCCAAGTCTCAGAGGTAATGAGGAATTAGCACAAAACCCTACCAAACAATAACAATGGCATTCAATGTGCTCCGAAATTCCTGGGAACTGGAGAGACAAAAGGAATCCATGGCACTGGCCTCGGAAAGGCTGGAGCTGTCAGAAATTCCAGCATTTCTTCTCTCTTCATCCAGTGCTCGGTGTGAGGAGCTGCAGGGCCGGGGCTCTGAGCAGGGCAGGAGAGCAGTGTGTCCCCAGGGACCCAGACCATAGCTCCCCAAAGTCCCATCCCTGTCCCTTCCCAATCCCATCCCAGCCCAGCCCTGCCCCAGCCCAGATGTGATCAATAAAGCCCCGAGCTGCGGCCCCAGCTATCGGATTGCTCCACTTTGATTTAAGGAGTTTCCCTACCACCAGGGAGAGAACACTTGGGATGTTTGCCTGGAAACGGGATCTGTGTTTAAGTAATTAGGCCAAATTCACTGCAGGTGGAGGCAGAGGCAGCCCCTGGATGGGGCTGGGGTTGTGCCCATGCAGGGGCTGTGTTTGCTCCATGCTGTGCTGCTGCACCCCAGGCAGAGCCTTTGGAGCTCCTTCCCTGCTCCCAGACCAGGCAGGGCATGCTGGCTCTGCTCCAGCCCATGCCAGCCTTAGGAAATTCTCAGTGGAGTTCTGTGGCATCCCCACACCTTCCATCCCACCCACCAGCTATTGCCTGCACCTTCCACACTGAGCTGTGATCTCACCCCACAGGGCCCAGGTGGTGCTGCTCCCTCCATCTTCCCCTTTTCCCTCCTTACAATTCCAAGGAAACCTTGATGTCACTCAAATCTGGAGCAACACCACTGCTCAAGGCTGGGAGAGGCTCAGTGCCACTCACTCAGTGCATCCTCTGGCTGCATCCCTGATGCCCCATGGAGTACCCACTCCCTTCGGGGACCCGGAGATATCCAGCACCCCCAACCTCACATGTCGGGCTGAAACAGGCTTGGGGCCATCAGCACATCCCATCTTCTCCTCCCCGAACCCTCACACATACTCATCTGCCTCTGTCCCCCACCACCACCCCATCTTCTGAGTGGCCTTGAGCCTTCAAAGAGAGGAGGAGAACAGGGGGAAAAATCCACAGAGATGACTTTTAAAAAATGTAAAGCAAAATATCTGGTCTTGGCTGCTGTTAAAATCAGAGCATTTCATTAAAAGGCTGCAGGGCTTTAAAGACAAATTCTAAGCAGAGTCATGAATAATGCAGCCCCTATTCAGAACATGAAGATTTTAGCGCATCCATAATACATGGGGTTAACCTGGAAAGAGGCTGCTAATGCAGGGGAATGCAGGAGGCAGCAGCCTCTGCTGCAAAAGGCAAACAAGTGCAGGAGCTGGAGGAGCTCTCCCACTGGCAGAACACTCTGGAGTGTGGGAAGACTCTGAGGGCTTTTTAAATCCTTTTTATTGGTGTCTTTCTCAACTAAAATAAACTTTGTATGAGAATTAAGAGCTTGGAGGCTGATGCAGGCATGCTGGATGTGGCCCATGGAGCTCTGTAAATAACTGACAGTGAAGCTGGCTCCATGCTCAGGGCTGGAAAGGGGGGGGGGTCGGGGCACAGACACAGCTCGGGGTATCCTGGAGTGCTCCACATGCTCTGGGCTTTGCTGTGGGACCCCCTGGAAAGGGAAAAGCTGGTAAAGGGCTCAGCTTGGGCAGATAACACTGGCCCTGTGGCACTGGCTCATCCCTGGGATGAGTTGGTGGTGCCTTTGTGGGTGCTG
>VXBN01007975.1:1496-21011 GCA_013397395.1 Sinosuthora webbiana | reverse complement strand
GAGTCTGTCATTAGTAAATTTGCCGACAACACTAAGCTANTGTTGATCTGTTGGAAGGTAGGAGGACTTTGCAGAGAGACCTGGAATGGTTGGATGGATGGGCGGAATCCAATAAGATGAAGTTTAATCAGTCCAAGTGCCGAGTCCTGCATTTTGGCCACAATAACCCCCTGCAACATTATAGGCTGGGGACAGTATGGCTGGACAGTGCCCAGTCAGAAAGGGACCTGGGGGTACTGGTCAACAGCTGACTGGACATGAAGCAGCAGTGTTCCCTGGTGGCCAAGAAGGCCAATGGCATCCTGGCCTGTATCAGGAATAGTGTGGCCTGCAGGAGCAGGGAGGTCATTCTCCCTCTGTACTTGGCACCTTGAGTGCTGTGTCCAGTTCTGGGCCCCTCACTTTAGGAAGGACATTGAGACGCTTGAGCACGTCCAGAGGAGGGCACCAAGGCTGGTGAGGGGCTTGGAACACAAGCCAAATGAGGAATGCCTGAGGGAGCTGAGGTTGTTTAGCCTGGAGAAAAGGAGACTCAGAGGTGACCTTATCACTCTCTACAACTTCCTGAAAGGTGGTTGTAGTCAGGTGGGGGTTGGTCTATTTCTCCAGGCAGCAACTGACAGAACAAGAGGACACAGCCTTAAGCTGCGCCAGGGGAAATATAGGTTGGATATTAGGAAAAACTTTTTACAGAAAGGGTGGAATGGTCTGCCCGGGGAGGTGGTGGAGTCACCATCCCTAAATGTGTTTAAAAAAAGATTGGATGTGGCACTCGGTGCCATGGTTTAGTTGAGGTGTTAGGGCTGGATTGGACTAGATCTTGAAGGTCTCTTCCAACCTAGTGATTCTGTGTGTGCGATTCTATCTCTGTGTATGATCGTGAAGATCTAAAATATAAACTTGGTCGTGTTTGCCTGAAGCATAGAGCTCGGTAATTTCACAACTATGGAAAAGGTCATTAACAGTAGGGGTGTTAGAAATGAGGTTGCACTGTAGCTTTTGGATTAAAAGGATTACATTATTTCTGTAATGTGTCTTAGTGATGACTTCAGAATGTTCAAGTACAGGACATACTTTCAACCAAGGTATTTGAGAGAAATCTAGTAAAGGTAAAACATCTTGGACTATAAGATGTTAGGTAAGTTAACTTTGAAGATAACTCCTTCAGAATAGTATTCAGATTATTGGAATGTTGCACTACAGTGCTAAACTGTTAAAATAGATACATGCACACATATATATGTGCATACATACATTCACCTGGATAGTCTGAACTCATTGCTGTCAAGAAAAACTTCTCTGTTCGCTGGAGCATGTCTGTTTTTTCCTCTTGTCTTAGAATCAGCATTTGGAAGAACATTTCATTTCTGTAGTACATGTGTGAATTTAATTTTTTTTTTACAATTGGGATATTTTTATGCTTAAGTGTAATACCTTGAAACATTCATTTTCATCCAATTGCTACTTCCTGTCTTAATAAAGTATCTGAATTTTTTTACCGTGGGTTTATCGGTGTGCATTTTCTTGCTATATTAAAATCTGATCACTTCTGATTGCTGTAAGGAGAAAAAAAAAATTAAACAACCTTTAGCTAAAGATATGTAGAAAACATATCAATCTCCTAAGTGGAGAATTTGACCATAAACTAGTTTTTTCAAAACCTCAAAGCTAACTTTAAAGTATAGTGATAAAAATATAATAACCAAGGTGTTAATCCTCTTAAATACTAATGACAAATTTAGGTGTCTTTGTAAAAGATAATTGCTCTCAATCATCATGAATATTTTTTCAAGTCTTGAAGTATAGTTTCTTTATGACAAGGCAAGGGTTTTTTGCCTGTTAAAGTTGAAGGGTATGTGCTTTTTGAGACACAAAGTCCTTTTGAATCCCTTCCTCATTACACTAAAATGTCTGAGACATCACTGTATATGGCTTCACAGAAAACATTTGGACTGAGAACAGTCCTCTGAAAGTACAAAGACTGATCTTCCTCATGGGAAATACAAATTCCCTGGTAGTCTTGGCAATGATGGTATCACATAGTGAAAGGAGAGGAAATAGCTTCTGAAAAATATTATCTTTCCAGTAGCTGTAAATGGGCTGTTAATTTTTTAAAGTATACTTTTATATGACTCTTTGCACAACTTTGGTTTTAACTAAATGTAACTAGCTGCTTTTACTGAGTGCATAGACTAACAGATACTTATTCTTATCAGGTACCAGGTCATCAGTACACCCACTGACATTTTCATGGTGATGGAATATGTTTCAGGAGGAGAACTGTTTGATTATATCTGTAAAAATGGAAGGGTAAGAAGCAGTCCAACTCTACAAATCAATGAATTGCCTTCTGTTATTGCTTTTGCAACCTTCCTGTTAAATGAAGGTTTGTTTATTATGTATTCAGCATTAATTTTGCGGTTAGCAATTAAAATATACCTTATGACTATATCTTGTTTTAAAAATAAAAATGGTTATATATTAACATGTTTCACATCTTTATGTATGACTTTGTAGCATTTTTCCACTCTACTGAAGAATAAATGATACTGATATGTTAATTTACAATTACTGTGTACAAACTGGATGGATATGTTACCCAGTTGGAGCAGCTGAAAACTTTCTTCAGTATAAACTATTATTGAAAAGCTACTGTTGTGCCCTTATTACCCTCTTCTAGTAATAGATTGGTTTCTGTGAAAGTCCTAAAGTCACTTTTGACAAACCATCTAGATAGCCAGGATACTTTTAGTTAGTTGTTAGACTGAGCAAACTTTGACATGGATTAGGGTGTGTTTATAGGAAATACCCAGTTAAGTCTGCTGTTTAGGGCTAGCTGCTAATAGGAGCATAAGCAGCATCCAAAATTTATCACTTATATACTGTGTCATCAGCTTTTGTCAACTTTAATCTTATACCATGCTTAAATATCAAAGTTCATTGATATTCTAATTAGACAAAATTAATGTTTGGGTGCTAATATTTCTAATTACTGAGTATATAACATCTGCTGTATAAAGTATCAAAACTATAAATGATAACTTTTGGTCATTGGAAAGTTTCCTTCAATTCATATAGAGGAAATCAAGTTATCCTTCCAATCTCTCAAAATTGTTTAAAACCTTTGTTTGTCTTAGCTTGATGAAAAGGAAAGTAGACGTCTGTTCCAGCAAATCCTTTCTGGTGTGGATTACTGTCACAGGCATATGGTAGTACATAGAGATCTGAAGCCTGAAAATGTGCTGCTTGATGCACACATGAATGCCAAGATAGCTGATTTTGGTAAGCATTGCTATTTTATATCTGATTACATTTCTGATGTTATTTAGATCCTGTTAATTTAGATCCTGGCCCAACCCCAGGACCCCGCTCGCTTTTCTCACTGCCGGCAGAGTTTGCAAAGTTCACGTTCCTAATTGCGAAATGCAGTCTTTACGAGTGGCTACAGTTGCAAACCCAAAACAACCACCTTCAAAGCAGAGCTCCCACCTTTCTTTCATGACAGCTTTTGCTAAAGCCTCCACTTCCACAGTTGTTTCTCCTTGGCTGGGCACTACTGACAAGCCACCGGCGACTTGGACCTCTGCTACTGTCCCTTTGATGCCCTGGCTGCAGACAGGCAGCTGCAGAATTCACCCTAAGGCAGCTCAAAACCACTAAATGCAGTGTCTCTGAGACAAGGAAAAACAAAATGAAAAGAGAACCCAAAATGGAAAAAAACTCCACTTAAGCAAAGCCCAAACAGCCAGCAAAGCAAAAACCATGTGGCAAAAGGAGGCCAGCTGCTCTTTCCAACAGACTTTAAAAGCTCACTCAAAATCACACCCCTCCCCCCTTCTGTTCCTGGCTGCACTGCTGGTTCTTAAAGACACAGTAACAAGTTTTGGGCACAGGTAGATATGGAATAAAATAACATTACCCCAGGATATATGGGAAATAATTAAATGTGTATACTTGAATATCTTGATGGTAAGACATAATACAAGAAAATCTGAATGTAATCCAAAATGGTGTTCTTGCACATGTGTAGAATTTATTTTTCTTTAAAGCTTTCTCTTTAAGTAAGGTGTTTTCTGTGACTGGGTGCAATTGATAACTGTCTTGTTTGGTCTTGCTTAATATTTTCTCTGATAATGCTAAATTGACTTAGTTCCCCACCTTGCCACCTCAAAACTGACTCTCTTATTGTCTGTTTCTTTATCTCTAAAATGCAGATGCTTAGCTCTCTTGTAAGTACAGTGCAGGGAAAGTTCATCATAATTAAGAACTACATTGCTCTAGTAAAATACACTACTTCTAAGAAAGTGCTCTAATTTCACTTTAAAAACTCTACAGATGTGACTGAAAAATGTAATTAAAGCATAAAAGGTAAAATAAGAACAGTTTTGCAAACTCCTGTGCTTTTAGCTATATAGCTGCCTAACTAATCAGAAAGCTTAATTGTTTATACTAGCTGTTTAACAAAGCTGCTGTGAGGACTGGTAGCTAGTTCTTGGAACTGTCTGTATTGGGAAACCTGACCACATAAGCATAGTAAGGTATTCATAGTCTTGTAGGTGTAGTAGAAAATACTTGCCCTTGTAAAACACTTGGAGGTCTCTGAAAGATGCTAGGTAATGCTGAGTATTCTAAGTATAACAAAAGCATGGTGTTCAAGTATGTGGGTGCAAGTATGAAAAATAGCCTAGCTGTGTTCTTTCATATTCTTCCCCCCCCAGTAAGGGCATAATTTCTGGCTGAGTTCTCTGGCCTGAACTGATTTTGATTATGCAGCCCTCACTGAGGAAGCTAGACGATAGTTTACACAGCTATTCTAGAAGTGGTAATTCTTTACTGATCATAGGGTATCCCAGAGGCTGGTGAATGAGGATGGCTTAGTTCTAAAGTACACTTTAATCACTAACAGTATTTAGTATAGCTTGATTTTTAAACTGCAGCATTTCAGAAACCAGTTGAAGCAGTGTTGGTGTCTAAATTGTGGCAAGGCTGTGTGCACTCCTCAGTTCCTTTATTCTATATAACCTCTTAAAGAATTTTAGGCAATTCTGTGGTAGCATCTTCCATTTTGGCATTTAGAAGCGAATATGTTTTTTAAGAAACTTTCTTGTTAATGACCAAAATCCTATATTACTATGTTGCTCTCTCCTTTAGAGCAGCTTTGTTCTCTATCATGCTTGTGTAATCCAGAATGGATTAGTTTTTGTCTTGGAATTAATATGTTTTCGAACTTTCCTAGGTTGTGTGCAATAATGGATTGATGTTACTCAAGTTTCTGGTAAACTAAATGCAGGATCGTGTGTCATTCTCATATAAAAATTTCAATCACTCCAAACAATTTTGCCTCCTTACTGAGATAAATTAGTTAACTTTCTAATTTGAATTACCAGTGGGTTTTTTTCTAGGTGGTATATGCAGTATGAAATCACTTTGCTCTGTGAATCTTCAGTAGTTACTCTTGTATACTTTCAGGTCTATCAAATATGATGTCAGATGGAGAATTTTTAAGAACAAGCTGTGGTTCCCCTAACTATGCTGCACCAGAAGTAATTTCAGGAAGGTAGTTTCTTTTCTATTGGATGCATGTGTGCATGTACTTCAGTCATTTTGCTGCTTAATTCTAAAGGCTACAAAACAGTGTAATTCACAAGCTTTATACTAAGAAATTGTGGGCTGAACTCTTAATTGCCTTGATAATTTTTCATAAATATTTAAGATTTTGACCTAGCTTTGAATAGTTTTTCTAAGGTGGAGGTGATGTCTGATGTCCCAAATCCAGTGTGTACAGTGTTCCTGAATTGGTTTTAAAATCTCATTTACAGCTCAGATCTTGGAAGTAGAGGTACAGATAGAAATACAGGCAAAGTCTACTGTGAAGTTGAGTAGCAGTGAAATATCTGCTGTAGAATCTATATTCAGTCTGAATTTACTCAGTGATTGTCAAATATGCTGCTTTCAGCTACCCACCTTAATATCTTTTGCTGATTGGAGGCCAAATGTATGTTTTATTCATGCAGTAGCATAGAAGATGTGACAAGTTCTGCTATGTGGACTTGTCTTAAACTTCTTAGCCTCCAAGACTTGGAGGCTAGATGACTACATAGACTGCACTCAAACAGTGATAGCAATGTATAACATGGGCTTTCTTGGTAGTAGGTGCAAGTTTCTTTCAGTTTGCCATTATCTTAAATTGTATCTGTGGATTATTTTTATACAATAGAGAGGAAAACAAAATACTTTTCTAGTTTCTGTTACATATGTGAAGAGGAAAGACACTAGAGTTCAAGGCATAGCACTGAATGGTATAGTAATTGCAGATTAGTTGTCCAAAGTTCATATACACTTGATGAACATGATACAATTTAAGAATGTAGAAAAAAAATCTATTTAAATGTATTAAGCACAAATTGCTAATATTTAACTTTTTTTCCCAGATTATATGCAGGTCCAGAAGTAGATATTTGGAGCAGTGGGGTTATTCTCTATGCTTTGTTATGTGGAACGCTTCCATTCGATGATGATCATGTGCCAACCCTTTTTAAGAAGATATGTGATGGTATCTTTTATACCCCTCAATACCTGAATTCATCTGTATCTAGTCTTCTGAAACACATGCTGCAAGTAGATCCAATGAAGAGAGCAACAATCAGAAACATTAGGTAAAATGTTAACTGATATCTGATCAGAGGAGGCTGGAATGGTATATTTTACTGAAAATATGCAGAACGAAGAAATCATTTATATAGCTTGTCCCTGTTTTGTAGTCTGAGATGAAAAATTCAACTTCTGTTTTTTTGGCTTTAGCTCTGGCTCTGATCTCCTGTGGCCAATGAAGTATCTACTGGCAGTCAGAGTAAAACAAATATATATGTTACATATAAAAATTCTGAGAAATTCTAGATTTAAGACTGCTAAAGCAAGCCTGATAACCTGCAGAATGGTTTGCAAACACTGTACTGTATTGACTTCTCTGGGCAAGAAAAATATTTGCTGATATGAACTGCTGTTTTGTATTGTAAATGTCTGAGGGGAAATTATGACTCTAACCTGATAACTATTGCTTTTATTCATATTTCTGCAGACTCAGCAAAATCATCTGTTGAGGCTGAATATTCCACGTATAAGATAGCACTCACTATTCTAGCTTGAAAACCCTGACATGAACCTGTGTATGAGTGACAATTGCTACATAGAATACTGATAAGTTTAAGCTTGCAGCTAAAGAGAGCCATCATGGACTCCAGATTTCAAGATAGGATTATGGAGAGGGTGACCACTTTGACAAGTGGACAGTGGGTAGAATTTAAGAAAAACGTTGCTTCATGCAATAGCATAGTTAGTATTCCTGTTTTATTTGTAAGAAGCTCTAAGGAGAGAGCTCTGAAATACTACCTTAGTGAAGATGCTTCCTCTTTTAGGAATGGAAGTTAGCAAGTTAGCAATGTTTGTGTTCTTTCAGTAAAACAAAAATGTGTTACATATATCCCTTACTACTTCATTAAAATGGGAAGTACTTTCATAGAATCATAGAATGTTAAAGGGTTGGAAGGGACCTTAAAGACCATCTAATTTCAACCCCTCTGCCATGGGCAGGGATACCTTCCACCAGACCAGGTCGCTCAAGGCCTTATCCAACCTGGCAACTTCCAGGGATGGGGCATCCACAACCTCCCTGCGCAACCTGTCCCAGTGCCTGACCACCCACACAATAAAGAATTTCTTCCTAATATCTAACCTAAGTTTCCTCTCCCTCAATTTGTACCCATTACTCCTTGTCCTACCACTACAGTTCTTAACAAAGAGTCCCTCTCTGGCTTCCCTGTAGGCTCCTTCAGATACTGGAAGGTGCTGTGAGGTCTCCAGGCTGAACAGCCCCAATTTCTCAGCCTGTGTTCATAGGGAAGGTGCTCCATTCCTCTTATCAAGTTAGTCTCTCTCCTCTGGACTTGCTCCAACAAAGCCATGTCTTTCTTATGTTGGGGACACCAGACCTGAATGCAGTACTCCAGGTAGGGTCTCACAAGAGCAGAATAGAGGGGCAGAATCACCTCCCTCGCCCTGCTGGCCACCCTCCTTTAGATGCAGCCCAGGATTCCATTGGCTTTTTGGGCTGCGAGTGCTCACTGCTGGCTCATGGTGAGTTTTTCATTATCTATCACCCCCGAGTCCTTCTCTGCAGGGCTGCTCTCAATCACTTCTCTGCCCATCCTGTAGGTGTGCCTGGGATTGCTTTGACCCAGGTGTAGGACTTGGCACTTTGTTTTGTTGAACTTGATGAGGTTTGCACAGGCCCACTTCTCAAGTGTGTCAAGGTCCCTCTGGATGGCATCCTTTCCTGTCACATCAGGGCTCATGTTAGAGATAGTAATAAGACAAGACACACACTCTTGTTCACCAGCGTGAAAAGGTCCTGGTTTATTCTTCCTCATAACTCTGCCGTCATGACTCCAACTCCTCTCTGACTCTGACTACAGCAAGCTCCCACTGTTGGCTTCCCTTGCAGGCTCCAACTACAGACCCAGACTGACCTCACAGCAGCAATTCTCTCCTCTTTAGTCAATCCCCATTTGGTCAATCATTCCTTTGTTCCTCAGGGTCCTTCAGTTCCTCCCCTGACCCGCCAACCCACCCTTTTATCACACTCATCCTTATTGGATATAGCTGTGACCTATAAAGGGTGAGGCTGTTTTTGGTAATTCACACAGATGTGACTCATCAGGGGCGAGGTTGCTTGTAATCCATTCTCCTACACTTTCCCTCCATCGTGTCAACTGCACCACACAGCTCAGTGTTGTCAGCAAATTTGCTGAGGATGCCCTTGATCCCACTCTCCATGTTGTCAACAAAGATGTTGAACAGTATTGGCCCCAGTACCCACCCCTGAGGGACACCACTCATCACTGGTTTCCATGTTGACAATGAGCTGTTGACCACAACTCTGCATGTGACCAGCCAGCCAGTTCTTTATCCACTGAGTGGTCCATCCATCAAATCCATGTCTCTCCAATTTGGAGACAAGGATGTCATGCGGGACAGTGTGAAACACTTTGCACAGGTCCAGGCAGACGATGTCAGTTGCTCTGCCCCATCCACCAATGCTGTAGCCCTGTCACAGAAGGTCACCAAATTTGTCAGGCATTATTTCCCCTTTATAAAGCCATGTTGGCTGTTAACAATCACCTCTGTTTTCCACGTGCCTTGGCATAATTTCCAGGAGAATCTGCTCCATGATCTTGCCTGGCACAGAGGTGAGACTGACTGGGCAGTAGTACCCTGGGTCATCCGCTTTCCCCTTTTTAAAAATGGGGGTTATATTTCCTTTTTTCCAGTCCATGGGAAGTTCACCTGACTGCCACGATTTTTAAAAAATTATGGATAGTGGCTTAGCAACTTTCTCTGCTAGCTCCCTCAGGACCCACAGATTAATCTCATTGGGTCCCATGGATTTGTGCACATTCAGGTTCCTTACATGGTCTTGAACCTGATATTTTTCTACAGTGGGCTTAGGGTCTTCATTCTCCCAGTCCCTTTCTTAACTTGGGGGGTGTGGCTGGAGCACTTGCTGTTGAAAACTGAGGCATAGAAGTCATTGAGAAGACTTGCAGAAATCAAGGCACTGAGAACTAAACATTGTAAAACTTACGCTAAGTTCCTATCTGTTCATCTAAGTCATGTTAAATAAGTCTGAAAGAGAAGTGATATGAAAAAAGATGTTGAAAAATGTTGACTACAGAGCATGGATGGTTTTTGAATCCTGAACAATTTTGTCCTGTTAGCTATGAGACATCATCTCAGTTTAAAGAATAAACTTTTGAGTTTAGTTGACTACCTTATTTTTTCTGGTTGTATGTGCATACAAAGAAAGAGGCCCACTGTAACAAATAACAAAATATTCAGTTATTCAGCTAGAGCTGTGCTTTATAGTCATATAGGAAAAACTTTTTCTACTTCTAAGTTAATTGCTTTCTAATGATGAAAGTACATTTTGCTCGATGCAATTGTGTTGAGGCATGTTCTCAGGCTTATACTTACTAGAGCTTGATCAATATAACTGCTCTTAAATCTGTAGCAAGTCTTTATGCTATAGAGTAGGATACTTATAAAATTAGCATCATGCCGTATCCTTTGACTTGTTAAACAGCTTACTCTAGGCACACAAAACTTTTTTTTCCGTATAATTGGGCAACCTAAGTATTTGGTTCCTTCTATATATTTCCTTTTCACACTTAGCCTATGGATACACTAGTAAAGAGGTACAGATCAACTCTTCCCTAGCCTTCCCTCAACTCTTTAAGGCTTGAAGAGACAGCAAGGGGGTTTTCTAAATGGAAAACTCATAGGCAGCTTGTTGGGGGTGGGGAGCATGTGACTTCAGTGTTCAAACATCTACCAAAATAACTATTCAGTATCAAGATTTCTTTAATTTGTTAGGTATTCTTATGTATGTACTTGGGGAGGGACACCTTTGATTGGGTAGCATACAAATTTCAGTTGAAAATATCTCAAAACTAAAATTGTTTGTTTTTTTTTTTACTGCCACTAACTACAAACCCGATGCCAAAACCACAACTTTTATATAAAAAAGCCTGTTTACTTATACAAAGATATTATTCATGATCAGGTAGGTGAAACCCTTAGAGGAAAGAGGCATTTTTCAGTCTCCTGCAAAATATCTAGCAAAATCTTGTGAAGGAGATGATTACTTTTCATTATGTACTGTTGTGCTGCACAGAAAGGGACTTGTACTGACAACTGTTGGTCTTTTTTGTATAGACTAAGAATAATTTTATTTTTAAAATAATTTAATAATAAAAAGACTTGCTTTGCATATATATACTCAAATTTTATTTTTCAATCTAGAGAACATGAATGGTTTAAGCAGGACCTTCCCAAGTACCTGTTTCCTGAAGACCCATCATATAGTTCTACTATGATTGATGATGAAGCCTTAAAAGAAGTGTGTGAGAAGTTTGAATGCACTGAAGAAGAAGTGCTAAGTTGTCTGTACAGCCAAAATCATCAGGACCCTTTAGTGGTTNATCTGTTCATCTAAGTCATGTTAAATAAGTCTGAAAGAGAAGTGATATGAAAAAAGATGTTGAAAAATGTTGACTACAGAGCATGGATGGTTTTTGAATCCTGAACAATTTTGTCCTGTTAGCTATGAGACATCATCTCAGTTTAAAGAATAAACTTTTGAGTTTAGTTGACTACCTTATTTTTTCTGGTTGTATGTGCATACAAAGAAAGAGGCCCACTGTAACAAATAACAAAATATTCAGTTATTCAGCTAGAGCTGTGCTTTATAGTCATATAGGAAAAACTTTTTCTACTTCTAAGTTAATTGCTTTCTAATGATGAAAGTACATTTTGCTCGATGCAATTGTGTTGAGGCATGTTCTCAGGCTTATACTTACTAGAGCTTGATCAATATAACTGCTCTTAAATCTGTAGCAAGTCTTTATGCTATAGAGTAGGATACTTATAAAATTAGCATCATGCCGTATCCTTTGACTTGTTAAACAGCTTACTCTAGGCACACAAAACTTTTTTTTCCGTATAATTGGGCAACCTAAGTATTTGGTTCCTTCTATATATTTCCTTTTCACACTTAGCCTATGGATACACTAGTAAAGAGGTACAGATCAACTCTTCCCTAGCCTTCCCTCAACTCTTTAAGGCTTGAAGAGACAGCAAGGGGGTTTTCTAAATGGAAAACTCATAGGCAGCTTGTTGGGGGTGGGGAGCATGTGACTTCAGTGTTCAAACATCTACCAAAATAACTATTCAGTATCAAGATTTCTTTAATTTGTTAGGTATTCTTATGTATGTACTTGGGGAGGGACACCTTTGATTGGGTAGCATACAAATTTCAGTTGAAAATATCTCAAAACTAAAATTGTTTGTTTTTTTTTTTACTGCCACTAACTACAAACCCGATGCCAAAACCACAACTTTTATATAAAAAAGCCTGTTTACTTATACAAAGATATTATTCATGATCAGGTAGGTGAAACCCTTAGAGGAAAGAGGCATTTTTCAGTCTCCTGCAAAATATCTAGCAAAATCTTGTGAAGGAGATGATTACTTTTCATTATGTACTGTTGTGCTGCACAGAAAGGGACTTGTACTGACAACTGTTGGTCTTTTTTGTATAGACTAAGAATAATTTTATTTTTAAAATAATTTAATAATAAAAAGACTTGCTTTGCATATATATACTCAAATTTTATTTTTCAATCTAGAGAACATGAATGGTTTAAGCAGGACCTTCCCAAGTACCTGTTTCCTGAAGACCCATCATATAGTTCTACTATGATTGATGATGAAGCCTTAAAAGAAGTGTGTGAGAAGTTTGAATGCACTGAAGAAGAAGTGCTAAGTTGTCTGTACAGCCAAAATCATCAGGACCCTTTAGTGGTTGCTTATCACCTCATTATAGATAATAGAAGAATAATGAATGAGGCCAAAGACTTCTACTTGGCTACAAGCCCACCGGATTCTTTTCTTGATGATCACAATCTGTCTCGACCTCATCCTGAAAGAGTGCCATTTTTAGTAGCTGAAGCACCACGTCCCCGCCATACTCTTGATGAACTGAATCCACAGAAGTCAAAACACCAAGGTGTAAGAAGAGCGAAGTGGCACTTGGGAATACGGAGTCAGAGTAGACCAAATGATATCATGGCTGAAGTTTGTCGAGCAATTAAACAACTAGATTATGAATGGAAGGTAAAGAATAAAGGGTCTTTATAGCAGATAACAGTAAATTTTTGTTTGAGCTGTGTAATTACATAGACTTGAAATATGAAACTGTGTTCTCCTGTGCTGTGGAAAATTGTCTTGTGTGCCTGTACTACTTGTGTTTGCTGTGCAGGCAGGGTTTTGGGGGGGAGGCTATTTATGCTGACAGGAATAATCTTGCTAATGTGTTTAATCTTTCTAGTGGGCCTCTGGGAATATGTTGAGTGAGGTGTTTTGTTTGGGGTTTTTTTGGTGTGTTTTTGTTGGTAAAAAGAAAAGCTCTGACAGGTAAACCTGAAATCACCTGATAACACCAGTGAGTTGAAATAAGAAAAACAGTGTGCAGTGCTTCTAAAACAGTTCTAGTTACTAAGTCAAATCTCTTGTGTACTAGGTTGTAAATCCATACTATCTGCGTGTTCGAAGCAAGAATCCAGTGACAAGTGCGTATTCCAAAATGAGTCTACAGTTGTATCAGGTGGATAGCAGGACGTACTTACTGGACTTCCGTAGCATTGATGGTATGTAAAGAGTTACATAAGTCAATGGACTTGTAAGGGAAATAATTTTAAATGCAAACATGTCTTAACTTACTTTTTTATAAATGATGTAACTGTTGCCCTTTATTAGTTTAGGCCAAGCTAGATCTGCATTAATGTTTCTTTATTCCTTCCTTGTCTAGTGTTCCTATGATCAGATGGTTAGCTGTTTCATTCCTTAAATAATCATTTTTTAGCTATATCAACTCTCAAACTGCTTCATTTTGTGTCTGCACCAGCACTAATATTGCTGGTGCAAAAGGAGGATTGTTGGAGGTGAGTTTTGAATCAAGCTAAACTGGTTTTGTGGCCTCACCCCCAAATTTAAACATTCATTTAGATCTGAAATAAGTATGGGAACATATTTTCCTAGTGAAGATAAAGCTTGGCATTTAGGCATGCAGATTTGACTTTAGCTGTACATTGCTGTACTGCATCTGGCTGAGATGGAGTTAAACTTTCTTCATTGTAGATGGTATGGTGCTGTGTTTTTGATCTGACTAAAACAGTGTTCTGGCTATTGCTGAACAGTACTTGCATAGTATCTAGTCTTTCTGTTTTCTCACTGTGGTGCACCCAATGAGTAGGCTGGGAGTGAATAAGAAGTTTTGAGGGGATATAACCTGAACTGCTGACTTGGCTTGATCAAAGTGATATGTCATGCTGCGAGGATTGACTGACACAGACTCCTCTTATGCCAGCAAAGTAAAGCCAGTTTATTACTCAAGTTCACCATTATTTATAGGTCACTATGTTAGTACAAAATTTTCCACTGTGACCACTTTGTCCCGGTCCCCTTTAGAAACACAATCTTCTGATTATTCTTCTTACGCTAGTAATGTCCTTATTATCTCTCTTGCCAGCAAAGTCCTTGTTGTATCTTCCCTCGTCAGAACAGTCAGCATCAGAGGGTCAGAGTGAACAGACATGATGTCTTTGCTTCTGTTCTTGCCTTGAGTTTATCTCTCCCTCGACTTTCACTGTACCAGGGCCAAAAGGTCTGCGGTGCTACCCAGTTCAGCTTCTGTAGCTGTCTGATCTCCGACATCATGCTATATGATGTTATGCTTAGCAAAAAACCTGAGTGGATGGGAGTTTGGGGAAGGTAGCCATTGTTCAGAGACTGGCTGCATGTTAGTATGCTTATAGGAGGTGGCACGTGGTTGCCTTTGCATCACTTTTTTTTCCTTTCTTCCTTCATCTCAGTAAGCTGTTTATCTCAATCTGAGTTTTCTTGCATCTGTCTTTCCAATTCTCTTCCTCCATTGCACTGACGGTAGGGTGGAGTGAATGAAGGGCTGGCTGGGGATTTAGCTGTCAGCCAGGTCCAACCCACCAATGCTAGGAGTAGACAAAATTTAAGATGGGCATACGCTTACAGTAAGTGAAGTCTTGAAAGCAGTTGGACAGATATGTAGAAAAAACTTATATAGAGTGACAGTAACACAGCATACAACTCTGTTGTGGTTTAAGACCAGCTGGGAACTAAGCCTCACACAGCTGCTCCTTCACTTTCCCCTGGTAGAATGGGGGAGAGAATCAAAAGGGTAAAACTGAGAAAACTCATGGGTTGAGATAGAGACAGTTTAATACTGAAAGCCAAAGCCACATGTGCAAGCAAAGCAAAACAAGGAATTTGGTCACTCCTTCCCATGGGCAGGCAGGTGTTCAGCCATTTCCATCATGCATAACAGTTACTTGGGAAGACAAATGCCATCACTCCAAACATCCCCCACTTCCTTCATCTTCCCTCAGCTTTATATGCTGAGCATAATGTCATATGGTCTGGAATATCCCTTTGGTCAGTTGGGGTCAGCTGTCCCAGCTGTGTTCCCTCCCAACTTCTTGTGCACCCCCAGCCTACTTACTGGCCAGGCGATATGAAAAGCAGAAAAGGCCTTGATGCTGTGCAAGCTCTGCTTAGCAATAACAAAAACATCCCTGTATTTTCACACACTGTTTCAGCACAAATCCAAATCATAGCCCCATGCTAGCTACTAGGAAGAAAATTAACTATTCCAGTGAAAACTAGCACAAACTGCAAGTCCCGAAAATGGAGGAGCAAATATAGCCTGACCATAATGCTTCTTAAAGAGCAGAGAAGACTAAAGCAAATTATTTATAGCTAATAGTGTACATGATATGCCTAGGAAAAGGTGTCATGGAAAAAGAATTTACTGGAATATGGCTGGATTACAGTATAGGATGACTAAGGCTGAGTCTCATGACAGTTTAACCTGATCTGACTTGGCAATGCAATTCTTGCCTTGTCCCTTCTAACCATACAAGTGCTTGCTTACATCTAGTAGTATTTGATACAGGGCATTAACCACTTTCCTGCACTGACTTCTACTGTAGTATAAGACAAATGCCATTCCTGTTGAAGGGAAGATGAGTGCTTAGAGCCATGCAGCTGGGCCAGCTGCAGTCCTGGCCTCAACTCTTGAGGAAATACAAGTCTAGGGCATGGATTTGGCATCTCTTCCAACAGTGAAGCTGATCTGACTTTCCCTCCACCACAGCTAGCTATTCTCTATCCCTCTTACAAACTGTAGTTTAAAGTAGCTTTGATGTGAAAACCCTATCTCTTCTGTGTTCACTAACTTCTCTTAGAAATAACTTTTTTTGGTGACAGGTGCAAGTCAAAACCTATGTTGAGTATTTAAAGTAAGAGTAGAGATACTTCAGCAGAAAATTACCTTCAGTATGAGGTAGAAATACTTCCATCTTAGAAGTAAACTTAAACTGTTGCAGCCCAAATGCATATTAAAAGGAAAAAACTTCCAAAAATGAAGGATTTAATGCATCAATTTATTATAAGGAAATACAAATAACAAAGTATGAATAACCAAATAGAAAGAAAGCAAATAAAATACTATCAAGAAGCATCTACACAATGTTCAAATTGTTATTTGACATAACCTTATGATGCTGTCGTGTTTCTGTTTTAAGTTTAAGCTAAATCTATTTAACTATTAGCTGCTGAAACTACTTCATGAAAAATGTGGTGAGTGCTGGTCTAAACTAGATCAGATAGTCCTGGAGCACAGTTCAGAGCACAAGAATAATTTGCATAAGGACATTTAATTCTGTTGCTATATGTATAAGCTTTTATTTTGTATCAACTACATACAGTTGCAAAAGCTGTTTATGTATTAATCAACATTGAAGAAAATCAAGATTGGAAGTGTGAAAAGGGGAAATTTGCTGTTCCTATGATTAATTTTCCTCTTCTCTCCAATTGTCCCCCAGATGAAATTACTGAAGCAAAATCTGGGACTGCAACTCCACAGAGATCAGGTTCTGTGAGCAACTGTAGATCCTGTCAAAAAGATTCAGATGGTGATGCACAGGGGAAATCTGCAGATATATCTCTTACACCATCAGTGACCTCTTTGATTGATTCTTCTAAGGCTGAATTAACTCCAAGACCAGGGAGTCATACAATAGAGTTTTTTGAGATGTGTGCAAATCTTATTAAAATACTTGCACAATAAGTTTGAAAGTGGGCTTCGTTCTTTTACAGCAATAAGCATGCCTAAATCATAGTCAGATGCTTCCAGTTATAATCAAGTTAAATTAACTAAGGTGCTGAAAAAACTAGCCACAGAATGCAATTTTCAGGGGGATTGGAATGATTATAGGCCATTATGTATATTATTTTGAAGCTGGAGTGAATTCTGATTGTCTGCTGTCCAATAGCATAATACAGGTGTAGGAAGTCACATGCCCTTGGGGCAGTGTTCATAACACTTTACACTGATTGCACATTAGAATTCAAATATTTAAGTTATGCTGGTCTTCTTGCTTTTTTTCACTGATAATACATACATCTAATGCACTGTAAGTAAATGTTGTTCAATGGCTTAAGTATGACTTGATCATCATCTATAGTTGTGCCTTAGTTGATCAGAATTGTCAGCATCTAACAGTAATATGTTAAAACTGCTGTTTCTTCCCTCTTATTTGACAGTAAATGATAAAGAATAGTTTAATGCATTATAATATACTGCTTTTAATAACAGATAAATTTGATTAAATGCATGCAAATCCAACCAGGTGAAAATATATGTAGGAGCTTTGTAATGCACTCAAAGTGAAATTCTGTGGGCTGTAAGTAAAACAATTCAGGCCACAGCAGTGGTGAGAGGCTTAATGCTGAGAAGACTTGGCACCCTGTGGGCTGAAATAAAATGTGGTTCTGTGAAGGAGAACTGTCAGCAGGTTCCTGATCTGTGCAGATTTAGTAGCTCATATCATAGTGTGGTAGCAGCACAGCAGTTCCCCACTGCTACTGCAGGCTGAGAATCCTGTTCCTTATAAACACACACATGTAGTTAATAGCACAGCTCTAGGGCCTATTGCATGCTATTCCAGAATCTAAAATTTTCACTTTTAAAAATGTGTTCATACTTTGATACAGCTGTTTATATCATATGTTACCTTGCCATATATTTTATAGAATTCACACTGCAGTTGAAAATACATATATAGATTTAGGTTTTTCAGAGCTGCCTTTATAGTGAACTCTGCCATTTAAATTGTGACGTTAATAGTCCAACTTTTCAGTTGAACATTTAAAACTGATCATCACAACTTATCATATAATCACAGAATGGCTGGGGTCAGAAGGGACCTCAAGGATCATCTACTTCTAACCNGTAAAGAACTTCTTCCTAATATCTAATCTAAGAAGGGGGAATGGCCTTAAGCTGAAGGAGATCAAGCTTTACTATGAGAGTGGTGAGGCCCTGGCACAGGTTGCCCAGAGAGTTTGTGGACACCCCATCCCCAGAAGTGTTCAAGGTCAGGTTGGATGGGGTTACAAGTAACCTGGTCTAGTGGAAGGTGTCCCTGCCCATGGCAGGGGGGTTAGAAGTAGATGATCCTTGAGGTCCCTTCTGACCCCAGCCATTCTGTGATTCTGTATCGAGCTTCTCGTCCACAACCATCCTCAGTCCTCCCAGGGCTAATTCTTGATCCATTCTATGCCCAGCCTTTACTTGTGCTTGGGATTCAAAAAAATTTTTACAGTAGATTTCTGTTACCAGTGTCATAAATCCTACCACAGTTATGGTTTTTGCAATGTTTTCAGAACAAAATTGAACCTTAAATGTTAAAGTCTTAGCTAATACTTGCACAAAAACATTTAATCTCTTGTAAACTGGATGTAATTATCCACAGTTCCATTTTCATCTGGCACTAATAGATGTAAACATTGCACAATAAACTATGTCATAAAACATTTGCATTCATCAATGAGCATTCTCTTCAAAATTAGCTTCATGACCTAGTTTCAAAGATTGCTCTCCTGGTTAGAGACTGGAAACAAGGCATTACTATGAACAGTAAAGTCTTGACCCTGAAAATGAATATGAGTTATTGTCAATGTCTAGCTGAAAAATGCTAGCTACACCTATAAGAATAGTCTAATACAGGCCAACTGGTTCCAGTTATGAATATGCACAGCACAGAATTTGAACAAACTTGAAGCTGCTTATGCCCTGGAGCTGCTGTAACTGTGTTCTGAACTGGGAAATGGTGTCATCTGCCTAATAGATAGGTACATGTTACAGCTCCAGTTCTTTATCCTCAAGTGTCACACACTGTCCCCATAATGCAAGGTTGTATTACGGTATCTCAAGTGGAAGATTTCTCTTAAATAATGCTTTGGGTTTAAACTCCTGAGATTGAAATGTCAACATGAGACCAGCTGCCAATACTACTTGAGTGTGGAGTTGTGTTATGTGGGGTCTTTTTAAGCCTTCTAAGAAATGATTCTGATGTACTAAATAAATCAGTGTACTTATTTTTGTTACCCTTTTATTTTGAAGTCGGTAATTATTGAGCAATATAACAAATGCAGAGAGGTTTTTTTTTTTTTGTTTTTGTTTTTTAACTGCAGTAATTTCTAATCTGGAATTGGTTTGGAATCACTGAAAGGGTCTCTGTGTATGTTAAACTAAATATTTGTAAGTGGTATCTGGTCCTGGTTTGCAAATCTGTAATGCTGACCACAAGTGCAAGGTGTCAAGGTGGAAATACCTTAATTTTTATATACTTTTTGACACTCATGCATTAAAGCAACCTTGGTTATTTTGTCTCAGTATCTGATAGCTGAAGAGAGTTTCTGGCAGAAGTGTACAGTATGTATAGCTTTATTTAAAGTAAATTTTATTGGTATGATAAATCAGTTTTAATGGACAAAAGTTTCCTGATGGAACAGAGTTGGGGT
>VXBN01007974.1:0-49229 GCA_013397395.1 Sinosuthora webbiana | reverse complement strand
CACCACCTGGCCGCAGCAAAGGGAGGGGAAGGCAGCTAGCCATTCCGCTGGCTGTGTGCTCCAGGCCCCCGTGCCCTCCGCGGGGGACCCCCAGGCCACCCAGTGATGCTCCGCCCACTCCGTCTCTGCGGGGTCTGGGCAAGAGGAGGAGCGCTGCCCGGAGGGTCTTCGTTTTCTTTTCTGCTCCGGTGATTAAGCACTTGTTTTTTGTCTCCCCCCCACCCCTCTCTCTGCCCCTGTCTATTCTAGGCTGACGTCTGAGGTCACTGGAATGGGCGCACTCTAATTTCCACCCACCATCCTCCACTCCGCACCACCCGACCCTCTCCAGCCACCGGCACTCCACCCAGCCTGTACTGCCTGTACAGACATTTACCGTCTTCCCTTTGCTTCCACAGATACTCTTTTCTTTACTAACAAATATATATATAGATATATAAAAACATGCCCGCGCATATGCACACACTGGAACATTTCTTCATGAGCTCTTTACTCTGTGCTCCCGAGGCTGCTCCCAAACTCTTTGGTTATGGTCCTTGTTTTCAGCATTATGGTGTTAATTCTTCATCTGCTTTTTGGGGATGAGGGAGGGGGGAGGGGGGGGTGTTGGTTTCTTTCTCTCACTGGCGAGACTTCAAGAGCTGGCGGGGTCTCTTGCGTCAGTCTAGCGTAGCTACCTACACGTTTGAGTTGACATTGGCGGTACTTTCTGTAGCCTATGGACATATGTGATGCCAGCCAGAGCTGTGCGTACTTCAAATGACTTAACTTTTCTCACCCTCCTTCCTCTGGTGCTCCCCCTTGCTTGTCCTGGCTCACCTTTGCCACCTCATGCCCCTGCCCTCAGTGTAAGGGCACACTTTTCACCCGGTGTTATTTGGGAAGCAGAAGCCAAATATGGGTTCAACCCGCAGGCTTCTCTTTTGGAACATGGCATGGTCCAGACAAGCCCTTTTTCCTCCTGAACTTGCCAAGAAGAAAAAACACACACACACACACAACACACACAACACACACACACACACATTTACACACAAATGCTCTTTTTTTTAAACTAAAGGCCACCTGGAAGTAGGAATAACTCAGCTGTATGGGATTCACACCCTCAGGGGCCTTTGAAAGCACTCTTTTGGCAATCCCCCACGAGCAAAACCTTTGGACGATAGCTCAGGACGCTCTGTGAGCAGGCTGTGTTTGTCATTGTTTATGTTCAATAAATGTCTGTGCAGCTCTGGTACCGATGGGCTCCGACTGTTCTTCTCCTGGGTCGCCCTGACAATGCCAGCCCCATCCTTCCCTCTGCATCCTTCCACACCTTTTTAGTTGCTTGGAGGGAAGATGGGAGTTGTATGCAAGAGTTCTCAATTTTTTTTTATTATTATCATTGTTACTATTATTACTATTATTATTTGTCATCACCATCCTAATTTTTTTGTTTCATTTTTTTAGATAAGGTCCCTATGACCTATGCACTTTCTGAGTGATTCCATGCTTTCTGTTTTCCTTTTTTTTCCAAAGGGAGAATATTTGGCTTGCATAATCCTTTGGTTTTCCTGGGATTAATTTATAAGTTACGTTGTGACAACCACCATCTCTCACTGCCCCCTTGTCTGGACGGATCTGCCATGTCTGTATCCCACACCTTTCCTCAAGATCCTCTCTGCCCAGCCCTGCCTTCTGCTTCCAGGCTTTTCTTCTCTCTCCTACCTCTCCAACAGGGAAACATACGTTTTCCATCTGTTAACTCCTGACTGTCCCTTTTCCCGGATTGCAAATGAGGGGACCATGATACACCATGTCCCCAGACAGCTGAAGCAGCCACACAGTACATTTTTGCAGTGTACCACGTGGGAAGTACATTGTTTTTCCAGGTGAGCCCCAAGACTTCCTGGTCTTTTCTTCTCTTTGACCGTCAGCAGGCACCACTGACAGCTTCCCACCCTTCTCCTGCCAAGATGCTGGGCCACTCCAGTCTTCAGCACTGCCTGCTCAGCACTCATGCAGGCTGTTTCAGGGATCCCAGGTGATGCTACTGGATCAGTGGAGCCAAGGATGGGCAGGGGGTTGTGGGCTCCAGCAGGGAGCTGGTAGGGATGAAAGCACAGCTCAGGAGCCCAGAAAGGAGGTGGTGCCACTGAGCCATCAGTGTTTGCTCTGCCCAGTTGTCCCAAAACCTGGGCATGCTCAGCTCTCCAGAGCATTCCAAGCTTCTGTGGTTGAGGGTGCTCCCAGATCCTCCATAAGGTGCTTTGCTGCCTGTCTCCAACCCTTTGCCCTTCTCTCCCCGGCACTTTGGGTTCAACTGTGCCTTTTGGGTGACCCAGCAGCCACACAGGCTCAAGAGTATCTCCTGGTTGCCCATTCAGAGCAGCATGGGTGCTGTGGGGAGTGGTGAGGGGCTCAGATGGAGCTGGCAGCCTTTCCTGGCACCTCCCCCATGTGTTTGTGCTGATGCTGAGGATGGAGGGAGGCAGGCACCAAACGAGGCCTCCTCCAAGTCACTGACTGGCCAGCAAAGCGTAGAACCACCTGCCAAGGTGGCGAGTCAGCTGTGGGCAAGGGGCACTCCTCATCTTCTCCTGTTCCTCACTCTGTTTTAGACCAAGTGTTTTTTTCTGTTGGAAGAACGAAATATCTGTGTCTGAGACCCAGTGAAAATAACCACCCCGGTGGCCTGGGGCGTGAGCCACGGCAAAAGCTCCACATGCCACTGCCACCACCCTCTGTGGCAGCCTGGGGTGCTGCATCCTCGGAGAGGGATGTTGCGTGGAGGAAGCCAGCCCACCCTGCCATTCTCAGCTCTTCCATGGGGCTGCAGGAAAGCTGGAGCACCAGAAGAGTCTCTTCACGAGGTGGTGGAGGCACAGCAGCAGCAGGATCACGTTGACCGAGACTGAGAAATCCATCTCAGGCCAACAAAGTTGTGGGATTCGGATACCTGGGGAAGGCTGGGGAGTGTGACAGCATCCTGGACACGGAAATGGCTTTGTACAGTGCCTGCAGGTCACGGCTGCCCTGAATTCCTCTGCTTTCTGCGTGTGCTCCCTGTGCCATTCCCCACCTCCGCTGAGACAGCCCTGCCCAAAATAGCAAACGCCAGATTGTGTCTGCCAGATGCAGCTGAGCTCAGAGGTTGCTGGAGAGGGGGAGCAGACTGCAGCAATACCTCTGCACCCATCCATGTGCCAGCATACTCATGGATAACACTCCCCTCTGGATACCATCCCCATCCCAGCCTGCTGCCAGGCAACCATCACCCAGCCAGGCTGTGGAAAAGCCACCCCAGGCATTGCAGGCATTGATGGTGAGGGAGAAGAGGCTGGATATGAGCATTGCTCTGGCATCAGGCAAGTGTCTGAGACGTCATGTCAAGGCTTGTGCTGCCACAAGGGTCTGTGCTCGTGGGAGTGTTCCAGGGAATGCTGGATGTGGCCACAGGGGAACAAGGGTTGGTCCGAGCAGTAGCAGTCACCTGGGTCACCTCACAGGAGCACTACACAGTCATGGAATCACAGAATGTCCTCGGCTGGAAGGGATCCACAAGGATCATCAAGTCCAGCTCCTGATCCTGCACTGGGCAACCCGAAGCATCCCTCCTTCTGGCATTCCCTTTGACTTCACAACTTTTCTTTGGGGGTCACATCACCAAGGTTATTTTGTACATTTAAAAAGGAAAAAGAAAAAAAAAAAAAAATGAAACTGCAGCGTTATGTGGGAATCAGCTTATCCATCATCATCTGGGCTTGAGCGAGGTTTGGAGAAAGAGGTGTTGAAACCATTGCAGCATCTCCTGGGAGCATGTTGATGACACAAAGGATAACAGCAAAATCACAAGGAATGTATCAAACTCAGCTTTGGTTTCTTTGGGATGACTCAAAAGGAGATTTGCCATTTTCTTTGGAAGGAGCCTCAGTGTTTTGCTTTGATTTGTGACAGGTCTTGGGTTTCCATTTTGGATGAACTTAAAAATACTGTGATGATGCATCCACAGCCATGCCACTTGGAAAAATCTCTAATATATTGGAGTGAATATTCAGTACAAGGTGAATGTCCCAGTTAATCAACAGAATAGCTTTAATACATTGCTTTTCTCTCCCAAAACTATGCAAAGTTATCCAGCCAGAATGATTCAACATTTCTGGAAGCAACCAACTCAGTCAGTCTCTTTAGGGATGAGTTATTTAGGGGGATATTTTGACTTTGACTGGAAAGTATTGGTACAATGCCTCCCCCCCACCTCGGAGTGTTGGGGTCTCCATCAGTGGGGCCAGTTGAGGTCGGTGCTCAGCCCCTTGGCCTCAGCTGAAGGTCCCCACTCCCCCTGCATATCCTTGTCATGCTCCCAAAATTGTTTGGAGCATTGCTTTGTACTTTTTTCCCCGCCTAGACTGTATTTGCAAATCTAGTACAAAATAAGGCTGAAAAAAATAGACCATTTCCCCTAAGGGAAAGTGACTTTCACCGGGGAGACTCTTTAAATTTCATAGTCTCTTTGAGCTGTTATTCCGGCGATTGTTATTGTATCCATGCTAGTCACTTTTAATTATGCTAATTCCCAGTTTATGCTCCATTAGCAAGGGTAATTTCCTGCCTCCGGTGCGGGCAGAGGTAGAGTTTCTGGAGGACCTCTGCGTGGTGCGGCAGGGATGAATGCTTAATCCCATTTTCTCCTTGGCCACAGCGATGGATGGCATCGCCCCACGCCCTGCCTGGCTGCCGCCCCGGGGGCGTACCCGGTCCTCAGCGCTGGGCGCCTCCGGCTGGTCACTAGATGTCCCCATTGCCCAGCTTTTCGTGGATGCATCCGCAGCCACGCCGGGATGTGGGCGGCACTGGGATGTCCGGTGCTTCCAGCCGCCGCTCCTATGCGTGCAGAGGACATCCCGCGCTGCTGGAAAGGAAGCGGGCTTTTGCGTGTGCGTCCCGGACACCGGTGACGGGCAGTGACATCTCGCGAGCGGGTGGCTGGCGCCGTGTCCCTCTGCAGGGGTGGTCCCGTCGGTGCTGGGACCTTCACGGAGCCAGCCCATATGAGCGAGGATGTGTGGCCAGCATCTCCTTTGGCCATGGGTGGCACAAGCCACCCCCTTATGCCGGCCCGAGCCCACTCGGGCTGGCAGAAGGACGAGGTTTTGCTGGAGAGGTCCCAGGGGCCTCCATCCCTGCGGTCCCCAGGGAGGCATTCCCAAGCTGGCTGCTCTGTGCCTTTGCTGGCAGCAGGAGCTGCTGGAATGACTTGCAGAAAGGTCACAGTCTCCGTGCAATACCCCTGCTGCCGTGCTGGATGTTACAGGGAGCTGGGACTCTGCTGAGAGGGATATTTTTGTTTTCCCTTCAAAAGGAATGCAGCTGCAGATCCTGATCTGCTGTGCGGCGAGAGCCCCAGGCCCCTGTCCAAAGGGTAACGTGGCAGTGACTTTTAGGAAGTACTGAATGTACCAGATGTGCAACTCCCTCCACTCCAGATGTGTGGCCCCCCTCCCACTCTGCCCCAGCACCCTTGTCCTGCAAAGAGGAAGATGAGATTCCAGATCGCTCCAAAAGCATCCCACAGACCAAATACAGCCAAGTGCAAAGCCAGACTGGCTCTGGATTCCCGCACTTGTGTTTAGGCAGTTTAACCGCAGTCATGTCTCTTCCCAGAAATGATGGTCAAGTCCACTCTGCACATGGAGAGCAAAACCAGCCAGGAGATGGGGATGAGGATGGAGCAGCTCCTGTGAGGAGGCTTTGGGTGTGAGCCCCATGCTGAACCATGGCCTGTGGCTGATGTAGGACACATGTGCTGTTTCCAGAAGGAACTGCTTTGATCCTGAAAGTATAGGCTGGGATGTGCATGAGGACTGGAATGTTTGAAGCACACTTGGAGTGCTGTGTCCTGGTTCCCTGCAGGCAGCATCACTGTTTGTCCTTGGAGAAAGCCTGTGTCTGAGAGCATTTGTGTCTGGATCGAATGGGATGAGTGGCACTTGGCCCAGGAGCTTCTCCACGTTTTCTTGTGTCCGATGGGACCAGGTGGCACAGGATGCCCCACGGGAGCATGGGGCTGGCGGGGCTGTGAGATGCTCTGTGGAAGCATGGGCACAGTGCTGATGGGTCAGCAGCAAGCTGGGAGCATGGCCAGGCACACAGAGCACTGAGGGATGGGGCGGCATCGCTCCTGAACTAAGGATTGCGTGCACAGCTTGGGATCAAACCACAACAGATATCCAACAGGATTTCCCAGTGCAAATGGGAGCAAGCCATGGTGTGCTCACCCAGAAGCAGTCACTTAGTGGTTTGGAGAATTTTTTGGTAGGAGGACGTTGCAGTGATGTAACCTGAGGCTGCTGCTGCAGCTGCTGGTGTGGTTTTCCCAAGGGATGCTGCTCTGTGCTACCAAGCATGCAGCCATGCTCCCACATCTCTTACAGGAGCGCTGCAGAGGAACTGTCAGTAAAAAGCCAGTTAAAAATGCAAACCCAGAGAAATCACCAGCTCTATGCTTAAAACAAATTTTCAGTTGCAGACTAAAATTTATTCTTTCTGCAAGTAGACCTCCCCTCCACATATTTTGGGCCGATACGTGATTTCCAGAGGCACAGGGTGGTGCAGTGCAGCGCCAGGCAGAGGCTGTGGGGGGTGTGCACCCTTTCCCAGTGCTCCTCTCTCAGCTGCCCATCGCCCCTAGCACAGCAGTGCCCTTGCCCATCACCCTCAAATCTTGCCGATGGGGTCCAGCAGAACCAGCTCTCCACAGTCACCATCCCTGCAGCGATGGGTTTGTAGGGCAGAGAAAGGGCAGATCCTCAGCCCGGAAACAGCCTCAGTGTGTTCAGATGGCTTCTCTGAAGCTCCCAAAAAACTGCTCTCAGCCCTCAGTGAGAGCCCATGAGGCAAAGGCAGCATGCTGGGCAACCACCCGGGCTCACCTGGCAGCCCGGCTCATGCTGCTGCATGTGCTTGGTGTGAGCTCCCATCGAAAAAAAGGAGGTTTGTTGTGATGTAGCAGAGCTCCTCCAGCTTGGCTTTTTGAGGTGTGGGTGATTTCAGCATCACGCTGGAGAATTGCTCGGGGTGTCGAAGCAGCCTCACGTTCGTGTAGCCTGAGAAGCCAAGGAGGCAGCGTTACCAGAGCCTTGGCTGAGCCCTGACCATCTCCCTTGCTTACCCCCCCAGCTCTGCAGACCCTGACCCCCACGGGAGGAACACCTTCACCGCCTGACCTGCTGCCAGTGGCTGATGCTTTGAGCCCCCTCCGAAGACGCTGCCGGCTTCCCGCGAGCTTCTCCTACTCCTTTGTGGCGCCCCTGGGGCTGCTGCCCGAACCCCCCGCCCGTGGTTGCCCAGCCCCCGCTCCCTTGGCCAGGGCAGCAGCAGGCTCGGGGGGCTGGGGCAGCAGCTCTCAGGAGGACAGCAGCTTGCAGCCAGCGTGCGGCGGTACCCACTGCGAGCCAGCGCTTCCCACCGCCCCTCTCTGCGCTTCCTCATCGCCCCTCACGCCCCTGCCACTTTGCGATGTATTTCGTGGCTTATCCGTGTCTTTGCAATAAAGCTACTGTGGCTTGAGGCGCCCTCTGCGGTGAGTGGGATGGGGCTGGGGAGCTGTGGTTTGGGCAATGGGGCACCCACAAGGGAGAGGGGTGGGGTGCTGGGGGTGCCCCCGTAGCACGAAAGCCTCAGGGCCCCCCCGAATTGTTAATGGGGAAACTCAGCCCGTGAAGCAAACCGTGGTTTGGAAAATGGGCCTCAGAGCCCTGGCTCCACTCAGCGTCAGGAAATGATCCCACATGGGAGCAGGGCTGCCAGGAGGGAGGGGTAATGGGACAGGGGGAGCACTGCAAAGAGAATCCAGAGCGTTCCTGAAAGGCGGCGACGACCGGGATTCATTATCCATCGGGAGACGTGTTTATAGCAAGCGTGAGTCACTGCCGGGCCCCAGGATCAGCCCAGCAATCTGGGGGCTGCCAGCGGTTCGGATGGGGTGCAGGCTCCCCATCCAGCCCCATGCAATGCCAGCTCTCAAACACGCCCCACCAGCCCACCACGTGCCAGCCCTGCTGGACTTTGGAGCAGCCAAGGTACTATTTTTGGACACATTGGGGCATGGTTTTTCTCTGGGATGCTTCCTTTCTACTCGAGAAGAGAAACCAGAGTACTGCCCCAGCTCTGCATGTTGTCCTGGTGCAGTGAGGGTCTCCAACTCCAGCCCATCCAGCCCTGGGCTTGACACACATCCAGGAGAGGCCAGCACTGCCTGCCCAGACCTCTGCCCTACGTGGAAACAAAGGCAAAAAAGCCATATTAATATTTTTTCTCCATCTGGAATTATATTTTCTGAGTGCATCTCAACCCTGCTCCCATTTGGCCCTGCAAAGGGGCGGGAAGGCAGGCCAGTTCACCCTTCTCTACACTCTTGCTCAATCCCAGGGAGCAGCAGCCCCAAATCTCTGTGGAACCTGGAAGACATTCTCCCCTTGTTTGTGCCACCCCTGACATGCCCTTGGCTGGAGTGCCCAGCCCTGCTCCCTGACAAGCCACAAAGCAAACCACAATATTCAGCTCCAGGTCTGGCACCCACTTTTAACTGAAACCCAGGTTTTCTGGGTTTCTCCTGCCCAAGAGTTGGTTGAATGCTTACACTTGGAGAAAAGCCCCTGTTGCTGTTCCCATTCCCAGAGTAGCAGCGCCATGGAGACCACCCCAAAGCAGGGTGTCACCGATTGAGAGCAATGCTCTGGGAAACATGGCTCAGGACTCCTTTCCCACCTCCCTGCAAGCCCTGGGCTGTCCATGAAGCACCTTCTGTGGCCTTTGCTGAGCTGGGAGACATTCCCAGAGCCAAAGCCAGCCCCAGGTGGGAGCAGCCCTGGGGAAGGTGTCAGTGGGGCTGTGTGTGCAAACACCCCCAAAGGTTATTGTGTCCACCCGCCCCAGAACAGGGCTTGAATCCCTGCCTAGGCTGGAGTGGTGGGATGCAGAGGGATGTGAAGCACCTGTATGCACTAGCTTAACCTCTGCAGGACTCATCAGCTGCAAGAGGAAGCTTCTGTGCCCCACTGAAGGCATTTAAGGGTGCAGAGGCCCCACAGCCCCGTCAACTACATCCAGCCCTTAGTGCTGGCTGCAGCTCCATGGCTTCCACTTGAGAGGGTGAGTGTTTGGAGATTAAAACAGCCTGTTTACCTTTGGCTGTGCTTTAAAAAATAATAAAGTTGTGGGGGAGAGATGCTTATCTTTACACCCTGCTGGGATTCCCCTGGCTGCAGCTTGTGCTGGGATCTGCTGCACGGAGCAGAGGAAATAGTGTTGAGGAAAGCAATCCTAGAACCACATGGCGGTTTGGATTAGAAGGGACCTTAAAACCATCTAATTCCACCTCCCTGCCATGGGCAGGGACACCTTCTACTATCCCAGGGTGCTCCATGGCCCATCCAGCCAGCCCTTGGACCCTTCCAGGGATCCAGGAGCAGCCACAGCTTCTCTGGGTAACGTATGCCAAGGCCTCACCACCCTCACAGGGAAGGATTCCTTCCATATATCCAAAAAAAACCTACTTTCAATGTAAAGCCATTCCCCCTTCTCTGTGGCTGGATGGTTTGCTTTTGCTCCTCACTGTCTGTGAAAGATCCAAGGAAGATGCTTGGCATTGCTTGGCGTGGGTTGGGAAGGCATCCTTGCCAGGAAGGGTGGCTGACTTCTTTCACTTCTCCAGGAAAAGGCTGCAGCTGGATCTGGTGTGGAGGGAGCTGGGCTGCATGCCTTGCTGCATCCCAGCACTGCTCTGGAAGGGCACAGCCACACCCAGAGCCTGGACAGCTGTTTGGGTGGTAAAAATAACAAGTATGAACATGCACGCTTAATAAAATGGGAACAGAAACAGCCTGGGAAGGGGCTACTGGGAACCTCTGGGAGTTTGATAGACACTGCAAGCTCCTGGGCTGGGGTGGATCATCCCTGTGGAAAACGATGGAAAGAATAGGGCTGGCTCTGTGCTGCAGCGTGCCAGGAAGCCAGCTGAGATATGCAGAGGGCAGCCAACAAGGAAGAGGCTTTCTCTGTCCTTCCCCAGGCTTTGGGGTTTGATGCCTGCATGCACATGGATGCAGAGATGGGGGCTGCAATCCATGGCAGAGGAAAAGCAGGTTTTCAACCCGTGTGGCTCATCCCATCACGGTTTGTTGATGCAGGCTGGGCTCTGGGAGTGTGGGGCTGGGTGCAACCAGCACTTGCAGTCCCACCAGCTGGAGGCAGGACTGTTCCTAGAGTGCCGGGGGCCTCCCTTCCCCAGGGAACATGTGCCAGGCTGGGCACATGTTCCCTGGGGATTGCCTGTTATCACAGAAGAATGGAAAATATTTCCTGCTCAGCTGCTGGTGGGGTTAGTGCGTGTTTTTCCACCCATTTTTCCTGAACGTGCTCTACGAGAGGGGGTTCCTCTGTCCCCTATCCCTCCAGTGACATCCCCACGGTTGAAGGTGGCATGTCCCAGGATGCTGCCTTTTCTCCAAGAACAGGAAGACAGTGCAGGTGCTGCTGATCTTTCTGGTTTGAGCCAGTTCTGTTCCCAAATGGCGATGCTCCCAACTCCCCAGACCCCATGCTTTGGGCTGTTTCTATTTTCTGAGTGTAAAATGGAGGTGGGGGGGAAGCCCTGGAAGTGAATTTTGCTGCCCACCTTCAAGCCTCCACTGTGGGACAGAGGAAGAGAGTGAGACCCTTTCACCGTGGGGCATCCCAAATGTGTGACATCCTGGCATCCCATGGCTCCCCTGCAAGTCAAGGTTCCCTGCAAGCACTGGGGTGGCCCAGGAAAAGGATCCTGAAAGCGTTACCTCCTCTCCTCCAGCTCCCACGTCGTATCCATCCGCAACTTCCTCTCTCATTCGACCCTCTCATCTTCCCTAAGAAGCTGAGCCAAGCTTTCCCACAGACCCAGACAGCTATTAGGGAAATATTACTACCAGATGGTTTGGTTTTTTCCATAAGAACAGAGGCCAGAATGAAGTAATGGGGAAAACATTAACCCAAGCACGCACCATCCTGGGTGTGGGGACGTGGATTTGCTGCTGGAGATGTGCTGTGTCCTGGCTGTGCCAGCATGGAAGGGGTCTGCAGGGTGGGCTGGAGGGGGACACGCACCCTGTACGTGCTGGATGGATGGGAGCTGGAAATCCCCCACTGCAGTGGTGGTGACTCCCTGAGGTGGTTTGGGAAGGGAAGAGTATAGCCCCAAATGGTGCTGGAAGGGAGGGAAGGCTCCCCCCAGCCAGTTCGGACACAGCTGGCAAACACAGCGGGGAAGTTCGTGCCAGGTCAGCGGTTCAGAGAAGCACCATGTCCCAAGTGGGCTGCATCTTCTGGGGTGGCTTCGAGCCCTTGGCAAGGAAAGGGTGCCAAGGGGCCGCTTCGTAGCACTATCAAGGGATTTGGAAGGTGGGTTGTCTCTTCCACTGGGTGTTCTTGCAGGTGGGTGGATGCCAGACCCCCCTTGGTGCTGCCTAGGCCTGCTCTGCCATGGTGAGATTCTCCCAAGGCACCTCTGGGAGAGGGGATGTTTTCCTGCTCAGAGGGGTTTTTCCACTGCCTTCTCCTGCAGACATCCACTGTGGGAAAGCTGAATTATCATATGCATAAGCACCACAAGCCACGTTCTTTGTGGTAGGGTTTGTGGTTGGTACAGTGCTGGGCACACAGCACAGCTGCTCCTTTGACGCAGGACTGAGCATGGAGATGGGAGGGTACACTGGGATGGAGGCTGGGACAGACACTTTGGGGTCCTACTGCAAGTCTGGGGAGGTGCAGCCCCTGGTAACCAGACACATGGAAACATCCATCATCCCAAACTTTTCCAGCACTGGTGCCCACGTTCCCAGCAGTGGGGGGTAGGTGACAAAGATGACTCAGGCGGCTGGCAAGGCACGGTGTGCTTTGTGTGGTTACAACCAGGGAAATTTCGGTGTTCTCTAACTGGGGCATCTCCCAGCACCCTCTGAGGGGACAAAGTAGCCTCAGCTGCAACCTGGCACTCCGTCCTTCCCTGCTTTCCAAAGCACCCTTTGGTTCTGGATGTACTGATGTGTTCAATCCTGTTTATTCGCATGGGAATTAATTTCTGCTCCTTTCCATGTTTCCTATGGAAGCACAATTTTCCATTTCCAAGTGGATTTGATTAAAGAGAAGAAAAGATTATATGGAAGAGTTAATACCAGAAAAACAGAGCAAACTCATTCTTTTCTCAATCTCTGGAAGGACAAAAAGCAAAAATTCTGTCCCAAGTGCACTTTTCTTTTTTTTCCAGAACCCAGTTTGGTCTGGAATTGGACTGAAAGTTTAGTTCAGTGCTGTGGTCTGGGACTGGGGAAGGGGAACACCAAATCCCTGGGGAACTTAGGCACCCTGGAGGGGCTTCCCTGGCCCACCTTCATGGCACTCCAGAGGGAGGCTGATAGATAGAAAAGGTCTCCTGCTCCTGTCAGGGGGGACAGAGTCACAGGCTTTAATTTCCCTGACCTCATCTGCCGAGTAAGGGAATGGGGACATCCTTCACAGGCATGTGTTGCTGGATTTTGAGACACGATGGCATGCTGCTAGGCCCAGTGACTTGGGACTGGAATTTTTTCCTGCAAAACTAGCCCACACTCTTCCAAGGAAATGGCTATTCACTGTCCTGGGGACACTGCTGGCTGTTGGCCACGGTTTAGCACCACAGACCTGGAAAAGACGACGATTTAAAACGCTTTGGAAGCTGGACACTGCTCCAGTCCAGCGATCTGGTCAGATGCTCCTGGGACATTGTGCTTGATGACAGCCCTGGGGGCCCAGGCTGGGCTCCAGGCGTGGACTGGTGTCCCTAGCGGGGTGGGAGGAGCTCCCTGGGCTCACGGGGTCTGACAGGCTGCAGCTGCTCGGGGCCTTGCACAGTCAGCAGGCGCCTTGCACAGCCCATACCACGATGATTGAGTCTTCGCTGACACAGCCAGCTGGCCTCCAGCTTGCCCCAGCTCTGCGGAGCTGCTCCCAAGAAGAGTTTGCTTTTCCCTGCTCGCAGGGAGGGGGAGGTCAGCTTCTTTTCTGCTTAGGATAATCCCCTGTGAGGGAAAGGGAGAGAGGAAGGGAGAAAGCTAAAGGGAAATGACTCTGCTGAGATGATGGATGAAGACAGGTCCCTTCCCAGCAACCCCTTTCTGGGAGCTGCTGGCTGGTTTTCAAAATCCTAGGAGAGGTCCCTTGTGGCAGCCTGAGGACGTGTGTTGGAAAGCCAGATCAGGTTTGATCCTCCTGCACCGTCAGGCAGCAGGACTTGTCCCTGGGTGTGCTTGCTCTCTGGAAGAGCATCTTCAGTAGGTTTGAGATGTTGTGGAAATTTGCCTTGTGGTGCCCTCCTCTCCTGGTGCTGCCTGTGCAGCCCAGCAAAGCCCATACACCTCAGTGCCTGGGCAGCTGGTTGGACTTGATGATCCTTGAGGATCCCTTCCAACTCAGCTTATTCTCTAAATTCATCTTGGAGTGAAAAACAAGATTTTTGGGTTTGTGAGGTTTCAGTTCAGCACAGTCTGCAGGTTATTTTCCACTGATTTTGGATGCTGTTTATCCAAAGAGTCATTATTTGATGTATCCACCTGTGTAGAGTGGGCAGGCTCCTCCACTGTTTTAACTTGTCATCAGTGGTTCTTCTGAGTTGTCTCAACTTGGGACACCTCTGACAGCCAAACCCGCAACGTTTCCTCCTGACCATCCCCACAAAGATGCTGTCAGGTGACAGGCAGAGTGACAGAGCTGGCCTGAGGGACCCTGCATGGTCCCTCAGTGTGGCAGGTCTCCTGCTGCCTTCATGCCACCAGCCTGGGTGCAATCCGTTTGTGCAAGCTGGGTTTTTGCTGTTGACTCTTCGCTCTTTGGAGCCATCAACATTTTATTTAATGGCAACTTTTTTTGCCCTCCTGTGCTTTAGGGAGCAAGTTACAGTTGCAGCTGTACCGGGGTCAGCCCTCAGGTATTTCACCTTTCCCCACCCCCTCCAATTAATTAATGCTCCCATTGTGATGGGGGGGTTTGGCAGGGCCTGGGACTCCTCCCGGACTGTCTCCAGCTCTGGCCATACAGAGCAAATGGTCAATACCACCTTGGGGTGCCTTGCTGTAGAGGTCCTCAGGCTCTCCTGCCATCTTACAGAGTGGGAAGATGCTCATCTCTAGATATCCCTAAGGGCTTGTGCTCCTCTTCCTCCTGGCCTTGACGGCTTTGACCCTGTTCCCAACTCTCCACCCTGAGCATGGCCTTGGGGAGAAGTGTTGTTCCCAGTCTGGGGTGACCCTGTGGGTTTCTCCTCAGGAACAAGCCTCTCCTGTTCCTGACTGGCTTGAGCAGAAAGCCCTGAAAGTCAAAGAAGAAAGTGCTTCTCCAAAAATACTGTGCCTCCATGATGCCCCTGCCTGGGACAGCTTCAGCTGTGCCATGTGGTGGGGACTCCCCTGGCAGATCTCGTGCAGGTTGGGATGTGATGGGAATGCCTGTCCCCCTGGCATAGCTTTCTTGGCCCAGGATCTGAGAGGAAAGTGCTGGCAGGTGCCCCAAGCCCCCCTCCCCCAGCGAGCAGGCTAAGCCCCAAGGCTGGGCACTGCCTGCTCCAGGGCTCCCTGCGAGGCTTGTGGAGGTCCCAGGCACGGGCGGCCGGGCTGCCATAGCAGGTACAGTGACATCCATAAAAAGGGTGAGGAGAAACGCTTCCTAAGTTTGACTCACAGCTGACACCCCCTGATCCCTCCCTCCGTCCTCAGGCTGGAGAAGTCTCCTCCTTACCCTTACCCTCCTGCCTTCTCTTCCTCCCACAGAAACCAAGGGGAAAGTGGTAAAAAAAAATCTTCAACGACTCCTGCCTCCTGACCGTGGCCTCGCTCAGCTGCTGGGTTCTCCTTCCCTGCTTTTTTCCTTGGATCTAGCTCGATGGTAATCTGAACCGAGAAACATGAGGCTGCGAGACATTTTGCTCACTCTGCTGCTCCCGGCCGGCTTCCTGTGGGGGGGCTCGTGTGCTCAGCGCCCAGAAATCATCACCCAAGTCTCAAGTGCAGAAGGTAAGCCTGGAATGCTTTCCAGGGTGGTTTTCCTTCCCGGGATCAGCAGAGAAGCCTGACTGCTGTTTCCCTCTGGGGCGGATGCCTGTGCTGCTGACACACCGGAGATTTGTTGGGATGTTTGGACTTGTTGAGGAGAGCGATGTAGGATTAGAGAGGATCTGCAAGAAGTACCCACTTTCATGTTTTTGGCCCTTTTTCCTTGGCTCTGTCTGGTCGGGAGTTACCAGTAGTAGTGGGATGTAGGAGAGGGGGAAAACAGCGGATACCAGTCCAGCTTTCTGAACTATTCTGGGCTGGATGCTGGCTCTTAAGGGAAGTTTATGTTATTGCCCTTTCGTAAAATTTTCTTTTTGGCAGGATCTGTCCTAAAATTTTTACTTTTTTATTGCATTGATTGCTAAAATGGTTTCATTTTTGTGAGTGGTTCCTGCAGCTGCATGTTATTTGGTAACACTAAGTAGTATAGGTCTTGCAAAAATATCCTTTGAATGGAAACAGAGAAGGAAAGTGTTAAATGCCACAAAATTATGTTTTCTGAAAAAGTGATCTTGCTTACTCTTGATGCCAAGGGGGTTGGGATGTGAAAGCATTCCCCTTAGCCCAGATCCTGGGAGTCTGCTAGGAGGGAAATCGGGTGGGCAGTGCAGGGAGCCCGGGAGGGGGAGGCGATGTTGCAGGACTGCCGGCCAATTCCTGCCTCTCCACTTTTTCCCAGACTGCCCTGTGGACCTGTTCTTCGTCCTGGACACCTCAGAGAGCGTTGCACTGAGGGTGAAGCCCTTTGGGGACCTGGTTACCCAAGTGAAAGATTTCACAAACCGGTTCATTGATAAGCTGACCCAGAGGTACATTCCCCGGGGATTTATCCGGGCTGCTTTGGGGATGGAGCCTGCTGCCGGGTGGGATGATGAGATTCTCCTGCCTGTCTGTCCACAGAAGGAAAAAAGGAAAGCAGGGATGCTGGGGAGGGGGATGGGAGCCTCTCCTCCCTCTCGCAGTCTCTCGGCTGCTCTGTTTTGGCTCTATCTGTGCTGACAGCAGCAGCGTGGCTTTAGCAGGGCTGCTTGCACCCACCCTCGGGAAAGACAGGAATTGCTGGAGCGGCAGATGTGGCAGCCCGGCCCCACCACCTCTGGGTGGCCATGTGGTTATTGTGCAGTGCCAAAGGGATGCTGATCCCTGTGCTCAGGCCTAGAATCACCCAGGTGCGTGGGTGACAGCAGGACACCTCTGGGGTTAAACCCAGCACTCACAGGCAGCCTGCAGAGCAACCCCTCCCTTGCCACTGGTGCACCCCCAGGTTTGGGTGCCCCTTACCCACCCCATTCCCCAGCTCTTTATCTGCCTCCTCCTCACCCACCTCTGCAGCCACCAATCCTCGTCTGACTCTGGATGACCCTGGCATCCCTAGGGAGGCCACCCAGGGATGCCCAGGAGCACCAAAGCTCCCAGATCTCAGAGGGGGTGGTGCTGGCCTTGACTGCGGGCAGGAGATCCAGGGATGCACAGGAGCACCACAAGTTCTGGAGGCACGTGGGTCTTGCTGAGCTTCTCAGGGCATCAGGAGATGTGTGCTGGTGCCCAGAGGGGCACTCTGGGGATGTTCCAGTGCTGCACCAGCTGGAAGGGCAATACCCTATCTCAGCATAGGTAGGAGGGGGTTAACAGCTCACCTGTCCATTGCCCAGGCAGGAGAGTTGTCTCACAAGGCTTTGAGTGACCAGGAGCCTTGTGCTTGGGAACAACTTGCCAGGCCTCCATCACTGCAGCATCTCTCTCCCCTGTGCAATACCCTGGGCTCAGTCCTGCAGTGGGATGGATGGAACAGCAGTGGACAAGGCTCAGGTGGCTTTGGGACAGCTTCTGCTGGGCAGAGAGAAGATGTGCAACACCGCTCCTTCGGGACTGGCCCCTACTTGCTGAAAAAAGAAGTCATATCCCTTTGGGATTGGTCTCCATATCCTGAAAAGACCTTTTTTGGGGCAGTGGCCAAAGCACAGGTGATGCCTCTGTCCCAGGGAGTCACAGGTGCTGGATATGTCAGTGCACAGGACAGGGCTGCAACAAACACATACTCATCCTTCCCCAAGTCAGAGCATCCTTCCGAGGGAGGCGTCTCTCTCTGATTTTAATACATCTGGCAGTGGAAAACCTCTTTGCAGGGTGTTTCAGTGGTCACTTGCCTTGCACACACACACACACACCCCCCTGGCTGTCTGGCTCAGCCCCTCCTGCCCAGCTCCAGCCCTTGGCACCTCTTCCAGAAGCTCCTCTGCCAAGCTGTTTGATCCCTGCAGATGCCCACCCACTGCATCGTTTTACCCTTCCACCCACGGGACAAGCTGCCCTGGGGTCCCGTGCTGTGCTTTGCATGCAAAGCACGTCCCAGCTTTGCAGGAGAGCGGGGAGTCCTGGCAAATCCCGGTTCTGCAGAGGATTTGCATCTTCTGTGCTGGTGCGGGTGAAGAGAAGCCCATGTCCTGGCGTGCCCGTGCAGGTACTACCGCTGTGACCGCAACCTGGTGTGGAACGCAGGAGCGCTGCACTACAGTGACGAGGTGGTGCTCATCAAGAGCCTCACGCCGATGCCCAGCGGGCAGAGCGAGCTGAAGAACCGCGTGTCAGCCGTCAACTACATCGGGAAGGGCACCTACACCGACTGCGCCATAAAGCGCGGCATCGAGGAGCTGCTCATCAGGTCAGGCAGTGAGGCTGTGGCGGGCACAGCCAGGTCGGGGTGCTGTGGCTCTGGCGGGTGGGCGCTTCTGTGTTGGGACATCCCTGTGCACCGTGCAGAGCTGTCCCCAGGCTGGGAAGAGAGGTCACAGCTCAGGGACAGGGGTGGCAAGTTGCTCCAGCTTTGCTGGGATGAAGCACGCCCTGACCTCAGGCTGGGGCACTGTCTTGGGCGAGTGTACCCAGGTGTCCAAACCACTCCTCTCCAGCTAAATCCTTTCAACATTAAATCCCGTGTTTAAACCCCTCCAGTGGTTCCCATCACAAGGAGAATAAATACCTGATTGTGGTGACTGACGGACATCCCTTGGAAGGTTACAAGGAGCCCTGTGGAGGCCTGGATGATGCTGCCAATGAAGCCAAACTCCTGGGGATCAAAGTGTTCTCTGTTGCCATCTCCCCCAACCACTTGGTAGGGACCACACGGCAGGGATGCTCCCGGCAGGGGGTCCCCAGTGTGACAAAGGAAGGGCACTCAGAGCTGCACAGGTGCCCACAGGTCTCATTCTGCCCTCCCCACCCCCAGGACCAGCGGCTGAACATCATCGCCACAGACCACGCGTACCGCCGCAACTTCACCGCCACCAGCCTGAAGCCCACGCGGGAGATTGATGTGGAGGAGACCATCGACACCATCATCGACATGATTGTGAGCACTGCCCACCCCCTCCCCAGGCCACGCCCTCCCCTGGCCCCCTTGTCCCTCTCAAACTCTTGTCTTTGCTTTCTTGTCTTGCAGAAACTTAACACAGAGCAATCGGTGAGTGTTCCCCTGCAACTGAGCCTGTCCCCTGTGGCTGACCCATGGCTAAGGGGTGTTTGGTGGCACAGCCCGGCCCTGCAGACAACCCCTGTCAGCCTGGGAAGCCTCCCCCAAGCAGGGTGCAGCCTGACCCGGCTGCTGACCCCTCCTCTAATGTTGTTTCCTCCTTCCCTCTGTGCAGTGCTGCTCCTTCGAGTGCCAGGTGAGTGAGGCTTTTGAGAGCCCTGTCCCCTTCCCTGTTATTGCTGTGGTCCCAGGCTGTGCCTCAGGCTGGTCTAACCCACATCTCTCTCCTGCAGCCTCCCCGAGGGCCCCCTGGACCTCCTGGTGACCCTGGCCATGAGGTGAGGGACTGGGGCAGTGGAGATGTTCAGAGATCTGGAATCATCATCGTAGAACCATGGAGGTTGGAAAAGGCCTCCAGGGTCACCTGTGGGGCGTGGACCCACACCATGCTCCCATGTAGCCAGCACCATCTGCTCCCTGTATCCATGGAGCATTTCTGCTCCCATCCTCCCTCCTCTTCTTTCAACAGGTCATCATTCTATTCCTGGGGGTGATGAACTAACTGTGTTTCTGTCCTGCATTGCAGGGAGAACGAGGCAAACCAGGTCTTCCTGGCCAGAAAGGAGAGGCTGGAGACCCAGTAAGTGAAGGACCAGCCCTGGTGGCTCTGCACAGGGGCTGGTTTTCAGCTGCTTCCTCACCAGCATCACCCTGTTTCCATGGGCTGTGCAGTCATGCTGTGCAGTGGGGTGACTCCTCCTCTTGCTACAAGGCTTCCTTGTTCCTCACCCAAAATAGCCGTCCCTCCTGCAGGACACATCTCTGACTCATGTGTGCCAGCCCAGGGCTGGACTCTTCAGTGTCCTCTGACACAACAAGCACAGCAGTGTTACAGGGAAACCTTTGGTAAATAACCTGAGAGCATAAGGAAACTATTTCCCTCCTCCTCCCTCTTTTATTTTACTAGGCACACTTGTTTTTGGGAGGAACATTTCTCCCACACACGTGAGCATGCAGTTATCCATCTTGTGTGTCCCCAAATTAGAAACCCCATGCCATTCATTTTTCCTTCCCAAGAGTTTTCTACCCTTCGCTTTCATCCCAAATGATGTGTCCCCAAGCACACAGTTTCCCTCTCCTCCATGAAGACCTGGAGATGGTGGAAGTGAAGGCAGGTCCTCTTGGTCCTCCACAATGATCCTGTGCTCCCAGACCAGGAAAACATGGACCAGAGTTATGGGAGAGGCTCCTGTGTGAGAGAATGGCAGCTGAGCCCCATATCAAGAGTCTGGGGGGATGCTGTCCCATGGTGGTGACTGTATCTGCCTCTGTAACACCATGTTTCTGTCCCCAAGGGCAGGCCAGGAGACATGGGACCTGTTGGCTACCAAGGAATGAAGGTACGTGGGGCTGCAGGCTCACAGAGGTGGTTCAGAGGTGGACCACAGGCTTTCTGTTGCAAGTGTTCTCATTCTCCCATTTCCCTTTCTCCTTTCCTCTCTAGGGTGACAAAGGAAGCCGAGGAGAAAAGGTAAGGACCACAGGGATGTTCGGGGGAGATCCCTGTGTCCCCATGCATGGTTATCCTGGGCTGGCCCTGCAGCTGCATGGTGTTAGGGTCTGCTATGTGCCCTGACATCCACCCCTCCTGCTGGCCCTGCCTGAGCCAGGAGTGGGGATCCTCTGCACACACTCCAGTGGTGTGCAGAGGAGTGGTGAATGCCTGTGCCCTCAGACTGAGCTGGTGTGGGGACTGCGCTGAGGTGGGGGGGCAGATCTGCTCTGCATCTGACACCTCTCTCCTTCCCTCTGCAGGGCTCGAGAGGAGCCAAAGGAGCCAAGGTCAGACTCTGCTTTGGCATCATTTTTCTCTGTTTGATGTTTGCGGGGCATTGGGAATTTGGGAATCACTTTGTGGTCCTTGTACTCTCTTTCAGGGCGAGAAAGGCAGGCGTGGAATCGATGGTATTGATGGCATAAAGGTAAATCTCTGCTCCGGGGCACTTTGCTGGCCTGAGCACCCTGGCTTTTGCCACTGCAAAACCATGGTGGGGTCTGGGGATGAAACCTGTGGGGCAGTGGAGTTCCCTCCCTGCAGGGCCATGCATCTACCAGCCAGGGACGGAGCCGGAATGTCCCTTCCAGGGGTCTAGGATGATGGATGGGGTCTTCCCATGAGTGTCACTCATTGGGGATTCCTGCTTTGGCTGCCTGACAGGGTGAAGCTGGATACCCTGGATTACCTGGCTGCAAAGGCTCACCTGGATTCGACGTACGTACCCTGTGGGTGCCCCTTGCATGCAAGTGAACAGCTCTGCCATGATGGTGTGTGGAAGTACGGAATTGCTTGGAAATGTGCGATGCTTATCCCAGCCATGGCAGCTTGGGGCTGACCCTGGGGCAGTCTGCTTTGTCCTTGCCTGGAAGCTGTCCCCAGTTGCCCTGGGGCTGCCTGGGATGCAGCTCTGGAAAACATTATCCTGACACTGTATTTCCCCAGTTTCCCTGCTTTTTCTACGCTCCCGGTATGACACATTTGTGGTGGCACCAGTGTCACTGTGGTCAAACTACCACAGCCCAAAACCACCTTTTCTGCCATTTTCCTCTGAGCTTCAGAAGTATTTCAGCTCTGCTTGCACGGCTCTGTGGTGCAGGACTCTCTTCTGGCCATGTCCCTCCTGTCCGTCCCAACTGGGAGCTGCCTGCCAGGCTGCTGGGATGCTCAGTCCATGCCCAGTTTCCTGCAGATGGTGACACCAGTTCAGGTTTCAGCAATGCTGCCTTGATTTTCAACAGGGAGCTCAAGGCCCACCTGGACCAAAGGGAGATCCCGGTGCTTTTGGACCCAAAGGAGCAAAGGTGAGTTGCTCTGCCCATCCTCACACAGAGGGGGAATGCTGGGACCCCTTTTCTGCAGGTGGAAATTCCTTGCATTGCTTGGGGCAAGTCTGTCACAGGATCAGAATGGTTTGGATGGGAAGGCACCCTAAAGTCCACCTCATTCCAACCCCTGCCATACGCAGGGACACCTTCCACTGGACCAGGTTGCTCCAAGACCTGTCCAACCTGGCCTCTTCACTAAAAGATGGCCCTCATCACCCATAGTGTGCCCAAGGTTTGTGGGTGCCCACAAGCCTGGCACAAAGCATCCCTGAGATATCAGGGGAGTGCTGTGAAAAGGTGGCTTTCACTGGGACTGGAGTAGGGAGGAATCTGCTGGGATGAGGAGACGCCACAACCCTGAAAGAGTCTTGAGGTGCACTGTGGCTCCTGACAGCTTCTGTGCTGTGGGAGCTGAAATCCTTGCTGGATGCAGTCTTGACAGTGCCTTGTGTTCTTGTGAAGGGGGAGCCTGGGAATGATGGAAAGCCTGGCCGACAGGGGATTCCTGGCAACCCTGGAGAGAAGGTGGGTGAAGAAGCACCTTTGTGTGAACATCCTCTGCTCTCTGTGAGAGGACCCCTGCTCCAGCCTGGGCTTTGAAGCAGAGCTTGAACAAAGCTCTTCAGGTGTGCAGGGCTTTGCTCCAGAACTGTCTGACTTCTTGTTTGCATCCTTGTGCCTTGCAGGGTGCTCCTGGGAACCGGGGTGAGCCTGGACCAGCAGGAGAGACTGGTGACGATGTGAGTTCTCTACTTGTGAAGTCCCTGTGTATGCTTGCTGGCCACCCCCACCCCCTGACCACCCCTCTTGTTTCTCCACAGGGTGCTCTAGGTGAGGATGGTCCTCCTGGAGAACGGGTAAGTTAGAACACCTCTGCCCAGGGCAGGGGCTGGTGCCCTCTGGAAGAGGAGCGGGGGGGCCTGAGGCTGAGCCTGCTCAGAGGTGGGCAGTGAGGGAGGGGAGCTGGGAGCAGGCCCTGACTTTGTGATGCCACCCTCTCTTTGCAGGGCAGCAATGGAGAGAGAGGACCCCCAGGCTCGCCGGGTGACCGTGGGCCGAGAGGACAGCCGGTAACTGCACCCGCAGGGCAGCCTTCAGCATCTGCTTTCAAACAGGGTGCTGCTTGCAAGCCAGGGGCTGGGAAGAGTTGTCCAGGGGCTAACTCCACCAGCCTGTGGGCCAGCAGGCAAGCTCAGTGCCTTGACCTGCCAATTTGGGAGGGATCTGCTGTTGTGCCCCAGAAATTGCCCCTTTATGCCGGCAGGTAATCACCAAACAGCCAAAATCCAGAGGAGAGCATGCCCAGCAAGCCAAGAGCAGGTGAACAGCTGTCAATTCCTTCCTCACAGCTGGAAAAGTTAATGGAGAGGAAAGAGTCAAGGTGTCCTCCCCTGGGTGCTCAGGGGCTGCTTGGGCTACCAGTGGTTTGGGCAGGTGGGCACAGGTACAATCAGCAGCAGGGCACCATGAGTGGGCATGGATGGAAGGGGGAACACTCTTCCCTCCCCTTTTGAGTGGGAGTCACTAGGAAAGTATGTTTCTAGCCTGCTGGGGTGAGTCATCGAGTGTGAGTGTGGGAGGGACAGGCAGGAACTCTCAGCACGCCAGGACAAACATGTGGCAGGCGACAGCCACATCACACGTCACAGAGAGGGGCAAGGGGTGCTTGTGCAGGGTAGGGGTGGTGGGACTCAGGGCATTCCACAGCAGCATCCCATATCCCCATACACCTTTGCACCACTCATCCCCTGGTCCTGAAGTGAGGACAGCCAGGACCCAGCACCAGCTTAGAAGGAAGCAGAGGTCTGCCTCGGGGAGGGGGTAGCTCTGGCAGGGGCCTTCTGGCAGCCATCCCCTTCCTGTTTACTGCTCAGGGAGCATCAGGGTGTGCGGGGCAGATGTATGGGAGATGAAGGTGCGCCAGTGTCCTGCAGTTAAATTGTTCAGCAGATGATGGGCTGCTTCCTTCCAACTTTGAGTCCAAGCACGAGGTTGTGTAACCTTGCCAGAAATGTCTTGGGGCCATTTGGAAGTTGTGTTTTATATTTGCTGTTTGGCATATGCATCTGGACACTTCTAGGTTGCAAACAACAGCTTTAGGTCACCAACCTCTCAATCGCTTCCCTCAAATTCCCCTCTCCTCTGCCTCCCCAACTTGCTCGTTCCTGGTTGTGGGTCTGGATGGGGAAGGTGCTGCAGAGCACCTGGATTTGGCAGGCACACTGCCCTGTTGGGATGCAGCTCTGCTGGATTGGTGGAAGGCTGTTCAGTGAAAGGGAACTGAGCCGAGTCTATGGTGTATTTCCTTCTACTGGAACTGTTGGGGTGCAGAATCACTGAGACTCAGGTTTTTCTCTGAGACTCAGCACCCTCCTGGGCTGTCAGTTCTCTGCAAACAGCCCTGGCTCAGGGTTCTGCGTGTCAGCAAAGGAGTGGGGAGAACATTGGCAGTGAGTGGTGAGGGTGTCTCTGTCTTCATCTGTGGCTAATTCCCATGGAAATCCCCTTAGTTCCATAGGGATGGCAGGCTGGAGGAAGTATGCAGCTATCCTGGAAGCCATGTTCCTCTCCATACCGACTGCCCAGGGCAGGAACTGCTCTAGAAGAGCAGCCATGGGTGCAGAGTATGGCTGGTTTGGGCCCCAGGCCAGGTCTGTGTATCTGCAGATTAATCTCTCCACACTTTTGCTTTTCTGGCAAAAAACAGGCTGAAAAATGTCCCCTAGATGACGCTTCACAAGGCCTTCCTCTTAGGGCTATCTTCTTGAATTCAAGGTGGCCACACTAGCCTGTCTTAATCTCCCTCCACCTCTGACAGTTCCCTACTCAGTTCCTGAATCTGCCTCAAATTCCTGCCTGTTTGGATGACTGACTGCATTTCCATCCCACTGTGGGTGCTGCACCCCTGCTCCCCATTGCACACAGGTCCCTTTGCACCCACACCTGCTCCTCTTTACACTTCTCATGCCCTCTGTCTGTGTTTCCAGGGAGAGCCTGGACCACCTGGTGATCAAGGGCGGGAAGGACCCCTCGGACCACCTGGTGAGCAGGTAAGAGCTTGGTTTAACCTTCTGGATCCCAGATGGAAGTGGTTGGGATGCCAGGGAGAGTGGGATAGGATAGCATCTTGGGACAACTTCTCAGCATCTTCCAGACCAGGAAGCAAAGCTGGTGAAGAAGGGCAGGGATTTTTATGAGAACCCAGGATATGAACAGAGCCAGAAAAATTGAGACTTGGCTGCTGGGCTGGGGACAGAACAACCTGGACGCCATTTCCCAACCCATGGAAACAGACGTCGACACATGTGACAGAACTGGAAACTGGTAAGTGCAAGCTGCAGCCACACACAAAATGTTCAGGCCTGGGGCCAGAAGCTGCTCATCTCAGTCAGGGGTGTCAGTGAAACATCTTGTGTTGGTGAGGATATCCTGACGTGGCCCCAGAGGTGTCCCTGACACCCTTGGCACCCTGCAAAGACAGCCTCTCCTAGACCCTGCTGACTGCAAGGTGTGGCCCTCCGGCTCTGGGGTCTGCCTGTGCCTTGTGTGCCTCAAGGAACAGATCTCAGACCACACAGGCTTGCTGGAGAGCAGGGTGGGCCACCTGCAGCCTGAGGAAGGTTTCTGTCCCCTGCACAGTTGAAGGCTCCTTCTTCCCAGCTGACAACTTGGGGTCTGGAGGTGTTGCTGGGTCAATCCTTCACGGTCATGGCAATGATTGCAATGGCCAACAAAATCTTTGCACCTGAGCAAGCACACTTTAACACTACCCTTGGAGTGGGCTCTGTAGGACAATGCCCCTTCTACCCACACCATCGGAGTTTTGATGGATCCCAAGACAGAGGAATGTATCAAGATAAACACTCCCACACTGGCAGAGCAGAGCTCCCATAAGAGGTGAAGCATGGAGGCCAGCGTGCAGACAAATGTGAGACAGTTTTAAACTCCTTTCTGCTTGGCCAAGTGTTGGAGAGCCCTTGGAGAAGATACGGAGTGCAGAACAGCCATGAAGGGGTGGCTGTTGCATTCACATTGTTCCCAGTATGGGTGACCCCCACGTCAGACCTGCACTGTTCCACAGCCTGAAGAGAGGCCATGCTTCTGCCAGGCTTGGAATTGGACTTCCCTTGAACCTGTCTCATGCTAGTGAGGAGCACCAAATCCCCACAGGACGATTGTCCAGGTCCTACTGTTCTGATATTTTTCAGATCCTGTAGCGGAGCTGAGATTCTGCTGTGACCAGAGAGTCTAGGAGCATCCAGCTTGCTCAGGTGTCTTTTTGGGAGGTGGCCCTGGTGGGAAGGCAGGTCTTCAGATGTGTGCATGTAGCGATCCACTGATCGGTGCCACAAGCTGGTGCCAGCAAAAGAGGCTGGGGCTGGAGCTGCTCTCTCTTTGGTAGAGGCACATTCCAGGTTCAAGGCAGGAGGAAGACCATGCAGAAGACAGAAATTTGATGCAAGCATGGTGGGGTTCCAGGCTGGGATAGATCCTACTTCCAGACAGCCTTTCCTGTTGAGGAGGAAGAGAAGAAAGAATGGTCGCCCTGCTGTCCCTGAGCCTGTGGGCCACCAGTTTTCCCTCCCCACCACTGAACTTGAGTCAAACCCCTGTCAGAGAGGGAAGCCTTACAAAAGCAGCTCCAGTGTTTCCCCAGGCCAGAGGCTGTCCCAGGCCTCCACAACTCCAGGGAGATTTGAAAAGCAGTTGCAAAGTGAGATGATTTTTCCACGTGCTGAGGAAAAATGCTTGTGTTTGGCCAAATTAAAAATAAATGCATAATTAGTTTTGGGTAAGAGTGGGACCTTGGCAAACACAAGTATTTTTCAAGCCGTGTTATCAGCAAGCTCTGGACCTTGGAGTGTGTTTCTCTTGGCAAGGGGAAAGCGCTCCTGCTAACCCATGACTCCCTTTCATCCTGTTTCTATCTGAGAGAATCTAAAGGCCAGCGTGCTCTTTCCCTGAGCCTTGTGGACAGGTTTGGTGGTCCTTCTCTATTCCTGGCCACAGTGCCCATCCCTTTTGTTGGGTCCTTGTTGCATGCAGAGAAGTAGTGGACAAGATTTCCTCACCCCAAATCCTGCGTCATCTATCATAAACCCCTCCAGGGCCATGAGGGATTTGCACTGTGCTGCTGCAGTGAGAACGAGAGTGGCCAGCATGAGCCAAGGGTGCTGTGGCTTCAGCCTTGGCTGGTGTGAAGGATCTCAAGTTCCTGCCCTTCCCTCCAGGATTTCTCTCTTCTGGGCTTTTGTGCAGAAATAGGGTCACATGCCTTGGAGCACTTCAGTGCTCTGCACTGTGCAATTTTAAGGTTTCTGCACCCACAAGGACACCTTTTCTTGGAAAAAGGGTGCCTACAGTATGTACGGATGTTTGGCACCAGCTCTCTGCATCCCTCTGTCCTCTCCATTGACTGGGGACTGGCTACACACCCAGCTCCACACAAAATGCTGCCTGAACATTTGATGTGATGCCAGAGCATCGCTACCCAGTCATTATCCACCATCATATCCCACCTCCTGGAAAGCAAACCCTGCAAAGAGCTGTGGGTGCTGAGCAGAAGGTGGAGGCAGTCCCTTGAGCGTCTGTGGAGCTCTCAGAGAAAAGAACCCTCCTACCTCCTCTCCTGTCTCGTGCTGTCTCTGGCCAGCCCTGCAGCTGGTGGAGTGAGCAGCCACTGCCCAGATGGGATGTGGCAACGTGACAGCTTTGTCTGTTCCAGCTCATGCTGCCAGGGTTCTGCAGCCTCCTGAGGACAGAAACTCCCCAGAGCCCTGGCTGTGACCCAGACGTGTCCAAGCTGTGAGGCACAGGGAGGTTTGTGTCACCTTCAGGGTGATGTGCTTGCACCAAGGACCATCCTCCAGGGGCACCTCTGTCATGGCCAGTGAGATGCCACTGTGCCACACAGCTGTGCTTTGATCCTGGAAAGCATCAGCCTGTCCTCCCTGGTCCTCTTCCCACCAGGTCGTCTGTTAGTGGGGTGAGCTCTGAAGGAGAGGGATGGCTCTGGGGGCCTGCCACGGAAAGCACATGATGTTCAGCCTATACCTGTGGTGTCACACCTTGGCCCAGAGAGCTTTTGGGTTTGATTCATGCTCAGCAGGGATCTACCTCCCAGAGGGTTTTGCAGAGAAAATGGCATAAGGGAGAAAGGAGGAAAAGGAGAAGCCAGGCACAGCTCCTGAAGCACCTCCCTATCAGTATTAACCCTCCTCTGTAGGTCCTTTCTGGGGCTGCCCAAGGTGGACCTGGGCTCGTGATGGGCAGCTCTACCCATCAAATCACAAAACAAAGGGACCAGCCCCTCAGGGCAGAAGCGGCAGCAAGAGAAACCCCCTTTGAGAGAGCTCTCTGTCTTTCCCTAGGGTGAGCCTGGACCCCCAGGACCCAAAGGCTACAGGGGAGATGACGGCCCCCCTGGCAATGAGGTCAGTGCTGCTTCATCATCACTTCTTCTGCAGGGAGGGGATACAGGGATGAGCAGCAGGTGCTGCCCCCTTAGCTCTTTACCCAAATCCCATGGATACTGGAACCCTGTTGAACCTATTGGTACAGGCTCCAGTACTGGCTTCCTGGCAGACACCCAGGCATTTCCATGGGTCTTTAAGGCCATAGCTGCCTTTTCCCCCTACTCCCACAGGTCATTTCTTAGAGAGGTTATAGCCACACCACAAACCACACAGCTTCCCATCACGGGAGCTGGGGAAGATGCTCTCTGGGGACAGCCACCTGAATTGCCAGCAGGTTTGATCCCCAGGGCAGGAAGCAAATGGAAGCCACGCACAGCTGTTGGCTTTCATAGAAATCCTAGAACAGTTTGGGTTGGGACAGACCTTAAAGCTCATCCAGTGCCATGGGCAGGGACACCTTCCACTATCCCAGATCTCTCCAAGCCCTGTCCAACCTGGCCCGGAACACCTCCAAGGATGGGGTAGCCACAGCCTGTCTGGGCAACCTGTGCCAGGGCCTCCCCAGCCTTGGAGTAAAGAACTTCTTTCTGACATTTAATCTAAATCCTCACATTGTTCTTGTATAAGTAGAAGACCTCCACGGTGGGCTCGTGTTGGTAGCGGGTTGCCTCAGAAGTCATTGTCTTCCCAGCTCAGATGATGTTGTGCAATGCTTGACTCCTTCTTCTCCCCTTTCCAGGGCCCAAAGGGATTGCCTGGAGCACCTGGGCTGCCTGGGGACCCCGGGCTGATGGGAGAAAAGGTGAGTAGTGCTGGGGAGATACACTGTCTGAGGAGACCCGCATCCTTCTGCCATGCTATCTGAGGGATCTGTATTTCTTTATCTCATCTATGTCTGCCTTCCTTTCCAGGGGGAGGATGGTCCTCCTGGGAATGGCACAATTGGATTCACAGGTGCCCCAGTAAGTTTTTTGTGCTGCCTTGAAACTGTAATACCATTATGTCTACTTGTCCAACCTAACACACTTCCTTTTCTCCATTCCCAGGGACAGCCAGGAGACCGAGGCAACCCTGGCATTAATGTAAGTGCTGCTTCCTCGGCCACACAGGATTCGCCCTTGGTGGTGGTTTGGCACTTGAATCTTCTCCATCAGCTGCATGGTGGAATGGGCTCCCTGAAGCAACCTACTCCTCCAAACCCCTCTTTTCCCTCTATCCACCTCTCCCTGCAGTGGATGCTTCCAGTGGAAGTGTCCTGCTGTGGCTGTAACACCCAAGGGCAGCAGCTTGGGCTGGGTACTCTCTGAAGCAGTCCCAGAGCCAGAGTTCGGAGCTGGGAGTGTCACCCAGGAGAGCTGGATGATGCTATGCTGGGGGCTTGATTTAGTGCTGGGTTAATAGTTGGATTTGATCTTAGATGTTGTTTCCAACCTAAACGATTCTGTGATTTTGTAGCAGTGAAAGCTACCTAAGAAGTTCTTCTTATCAAGAGCACCGAAATCTGGTGCTGGGGAGCCTATGTCCTGCTCTCCACCCCTGTCCCAAGCCAGCTTTCACAAGGTCACCACATGCCAGCGCCAACTTCACCACACTAACAACAGCCACTCACACAGCAGTCTCATCCATACTGTTTTTCAGGGAACAAAAGGCTACGTTGGACCTAAAGGTGATGAAGGGGAAGCTGGTGACCCTGGCAATGATGTGAGTAACCTGTGCAATGCTGAATCCTCTTCTCTTGTGAGCACAGTGCAGGAGCCTTGGGCAATGATGGGCCAGAGCCCATCAGACTTTGTAAATCTTCAGCCTTTTGCCTCTGAGCAGTGACTGATGGATAGCAAGGGGAACTCCCTCCAGGTGTTCATTTTGTGTCCGACAGCTGCCAAACCTCCACATTTGTTAGGCTGAGGTGGGCATCACCTCTGCAAGGCTTTGTATGCTTCCAGGTGGCACTGATGATGATGGCACTGGTGATCTGAGCTTTATCACTACCCCCTGGAGGGAGATTTCCCCAGTGTCCCTTCCAATTCCTCATTTAGTGGGGTACAGCAACCTCAGATAACACTTCAGTGGTGAAGCAGGGCTCATCAGACATCTGGAAGGAAAGATGCTGGCCCCTGACGCAGACAGATTTGTGAGTTTTTGTTTTGTTTTCATGCCAGAACCTGACCCCTGGGCCCAGTGGCATCAAAGGAGCAAAGGGCCACAGAGGACGTGAAGGTCCTCCGGTAAGTAAGGACCCTGGCAGGGTTGGCCCCAGTGGCATGCATCCCACCATCCCTCCATCCCTTCATGCATCCGCCATATCTCCATGCTCTGGATGCTCTGGGAGCAACACCAAGCCATGCACACATTGTGTGTGCTCACTGCCTTCCCACCTGGGTGTACATGGCACGTGTGGAAGTGAATCTCCTTCCACCTCCATATGGCACATGCAAACAAGCAGATGTCCCTGCTCCAAGCCTGGTGCAGGGACCAGCAACTGGGAAGCCAAGAGGCTTTTCACAACTCTGCATTGCTTGGCAAGGTATCATTAGAGTACACCACAGATAGGACTGACTGTTCCTGTAACTCCTCTGTGTTTCTGTCTGACAGGGACCACCAGGACCCGTGGGGCCTCCAGGACCAGATGTGAGTGGAACAGGATTGGGGTGCTGCTTGCTGGCCTGCTCTGTGCATTGCTTTTGCTGTTAATCAAACATTTATTTTCCACTGTTTTCAGGAATGTGAAATTTTGGACATCATCATGAAGATGTGCTGTGAGTATCCCTGTACCTCTCCTCCCACCCTGCTCAGTGCTTTGCTAAACAAGAGGCAGCTGACTTTTCCCTGTCCCCAGGCAGGGCAATGTCATCTATGGGCATGTTTCCCCTTTCATGAGCCACAATTAAGTCCTCTTGATCCAGGGACCTCCAACTCCATCTCTAGAGTGGCTCAAACAACTGTGTCTCACTTGTGTGTGGCACAGACTTGTTTGTCTTTGGCTCTGTACACAGAAAATATGGGCAGAGTTGTGTAAAAATCCTTGAGTGGCCCATTTTGCAATGTTCTTTTTCTCCTAAATATCATGGTCTAATATTCCCTCTTGGGAAAGGGGACCTGATTTGGGGTGTCCAAAATGGGGAGAAGCAGCACGTATGTCTTACAGAGGATTTCTGGCCCATGGTCAGTAATGAAGTGCTGGAAGTACACAGGGTACTTGGGGAACTGACTTTGAGCTCTATACTCTGGTGACTTACTTAGCTTTTATTTTTATTTAAATACGAACGCATCAGCATGTGCAGAAACAGAGCTCTGCTGTGTGTGGTGCTCCAGGTCAGGGCATTCCAACCTGAAATGGGAGAGAATCTGGATATTTCAACTGGGAGAGAAACCTCCATGAGCTTGGATTGTCTAGGCCAGGTGTCTGTGGGTTTGCAGAGACACAAACCTGCAGTCTGCATTCGGGTGTGAAAAACTGTTTTGTCAAGCATTTTAATGCTCTTTCTTTCTCTCCCTTTTCCTCTAGCTTGCTGTGGTGAGTGTTTTTTGGCAAAGCTGCTCTGCAAACATTTGCTAGTCTTTCTCCTTCCTTGCACCCCTCCCTTTCCCTGCTCCTTGCCTTCTGCTATGGAGATGTAGTGAGAGCCCATGAGGGAGAACCAGGCATGAGCCAGGCAGGGGAGGGCAGGAAGCAATTCCTGAGTGTGCCACACGGATTAGAGGCTGATGTAGCTGAGTCCTCCAACTGGAAAATGGTTGTCAAGGTGTCCTGTGCCAGCAGGGTGGATTTTCTCCACCCTTTTTGCAGTTGGGATGTCTGTTCTGGGCACACTGTGGATCTAGCTCTGTCCTCTTCCTTCCAAATCCTGTGCTGGTTAACAGAGGAATGTGCTGGGCTTTATTCCCTGATGCTGCCCTGCTAGGTTGGGTTTGCAGTCCAAAAGCTTGAAGGAAGAGCCAAGGGCACATGATGTTCTTCAGCTATGAGAAAGAGGGGAGCAAGCTGAGTCAGCCTCCTCCAGCCCACCAGTGTCACCTCCATCCTGCCGGGCTGGGTGAATGGAAGAAGTGAGAAGGCTTATGAGGAAATGGGTTATGGAATAATTACTGGGTGGTTTAAGGGTACTCACAGCCTGGAGATGCCCCATGTCTTACTAGGGAGCAAATACACATGGAAAAAATTATAAACTGGCTCTCAAGTCTCCTATGCAGCTATTTTTCTGCGTTGTTTCGCACCGTGCTTTGGTGGTGGATGGGGCATAGGCACCCAGCTGGGCAGGGCTGCAGCAGGCATCAGCTGCTTCCTTTGGAAATGCCTCCCTGCAAAACATGTCCCTCCCCTCCTGTGCCATGCTCCAGAGTGCACCTGTGGTCCCGTCGACCTCCTGTTTGTATTGGACAGCTCGGAGAGCATCGGCCTGCAGAACTTCCAGATTGCCAAGGACTTCATCATCAAAGTAATCGACCGCCTGAGCAAGGACGAGCGGGTCAAGGTGAGATTTCCATGGAGTGCTGTGAAATCCTTGTGTTCCTTTGCTTATTTTTCACCGCAAGCAAGAAAATGGGGAGGTGCCTCCACTCCAAAAAGCCTCCACTAGGGTTGGCTTCAAGCTAGGAGTGGGTCTTCCCAAATTCATAAATTGATGGAGATTAGACAGCAGTTTGTTGTCCCAAAGTAGACATTTCACTCTTTCTGGGCAAAGAGACTCTGTTTCCTCCACACCCCAGAGCAGATGGCTCATTGAGCATTCAATCAGCCTGATCAATCAGCATCTCAGTCTCTCCCTTGTTCTGATGAGCATTTCAGGTGTCTGGAGTGTGTTGGAAGTTTCTGATGTCCAGCCCCCATGCTTGGATTTAGGTCACCAGTTAAGCACTCTACTAAAAATGACCCCTGTGGCCCAAACCCAGCAATACTGTGTCCCCATAGCAAATCTTTCAGTCTGAAGAGGGACATAAATGCTTGCTCTTCTTCCTAACTCCTCTCTGGTAACCTGCTGTATTATGTTTTATTTACCTCTGTGATTTGAAGGGCTGTTGGGAATCAAGACTTTCCTCAAGGTATAACCAGCCATATCTAAAGCACATAATCTGCTGTTGAATACTTGTGTGGTGGGCATACATGGCATTTTTTGGATGGCAAAGAGCCAGTAATAAGCAGAAAAGGTAGAGCTGGGTAGCAAAACCACCATGTCGGAAGAAAACCGGGAGTCTTGAAAACAGATCTTCTCATGGAACCATAGAATCCCCTGAGTTGGAAGGGACCCAAGGATGGAGTCCAGCTCCTGACTCTGCACACAGGACAATCTGAAGAATTCCACTGTGTGCCTGAGAGTCCAATGGCTGCTGTTGAGACCAGTGAGATGTGAGATCTAGGTTTGGGTCTCCTTTTACTTACTGTCTCATCAAATTGGTCCAAATGTCCATCCACTCCTGGTGGGGCTCTGCCTGCCCAGAATAAGGCAGAAGAGAAACATCAGAGCCTGCCATGAAGGCATTCAGGAGAAAACATCAGCAGGATTCTGAGCCTCTGGGTTCCCCTGAGGTATCTGCTCCTGACTGGTTTCTGTTGTGTCCCACAGTTTGAAGCTGGGGAGTCCCGTGTGGGCGTTGTGCAGTACAGCCATGACAACACGCAAGAGCTGGTGGCCATGGGGGATGCCAACATCGACAACATCGGGGCGCTCAAGCAGTGAGTCTGTGGGGTCTGTGAGTCAGGTACACCTACTCACCCCCCATCCTCCATCTCCAGGCCAGCAGCTCCTGCAGCTGCAACAATCTAAATGTCCTTTAGTGGAAGGTAGTGACTGGTGGCATCGAGGTAGTGTCGTTTAGTGGAAGGTGGCATCATAAGTGGTGCTGAGGCTAAACTAAGGAGCTTGTCAGTTTTCCATCCAAATCCCTATGCAGGGGTGTCTGCCTGGTCATAAGCCACGTTATGGCTCCTCCAGTACCCATGGGCAGGGCTGGCAGGCTCACTGGTGTCTGTCCTTGCAGGGCAGTCAAGAATCTGCAGTGGATCGCTGGGGGCACCTACACTGGGGAGGCCCTGCAGTTCACCAAGGATAACCTGCTGCAGAGGTTCACGTCTGACAAGCGCGTGGCCATCGTCATCACAGATGGGCGCTCCGACACCCTGCGGGACCCCACCCCGCTCAACTCCCTGTGCGATGTCACCCCGGTAAGGGCACGGGGGACCTGCCACTGTGTGGCACAGTGCAGGCTTTCTGGGTGTCTCCATGTCCTTGCTACACAAGGCTAGGGCAGGGGACACAGCTGTCACTAGAAGCACTTTCACAAAGTGGCAGGCATACATTCATACAGTTATGAATGCATTAGATGATGAATGCATCCAGTGACGGACTCGAACTTCCCCCCAGGTGGTTTCCCTTGGGATTGGTGACATTTTCCGGAACCCTCCAAATCCAGATCACCTGAATGACATCGCTTGTTTAAGTAGACCAACCAGGCCAGGACTGTCCATTCAAAGGGACAACTATGCTGAGCTCCTGGATGACACCTTCTTGCAGAACATCACCTCGTATGTCTGCCAAGGTGGGTGAAAGGTGGTGGCTGGAGGCAATGGGAAAAGTGGCCAGGGATGCAGGATGCCCTCCCCTGTGTACCCCCAGTCATGCTCTTAAGCAGATGTGAGAGAAGAGAACAGAGATCAAATTTAGTTAAATAAGGGACAAGGGCATCTTGTGTCTCAGAATACTGCATGGTCAGGTCCCCATCCTCACCTGCTGCAGGACATGTCTGTCCACACCATTTTCATACACATTTATAGCCTTTGCACAGGTGGCAAAGGTGAATGTTCACCTTCTGCAGGTGAACTTCTGTCCCTTCTGTGGCTCTGTGGGACAAGTGGTTTTCCTGGGTGAGCTGGTGACATTTATCTCTCTTATTTCCTTAACAGAGAAAAAATGTCCTGACTACACCTGCCCAAGTGAGTATTGACTCCTCATGCCACACTGAAGGGCTGTGGGTGCTGTGATGGGGGAAGTGGGAGTTTGTGGGGATGCACGGCTTGGCCACCTCTTGCAATGGGGATGTTCCTGGGCTGGAGAGGTGAGAAAGATCTGTCAAGACACTCTCAGGGTCTCTTTTACACACACACCAGCCCAAAGCAGCTGGGGAAAATCTTAGGTGGTTGTTTCTCTAGCATCTCAAACCTAGAGAGGAGGCTGTGAAAGACTGTGATCCTCCCAGGTTTTAGCAACTGACCTTATTACCTGCTTCCACTATCTAGTGGTGGAAGCACGAGTAAAATCAGCTCCATGGGAGGGATATTGGAGAAAGGTGCTTGAAAAGTGAGTACAGGAAGGGTTTTAATGGAGTACACGTCCAAGTCAGAAACATATTCAGCCTTCAGAATTTCCATGGAAAGAAGGGAGGAGAGGAGGATGAAGTGGTTCCCTGGACACGCAAGGAGAGCCACTATATTTAAACAAGAGTCATTAGATTATCTCAGCCAAATAAACACCTATCTAGCCTATCCTAAACCAAATAAAAGAAGGAATGAACAGGTGAAGGGATAAGTGTAGGACAGCACCGGGGCGGGGGAAGGAATGGTTGCATGCGTGGAGATTTCCCGAGTCTGACAAGGCAGGAAGCCTGTGAGACAGCCAGTGACTTCATCGGCTTTTCATGGAAGAGCCCAAGTGTAACAAGCCCTGGATCTTTCCCCTTGCAGTCTCCTTCACTGGGCCAGCAGACATCACGATGCTGGTGGACAGCTCCACCAGTGTGGGGAGCAAGAACTTTGAGACCACCAAGAAGTTTGTGAAGCGGCTGGCGGGGCGGTTCCTAGAGGCCAGCAAGCCCGCTGAGGACTCTGTGCGCATCTCGGTGGTGCAGTACAGTGGCCGGAACCAGCAGAAAGTGGAAGCTCAGTTCCAGTACAACTACACGGTCATTGCCAAGGCCATCGACAACATGGAGTTCATGAACGATGCCACGGACGTAAACTCCGCTCTGCAGTTCATCACGGAGCTGTACCGGCGCTCTGCCCGTGCTGTGGCCAAGAAGAGGGTGCTGGTGTTTTCTGATGGACACTCCCAAGGGATCACGGCCAGGGCCATCGAGAGGGCTGTGCAGGATGCACAGAAGGCTGACATTGAGATCTATGTGCTGGCAGTGGGCAGCCAAGCCAACGAGCCAAACATCCGTGTCTTGGTCACAGGGAAGAGTGCGGATTATGACGTGGCCTATGGGGAGCGGCACCTTTTCCGTGTGCCCGACTACACCTCTCTGCTGCGTGGTGTCTTCTACCAAACTGTCTCCAGGAAGATAGCTGTTGACTGAGCATCTGGGTGGGTTTCTGCCAAGGCCATAGCTGCTTCTGTCTCACCTAAAAAGGAAAACAAACAAAGCAAAAAAAAAAAAAATTTAACAGTATTCTTGACCAACCTGAGGAATTTACATAACCATAGAGCCATAGCCTGGCTGTATATAGTCCCCTCCCTTCTCCCTCTGCTTCATCATCTGTGTCTCTACTCTGTTAGCCTCAAATTCCCTCACTGCCCATGACTGCCCTCCCTCCTCACAGTAGGAAAACACAAGCACACCTAGCAATAAGCCATCAGAACACAAATACCAACCTCATCCCACTGTGTTTTTGCCAAGAAAGAATCAGGATGAGGATTTCTGTACCACTAAGATCTAGCCTGGTCTCTTAAGGCTGATTATGCTCTTTTTAGCTACCTTTTTTGTTGTTGTTGTTAATTTCTTCCTCTCTTTTATACATCAGTTGAGTACTTGCCCGGCTCACGATGATCCTAGCTTAATGCTGTTCTTCGAGTGAAATAGTCACAGTTCAGCAAGCTTTGAGAGGGGATTGTTGTCACAGCTGGCAAGTTTGGTTCATATCTCCCATGCTTGGGGAGGAGAGAGGGCTGGACTGCACTACCCAAGCTGTGTGCAAGCATCTCTGGCCTCCAGGGCCGGGGGATGGGGCACTCACTTCCCAGGGCTGGGGTAGAGGTGGGTGGGTGGTGGAGCATCCCTCGGCACTGACGCTCCCATTCAGGGCAGGGAGGCTGGACACTGACCAAAGCAAAGATGGGCAGCAGCCCCTGGGGAGGGGGAAACCCTAAAAGAAGCTACGTAACTGCACTCCCTCACTTACTGATCTCATGGTCCTACAGTGAAACCAGGAACCTCATGAATAACCTGAAGACTTGTTTTATAGTTCAAGCTCCATTCTGGAAAATCTCTCTGAGCCCAGTGAGTAGGATTTTTATTTTTCTTTTTTTAATTTTTTATTTTAAAGGAGCCAAGCTGACTTATTTCCAGCAAGCTCTCTTGGAGTACTGTTTCTATAGGACCACCTAGGAGTTAGGCACCTGGGCCCTAGAGAAACCCACTAACTGCACTATATATCAAATTAAGGCCTCATCCTCAGCCCAGCAAAGTCAAGGGAAAGGCTGCCATCATCTCCCAAGGTCTTTGACTCACACTCTACAGATATATTGACAAAGGTGCTATCATTTATGTGGGTGATGTGAGCCCTTGGTGTTTACACAGTTGTTTCCGGGACCACACTGAAAATGTGGTTTGGCTGGGTGAGATTTTGTTTCAGCGCTTTCATTGGTGCTCTTGCTATGAATCCATGCCCTTTGGAGAAACCAACAGCGACTGCCAGGTATCAGCACCCCAAACTCTTTACTTTGTATCCAAAACTCCATTGTACCAGTTAGTTTTATTTTACGCCTCTGTTTTACTAAAATTGTCCACTTTGGAAATTTGTTAAATAAATTGTTTTCCACAGTCTCTTAGGGTGTTTGTCTGACTTGACTTCCTCCCTCCCAGATCTTGATATTGCATCCTAAGAAATCTCTAAAACGTCCTTGGGGAAACTCCTAGGCCGACACCTCTCTGTCCCAGGGCTTGTGACAGCTTTTCACTGTGGATTCATGCAAAGTCACTTGTTCCCCAGACAGCAGGGACATTCAACAGGACATTGTCTCATGTCCTCCTCTTAGTCATGCTGCCTCCATCTCTGTGGAAATTCTTGTTGGGCTCCCTGCAGCACTGAGGGCACCTCACTCACAGCTGGAAAGTCTGAGGAGCAGCTCTGGGGTGGCTCTGCAGGTGGCAGCTGTTTTTGTCAGATCTCCTGCTCTCCTCTCCTCTCCTCTCCAGTGAAAATCAGGAGAATATGCCTTAACATTTGCCCTAAGAAAGGGGGTTTTAACAGCTCAAGGAGTACCAATTAATGGCTTGCCACAGTCCTTGGCAGGAGCTAGGCATGGAGGAACACGATAGAAACAAGCCCTTGAGCTACACATTTGTGGCTAAGGATGCCTAGCCCGCAGGATAGGCTGCTGCCAGCAGGAAGGGGTGGGAAAAGGGGGCTTCTGCCCTCCCCCTGCTGTATGTCCCCCCTCACATCCCACCTGGGCCATGTCCAATGCAGGGATGCAAAAGCCACCCAAGGAAAGATCTCCCTGTCTTTGGGCTAGTTTACAGCTCTTTGCTAAAAAAGTAGGTGGAAGGAGGGATCTTTCCCATTCCTGTTCATTTCCCCCCTCCACTCCAAACTATGCCCTAGCATTTTCCCTCTGCAGAAAGGAAAAGAAGATCCCAAACCAGCGAAAAATGTCACATTCTGAGCCTCAGTTCTGGAGTGTTTGTCAGTTTTCCCCATCATTTCATCATGTCATTTACAGAAAAATCTAAATTATCCCTTTAAATTCCAACTTGCCCAGAAGAAAAACAATTTTAACCAGAACCGGGTGGCAAGCTGGCTTCCCAGGAGACAGGGACCAGCAGGAATTCTTCAGAAGTGCCCAGCGCCTTATGTTTAGCAGTCTTGCCTTGTCTCTCCCCACTGCTGTGCACTGCTCAGGTAGGACTGTGGAAGGCCTGGTGGGTGTCTGGGTCAAAGCTGGCCCCAAATGCTGGACTTAATTTGTCTTCCATTTTTGGTGATATTCACTCCCCTCTTTTCAATCTCAATTTTTGTGCTTCCATTACAGGGAAGGTCAAAAATGCCTCTGCCTGCAGGCCTGCTTTGTTAAACTTCAGATGTTCTCCAGATGTTCAGCGACGGGGTTTATGTAACAACAACAGAATTTGGGCCACATTTCTGTTTTCCTCTGACTAAATGCTCCTTGTTTGAGGCAACACTGATTCACAGCCCTTCATGGGAAGGTGATGGCTGGGGAAGGACTGGATTGCTGAGACCGCTTTACCAGTGTGGTAGGACTCCTAAAACCTATTAAGAAATACGGAAATATGGGGTTGACACACAGAATTAATTCTCAGCAAACTCAAGGCCATGGAGAAAGGCCATTCCCTCCCTGCCCCCAGCACACATTAGCAGCAGCATCATCATCCTCCCTCTCCAGGTAAAGGATTTAGGAAGCTGATGGCCTCCCATAATGTTGCATGGGATGAAGGAGTATCACCAAAGCATGGTGCAGCTCTGGGAGATTGCATGTAACAATTTTAGGGTTTTGCTAATTCCCATCCATAATTAGGTCACTTAGATTTTAGGGACCTATGTAATAATGGGACTAAACAAGTTGTTATGGTCTGGCTAGGCTGAGAAGACTTTAATTTGACAAACAATTAATTTTTTATATCTACACTTAACAGTGCTTTCCCTGGTTGTCAATAGCTAAGCCCACAGGTAAACATAGATGGTCTACCAGGGTCTTGCCTCTCAAAATTTCTCCTCATTGTTCATAGGGAGTTTAGGCTGGATCCACAGTGTCTGATTTCTATGCTTTTCCACAGAAAGTATATATTGTGTCAGCAGAGATTCTGGAGGATGTATGGCAGGAGGGGGACTGCAGCCAGGTGGGCCTCACCAGGAAGGTGAGATGTACTTCTGAACACAGTAAGGGGCATCGTTTAATTTCTATATCCTTTTTTTTTTCTTGTTTCTCTTAGCTTCTTACAGGTGTGGGCATCTCTGTCCCACATGGAAACTACAGACGTGCTCCCAGGCAGTAATATGGCCCTTCCACTGAGGATTGGGAATGCATGGAATGACTTATTCCCCCTGAAGTATTGCTGCAGCCCTTCCACCTGCTCACAGCCTCAGCAGAGCAATGCTCTTGGTCCCATCCATCTCTGAAGACACCAGCAGCAAGCACTTCTCAGCTTTGTCATCCCCATGAAAATTTTGGCATTTAACATCCAAGTTGCTGAACCAGACAAGAATGCAGCTGGGGTGTCTCTTCTTGTGGTAATATATTAAAAAAGAGAAAATGGAAAGAAATAGCAGATGCTGGAGTCAAAGCAGACCCTTCCTACCCTTTTCCACGTACATCTGGAGAATTTTTTTTTCCTTTTTTCTTCACTTTTGTTTATGGTACTTTATAGAATCATAGGACAGTTTGGGTTGGAAAGGACCCTAGAAATTATTTTGTTCCAAACCCCTGCTGTGGTCAAGGACACCTCCTACTAGACCAAGTTGCTCCAAGCCCCGTCCAACCCTTTAACGGTTCCAGGGATGGGGTGCAAAAAAAACTTTTTCCTTGTTCTGGATGCCTCTAGAGGTCTTGGGAGATAAAATATTTCTTGAGATGAATTTCCTAGAGGGGAAAAACCATGCAAGAAACTTTGAGGGCCATTTATTGTTACAACATCATCTGATTTGACTGCACAAAGCTGCAGCAGTCTTGGTACAGCCTCTGCCTAAGAACTTTTTTTTTCCATAATCTAGTGGCCACATAAAGGATGCTGCCTCATCAAACTCAGGTTTCTTTAGTCACCAAGAATAAAAGACATGAGGAGGTTATTAAGCCCGTTTTCTACCTTTGTGGTATGTTTTAGCCCACACAGAGGTCATGTTCCTCCTTCCCTTGTGGAGTTATCAGCTGAAGTTTCTTGTGTTTTCTTTTTTCTCTCACGACCTGACACTCAGTTCTTGTTTTAGTTGTCAGTAGCTTGCAGGAGCACAACAAGGTCAGGCTATGGCAGAAAGTCCAAAGGCTTGTTCCTTAATATTGAGACCTCTACCCATCATAAAGGTGGTGTTGGGACATGGAAAGCCATTCCATGGAGAAGATTAAAAACCCATACTAGACTTCTGGCAAGAAAAACCTCGAGACAGTTTGGTTTGCACTGTTGTCCTGAAGACTGGCAAGGGATTAAGTCACAAATTGTCTGTACCCAGGCAGCTTTGAAACAACCTTAGAGGAAGGCAACCTCTGTTTAACATGTGGATCAGTAGAACACAGCTGGAATTATCCTCAAGCTTCTGCCAGTGAGCAGCAAATCATTTTCGAAGCTGAAATCTGACCTGTTATCCTGGAAAATATGAGCCTCAGAGAGCTCCCAATCACAGAGGCGAGCCCGGAAGAGGGTTGACAAGAGGAAATAAATAGCATCCTTCCACAGAATCAAGCTGAGGAGGAGAGACAGGCTGCCAGACCTCGTGATGCCCACATCCCTCAGATGTGCCCTTCCTGGAAGAGGTTGGATGAGGCTTGGAGCAACCTGGTCTAATGGAAGGTGTCCCTGCTTACGTCACAGGGGGTTGGAACAAGATGAGCTTTAAGGTCTTTTCCAATCCAAACCTTGGAGCTAGTCCTTTCTCAGGATCACGCCTGCATCTGCTTCATTTTTTTCCTTTCATTGAGGATGGCCCCTGCTGTCTGCCAAGCCAAAAATCATTAGAAGTCAGTAGTCTCATTGCTAATCTCTCCTTGCCCTTTGCATGAGGGGTGATGGTCTTTGATGTCCTTCCTTTTTTCCAGAAACAAGATTTTCTAGTGTTAGGAGTAGGGGGATTAACTCCTACTGGCATATTAAACCTCAGATGCTGGTGCACACAGGAGGGGAATTCTGCCATGTCAGCTATGCCTCTCCTGCAGTCAGGCCGAACCAAACCAGCCCACCTGCATGACTCATGCTGCAATCCAGGCATCTCCAGGCCCATCCCTGGCAGCCAAAGTCTTTGCCAGAGAGGGCAGCCAAAGTTTCAAGACATGTCTTGCATGTAAAAATATATTTGCATTCTACAGAAGTTCCCTTCACCTCTGCTGCTGCTGCTCCGGGCCTGGCCTGCAGCAGTGGCCGGACAGGCCGCAAGCACTGTGGCCTGAGGACGCCATTTTGGAAGCCGGCTTCCCCTCACGGCACAGGCCCGGTGTAATGAGACCCTTAAATACGAGTCTAAGGTTGCCCCCTTCAGTTTTTCTCTGTCTTTCTTTTCTTCTGTCCTCACAACTAAATCCCATTCCCCTCAACTAGCATTTTTTGTGTCTTAAGAGAAGGCAAGCAGGGCAGGAATCAGCAGGAATAACCTAGGTAGGTGCCCACCGTTTTCAGTGCTCCAAAAGCAGGGGGGAAAGGCACATTTGTCAGAGTCTGGTTGCTGTTTAATTCCTGACTTGGCTTTAGAAAGCAGTTCAAACCTTCACAAACATGGAAGTGCTTGTATATAACTCCTGAAATCCCTGGAAATCCCTTTCTTGCCCCCAAAGAATCCAAACCCTCAGGAGCCACAACATGTTTGCCCTTTTACCTGAGTCGTGCTTACTTCTGCATAAATGGGAAGTTTGGCCTGGATTATTTCTCTGGATTTCTGATAGCACCACTGGTGGTAAAATTATCCCTGCCCACAACATTATGTTTTGGTTAATGCGAGAGCTGAACACAGTTACATGCCATATTTTCCACGGGGCTTGAAGTCCATGAGATTTTTTAAGGTAGCTTGTAAACCCAGCATGTTGCTTTTCTGAAGCAAGCCTGTCCCGGATAAATCCCAGGCCATGAGCTGCACACTGCAGTTTTTCCTGGCTCCAAGACCCAGAAGCATTGGGCACGTACTGAACAGGACACGGGCGAGGGCGGCTGGATGAGCCCCATCTGGAGCTCCACAGCTCCTTTGAAAAGTGTGTCAAAAGGGGTCTGGCATACAGGGGAAATGAGAACATGTGGCAGATTACTGTGCCTGAAATCAGCCATCCCCACAACAGCCCGGGATGTGCCTCGAGGCACCGCAGGGTCCTGCTGGAAGTGCCATTGACTGTTAGGCAGGAACAGGCTGGCCTTGCACAGATTTCCCTCTGCAGCAGCCCTGGGCCTCACAGCTGCTGGGCAATGTTCAAAGAAGGGACTCCAACATGGGGAAGGGGAAGCTGACTGAGGGATACCTGAGGTCATTTGGTTTGTTTAGCTGGAGAAGAGGAGACTGAGGGGACACCTTGCTAGGATCTGCAGCTTCCTCACGAGGGGCAGTGGAGGGGCAGCACCCATCTCTGTGATCAGTGACAGGACTGAGGGAACAGCTGGAGCTGTGTCTGCAGAGATTTAGGTTGGATGTTAGACAAAGGATCTTCTCCCAGAGGGTGCTGGGGCACCGAACAGGCTCCCCAGGGAATGGTCACAGCCCCAAGGGTGCCAGAGCTCTGGAGTGTTTGGAAATGCGCTCAGGCACATGGTGGGATTGTTGGGGTGCCTGTGCAGGGCCAGGGGTTGAAATCAATGATCCCTGTGGGCTCCTTCCAGCTCAGGATATTCTGTGGTTCTGTGGCTCTGTGATTCTACCAAACACAAATTGAGTGGTTCCACTCCTCATCATCACAAGGGGATTTGGGATTTCCTGTGAGTTCAGGGTTCCTTGGTTTCACATTGTATGGGGTTTTTTTGCAGGGCCTGGGAAGCTCCTTATTGATGTGGCAAGACATGGCCAAAAACCACTCTGATGGCAGATGCTCCATGACTGAATGGTGAGTCAACCATGGCATAGTCCAGGCATTGCTACATCCCAGGACCTGTCTCACATACTTTAAACGAGGTAGTTAGCAAAGATATTTGAGTAATACTTTTTGTTTGTTATGTCTGGTGGGTTGTTAGGTAAAGACAAGAGCTGGAAAAAAATTTTGGGAGACATTTTGCTGGTGGGGTGCTGCAAAACAAAGAAATTAGCAGTTTGCCCAAGACCAAGACTGTGGTAGACATGGGAACAGAACCTACCTCCTTCGATTCCTGTATGCAACAGATTCTGTAAAAGCAGGGCCAAGAAGTGAACATGTCTGGAGTGAAATTGTCCAGAGCTGTATCAGACAGGTCAGAGGAAGACAAACTGGTCCATACAAGTCACCAGTTGTAAAGGGGGCCCTGGTGGCTGTTTCAGAAGTGAATGGTTCCTTAGGATCCCAAGAGTTCACACCACCCTTCAGCTCTTGCAGAGTGTTATGTATTAGGAAGAAATATTAGGAAGAAGTTCTTTACTCAGAGGGTGGAGAGGCCCTGGCACTGGGTGCCCAGAGAAGCTGTGGCTGGCCCTGGCTCCCTGGAAGTGTCCAAGGCCAGGTTGGATGGGACTTGGAGAAACCTGAGATAGTAGATGTCCCTGCCCAAGGCAGGGGGTAAGAATGAGATGGGCTTTAAAGTCCCTCCCAACACAAACCATTCTGAGATTCTCTGATTCTATGATTTTTATGCTATTTTTCATAAGCTTGCATAGTTGAATAAAGCCTGTGATGGTTTTGTCTCCAGTTTGTTTTCAGTCCCATGACCTTGATAGCCAGATTTGAAGCACGTGCTCGCTGTGCAGTTGTGAAATTGAAACTGAAGTGCTCAGTTGACCCCCCAACACTGTTTTTGTTGCATTAAAGTTAATGACTGCTTGTTCAACACTAAGGTAGGACACATGCTGCATCAGTAAAAATAGAGTTATTGCAGTGTGCATTTTTTTCTGGGAAATTTGCATCAAAATCCTCCAAAAAGACCCCTGAGTTCTATTAAAATGTTTGAAATTTAGTCTTAAATGTTAATCATTCAACAAATCTGAGCCTGATAGCTTTTACTGATACTGATAAAGAGAAATTCAATAATCAAGTGATTTTAACAGGACCAGAGGTAAAAGGCATGAACTGAAACATCCGAAATTCCATCTGAACACAAGGAAACACTGGTCTTTTTTAGAGAAAGGGTGGTCAATGGACCTGGTTGCCCAGTGATATTGTGTGCTCTCCATCTGTGGAGATGCTCAAAACCTTGGACATTGTTCTGGACATCCTTCTCTGGCTGACCCTGCTCGAGCCAGGGCTTTGGACTGGTTGGTGTCTGCCAGCCTCGACCATTTAGCTGTGACCCTGCTGGTCCCCATCTCACCAGAGGCAACAGAAAGTCCTCCCTGCAGAGTCCTGGCTTAGTCAGTGTTTCAGAGGGTTTCAGGGTTTCACTCTGCAGTCCCAAGGCACTACACAAGACAAAAGAAAATTATAGAGGAATCTTCTCCCCTCTTGAGTGCATCACCATGACTCAGAAATGACATTAAAAGTGTGGGTTAATATTTGTAAGCTTAGAAATGGTTCCTGACTTACCTCTAGGTAAACCTGCTGGATTTGGGAGCAGAGCACCCAGATCCAGGCTTTAGGAGCCGAGCACCTTCTTGCTTACTATTTCCCAGTGTCTTTGTGTTCTGGTCACCAAGCTGTATCTGGGAATAGTGGAGGAGTGCCAGGGAGCATCTGCATAGTTTTTGTCTGTGTGAAAGGGCAGCAGTTACAGAAAGTGCAGGATCTTGTGCCGAGTTTGCTGCTTAGTCATCCTGCAGTAACTGTGACTTGGCAGCTGGTCTGACCCTGTCCCTTACAAACGCTTCCATTTATGGCTGGGATTTTTTATTTCCCTTCGCCTCCAAATGGCCACACAGCTGGAAAGCCTCCAAAAGGGAGAAGCCATGGGTTTACATCAAGAGAAACCAGCTGTGTATATTCATACCTTACATTTGAAACCTCTCTCACAGGAACACACTACCCAGGATACTCCAGGATTCCTTAAGTTGCCCAGAAGTGGGTGCTGTGCCTATCTGGTGGCAGGAACACAGATGTCATAGTGGTTGTCAATATTTTCCTTGCCCAGGGCTCAGATAAGCTGGGAAGGAGAAAGCTGCAGCCATATGACCTGGCTGACCCTGTGAGCAGCCAGGTGTCATGCCTGGTCCTGTCAGGGACCCAGGAGAAAGGGTGGCCATGAGAGCAGATGCTGGAGACCCTCGGTGCTGTGCCCATCCTAAATAGCTTCTGAGTGCTCCTTGCTGGCCTCTGGGAAGAGAGGATCTGGTTACAGGGACTCAACATGTGGGATCCAGGTTCCCTCCAGGCATTACAGATGTGCAGGTTTTCTTAGCGCTCTGCTCTGGCAAGCCAACAGAAAAAAGCATTCCTGGCTTATGAAGAGCTTTAGGGCAGATAAAGCAGAGTCATGACCTGAGCTGGAAAAGGGATGTGCCTGCTGCGAATTTATTGGCGTGCCTAGAGCTGGAGCCTCTGGGGGAATGGCACTGAGATGCAGCACCCTATCTTGTGACTTGTCTTGTGCCAATTCACCATGTCCTGCCCACATGGAGAACACGGATGAGTGGCCTGATAACAACTGAGAAAAAAAACCCAAATAATTTTCCTCACTCAGGACACCAGACTGGAAAAATAACTTATCTTTAATTTAAGGTCAGATTCCAGCTAGGCACTGAAAATCTTGTACTTTTTGCTCCTGCTCCATGTATTTTTGTGGAAATTTAATGTGTGAAAGAGGTGGCTGCAGGTGGGACTCCCAGCCCTCCTTTTTTTACAGAAAGAGTGCTAAGACGGGAGCAGTGACCTGACAGCCTCCTCAGATTATAGATAACCACACCATGTCTGAACACTTTCTTTTCAAACCTTTCGCTGGGTTCTGGATATTCTGTAGAAACACAGGAATTCTGTAGAAACCTTCTGCAAACAGAGCATCAATTTTTCTAGCCAAAAAGGCCTAATGTCTGCCAGAGCTGATTCCTCTACAATCAAAGCATTCAGCTCTTCTGAACAGGGAGTCACGTGGGAAGAACAAATGCAGTGTTATTGCCAGGACCTGCTGAGGGAATTCCTGTCTACAGCTCTTGTTGAGACAAGGATTCAAGAAAAGAAGATCAGAGCCATCTAAAACCATCCCATCACAGTGTAGAATCCCTCACCCTCATCCCTAATCACCAAGTTATCCCTTTCATAAAATCTTGAGTCCTACCCAGTTTTTCCTCCACCCAAATAGGGAGAAGAACAGGAGAGAAGCTCAGAAAGGAGTGAGACCCCAAAGTGCTCCCCCAAGATCAGAAGCTGCACTGGGATGGGTCCTGTACCAAGTGTTTTTTTTTTCTTGATGCCCTGGATCTGGGACCTTCATCTCACAGAGATGGAAGGTCAAACCGGAGATTCAGGGGGTCCAAGGAGCTGCTAATGGGGCACTAGTGGAGAATCCTGGTTGGGAGGCAGCACTGAAACTGCCTCCAGAGAGAGGAGAGTGACCCCACCACCATGCAGAGGAGAACCCCAATACTTAGCACAGGGAAATGGGGAGCTACAATGGAGGTGGGACGTTGGAGTGGGTGGGATGCAGCCGATGGCTCATGAGAACAGGCTGCTGGGACACAGACTGTCCTGTGCAGGGCAGAAAAACTTTTGGAGGGATAAGTGGAGGGATATGTGGAGCAGTGGGTCAATCCTGCTGTTCTGAGTGGGAGCCCCATGGAGTGACAGGGCATGGAGACTTCAATAGGTGAGTATTCAAGTGGTGGATGTGTTATGGGATGCTTGTTCTGCTCAGGGAAAGAGATTCTGCTCAGGGTTATTATAGGACCTCCACAGGGGCACAGAGTGGAGATTGTCTCCTGTGTGTGTTTAAACTTATAACACCTTCCTAGCTTTTGGTGTTTCGTAGGGTGAGGAAGTTATCATGTCCCACTCAAACTGTCCACGAGGAAAGGTAGCCACCTGTGGAGCCTATTTATTAAGGGTATGATGATGCTAAATTACTTTGTCATGAAGGAATGATACACAAACATATCCGAATGGCACCTCCTAAATACATATTCTCCTGAAATGCAGGCTTTGGCTGCATGAAAGCAACTCCCACTTCTGGCAAAGGACCCTTAACACAATGCTGTTGAAACTGAAGCTGAGGCTGCTCATTGGAGTAAGCAGGCTCCAAGGCAGCAAACCGAGGCTGTAATCTGTGCTGGAATTTCTGGTGTGCTCCAGCCATGGATTTTCTTGGTGGCTGCAGCATTTACTCCCAAAGCTGCTGAGGGTCAAAGATAGACCTAGCACCTCTTGTGCTCCCACACTTCTTCCCAAAGATTTGCTCCCAAAGAGCAAAACCCGGACTGAAGGCAAGCTTGCTGTTTGCTCCCAGAGCAAATCAGGACAGAGGCTTTGCCAAACCCAGCTGCTGTGTCTTGTTGCCAGCCCTTGGTCCTCCTCCAAGGAGGTGTTTATCCACTGTGGTCTCTCAATGGGATCCATGTGTTCTTGATGAGAGGCTGGAGAGCTTAATCATCCCTGGTCCGGGGTTTTCTATCAAACAGTCCTACAGCATTCAATTATCTGGATTCCCCAGAAGGGATGTGGGAGGCTGATTTTCCCACAGGGCTTCCAGTGGCTCCTGCAAATTCTTCCTTCCCTCATCCCTGCTCCAGTATCCTTTCTCACTGTGCTTGTCCTCGTGCCTCCCCCCGAGGGTGGGGTCTGCTGGATGATATCTCAGTCACAGACTCACCTTTTCTCTCTTAGTGTCTGACAGAGATATACTGAGCAGACAGGCCGTGGGGTCTGCCTTGGAGGCAGTGAGGGGTGCAAAGGTGAACCTGGGCTGCTCTTGAGGATACTCATGTTGGCCTGAGCTCACACAAGTTCAGCTGTTAAACATTGAAGCTTCTCCTGTGAGCAGGTGAACCTGCCACAGCCACTACCACAGGTTTAGGAGAAAATTATTTACTTCATGACTTCACGGCAGAGCACATTTTTAATTCATTGACAGTAGTTTTGCTGCTGTCTGAAGAGGCATTCAGGCAGATAATGCCAATCCTTTTGGGACTCTTTAGAGTGATGCAGGGGAAATCTCAATGTAAAATGAAACTGTGGCTTCTATGCCCAGTTATTTAAAAATTTTAAATTTTTAAATTTAATTTAAAAATAATTAGTTATTTCTTGCTCATTTCTGTGTTTCTCTTAGCATTTTTATCCTTGTAGATAGAGGCTGCCAGAACCTGGATGGAGAAGGGACAGAAGGGAGGGTGAAGAAGTGTAGGCAAAAGAACTGTAGGTAAAAAGAGCTCCTGGTAAAAGAAGAACAGCAGGTAAAATAAGGATTGTTTGTAAAAAAATTGTATGTAAAGGAAGTGTATGTAGGAGCCAGTGAGTACATGCCTGCACATTCCCATCCTCACTCTTCATTTTGTTTATCACACACTGAAGCTGGAAAATCTCAAGCCTCTTTGGACTGCAGATAAGCATTCCAGTTCCACTGGCAGCCTTAAGGAAAATTAGTATAAACATAAGATATTGTTTACTGTGTGCGTGATCAAAATTATTTCATTTGATGTTGGAGACCGAGCTCATGTTAATGCTCCAATTAAATGCACAGACTTTCAGTTACCCTGGT
>VXBN01007967.1:29082-43896 GCA_013397395.1 Sinosuthora webbiana | reverse complement strand
CCCACATCCCGTGTCAAAATGAAGTTTTTATTTTTTACTCATGCTCACTCTATATTAAAAATTTCATGGAATTAGTTAAAGAAGTCAACTCTAGGACTGTCCTGGAAATTTTATTTCCTTTTACATTGCTCCAGTACTTACCTTAGGGTTTTTTCATTTTTTAGGGTGTTTTTTTTGTTTGATTATTTTCTTTTTTGTGTTTTTTTTTTTTTTTTTTTTTTTTTTTTTTTTTTTTTTTTTTTTTTTTTTTTTTTTTTTTTTTTTTTTTTTNTTTTTTTTTTTTTTTTTTTTTTTTTTTGGGGGGGTGGTGGTGGTGGTTTTTCTTTGGGGGGGCGGGGGTGTTGTGTTTTGGGGGTTTTTTTGTTTGGTTTTCCTTTTCCTTTAAGTAAAGTTTATTAAGTTTTTTTAAGTAACTCGGGATGCCAGGATCAGCAGGGTGGAGGGTATACAGGCAAATTTTTGATATTATACTTTATTATGTAGATACAGAAGAATAGCACGTTTAAAAACATTCAATGGTGAAGCCCACCCATGCAATTAGAGCTGTTGAGGTATAGAAATCCTTCTCCAACATCTTCTGAACTATGATAACCAGCAGCATTCCCTCTGCATGATCAGTAGCTTGTAATTAATAGCAAGTTTAAGGAACGTCTTGATTAGTCCTTTAGCAGACCTTAGAACTTCATTTTTTTAACCATGGAAAAAGAGAAGGAAGGTGCGGAGAAACTGAATTAGCTGAGGAATTATGTTCCAGTATACAAGAGTCATTATGTGTTTTATCTCACTGCCTCTGCAGAGTGTATATATGATCCTAATTCCCAAACTATGCTGGGCACCCAGAAGCTTGCCACAATTTGCTAATCACTAGGAAACATGGAACTTACTCTGCAGTCAATAGTTAACAGTTGGCAGGAGCATAGCCTCTGGTTTGGAATTGATTTTGCATTTGTTTAAGGATGGCATGTGTGCTGACAAGTGAGACCAGATAATTCAGATTTATCAGTTCTGACTTGCTGAATAATCAAGTCAGAGAGATGATGGATAGCTTCCAGACCGACACTACAACACTACTTGGAGAAGGTGATAAAAAAATTAGCCGTCTCTGTGCTGCATAGGTTAATATTCCTAAATGTTAAATGGCATTATCATAGAATCCTGGAATGATTAGGGCTGGAAGGAGCCTCAAAGCTCATCACAGTCCCACCCCCTTCAACTGCCCCAGGCTGCTTCAAGCTCTAGAGTCCAACCTAGCCTTGGACACTGCCAGGGATCCAGGGGCAGCCACAGCTTCTCTGGGCACCCTGTGCCAGGGCCTCCCCACCCTCCCAGGGAACAATTCCTTCCCAATACCCAATCTAATTCTTCTCTCTGTTAGTGTGAAGACATTCCCCCTTGCCCTGTGACTTCAGGCCCTTGGAAATAGTTTCTCTGCATCTTTGTTGTAGCCTCCCTTCAGGATACCAATATCTTCCCAAACCTGTAAAGATTAAAAATTGATGAAAGATCTATTTGAACTACAGCAATTGTTTGACATGAAACACTGACATCTCCATGCCATGAAAGACATGGGGCTTAAACCAGCTTGGAGTAGTCATTACTCCAAGGAGAGAAGGCCTCACACAAAGAATTCCCACCAGTCCCCCTGGCCATTGCCCCCAGAGACAAAAAAACAAAGTTCATTTCAGACACTGGCTTTTTCAGAGATCAGATAGCTACAGAAGCTGAGCTGGGCAGCATTGCAGACCTTGTGGCCCTGGTACAGTGAAAGCCGAGGAAAAGATAAACTCAAGTCAAGAAGAGAAATTAAGACATCATGTCTCGTCATTCTGACCCTCTAATACTGACAGCTTTGACAAAGAAAGATGCAACAAGGACATTACTGATGAAAGAGATAACAAAGGGCATTACTAGCATAAGAAGAATAATCAGAAGATGGTGCTTCTAAAGGGGACCGGGACAAAGGGGTCAGAGTGGAAAATTTTATATGAACGTAATGACCTATAAATACTGGTAAACTGTGTAACAAGCTGGTTTTGCTTTGCTGGCAAAAGTGGAGCCTGTGTCAGTCAATCCTCGCAGGCATGACAGCCCCTGATTTTGTCTGAAATGAAAATTCATCATCACTAACATTTATGACCAAGAATGGAGCAGATCCTTCAGCTGGCAGTGGAGGCCAAGGGCACAGTGGAGGAAGGCCATCATCTTTGGCTGTGTGCCATCTGGGAGGACAACAGGACTCTGAAAAACAGCCTGTGGCTTCCAGGACCTGGGAGAGAGCATGAGGAGGTCCTGGCAGGCAGGATGTTGCATTCTGTTATGCTAAGAAATTCTTCACTGAGTCCAGGAACAACTGTCTGAGCATGTCAGGCCCTGAGGAACATGGTCCAAATTGTGGAAATTGTCAACATGAATCAAGTTTTGCATATATTTTATTAATTTCTTCCATCATCTTTGCCCAGGGAGGGGCTGTAATTAACAGACACTCTGTAAAAATATTTACAGAGAGCATATTTACAGAAAACAAACGAGAACATTATGGCAATTATTAATTCAGCTGTCATCTCTCTAATGGTTCATGTAATCAGTAGCAAAATTCCACATAACATTAATAAGGAATATCCAACTATTTTGTTCTCTTTCATTCTTACGGGGACAGAAATGTACACCTTGCTTTCTGAAAATGGATGTACTTCAATCTTGAGCTGTTCAAGAACATATACTTGTAAAATTCTGTTTTCATGAAGGGCTTGGATTTTTTGTAAATTATCAGTTTCAATTTTTTTTAAAGGGTAGGAATATCCTTCTACAATTTGACTCTGAGCATACCATCTCAGAGTTGAGAAAACAGAGTCCTATAAAAACCACAAGTTTTAAAAATATTAAAGAGACAGAATTAGCCAATTCTTTCATTAAGTTTACCTGTGCCTGCTTTAACACTCAAAGTATCTCTCTCTAGCAGTCTATTAATACAGTATTGCAATCACTGTAAATGTTCATGACCTCTCAAATGTGGCATTTAATGTTTAATTATCAACTCAGGAATAGACATCCTATGACTCACAAGAGAAGAATGGTCAAGAACAGTTTCATATTCTACCTTATAAGTGCAAGACAGAAATTGTTATTGAACATTATCGACACATTTATCTCTTATTTGGCTATATAAACAACTACTCATTAAGTATCATAAAGAGCAAATTTTGTGTAAAACAGATTTCTTCATAAATAAGTAAAGAGCTACATAAAAGCAATCACCATTTGGATAACTTTTTCCTCAAAATTCTCAATATTATGTTGGTTTTTTAAAAAGGGAGTAATTCAGTATTAAAAATCAGACCTTCTACATCCACATAGTTTCTGACCATCTGGAGAGACAGACACATATGCAAATATAGAAATAATTAATTTATTTTTTACACATGTTTGAGAAAGATAACCACTTCTCCCTAAAATATATATTTTTGCTTGTGTCACTGACTAATCTGTGCATAACTTACAGCCACATCTTAAAGTAATAAATTAAATCCCATAAAAATGATTTAGGCAATAATAATTTCAGATATCAGGACCAAATCCACATCAGCTTGCAAAGCAACTTTTAGAGTGCTATTTATTATTATTATTATTATTGATAACTAGATAATGAGACTCGTGTAAAAACAACCCATAATTCCTGAGTTTAATACAACACCTAGAAGTAAATATGGAAACAGTCCCATGTGGGATAACACAGCTATAGATCTCTGTACCACTTGCTTCATCAAATAAATTGTTCTTAGACTGCCATACTACAATTGGAAAAGTAACTCATTAAAGATACACACAAATGGATCCTAAATTCATCATTTTAGCAGGAATCTTATGTCCCCAAGCTTAGTCACAAAACTGTTCCAACTGTTGTTTGACTGCCAGGGAATCATTGAAGGCTAAACATCTACATCAGTAAAAATCTAAGACCTACCACAAAGTTTCTCCTTTAATATCGTGTCAACAGAGCCATCTGTTCTCAGGTAACACTCAAGTGTCCAAGATTGATTCCAGTACTTTTCTGGCATAGCTAATACAGAAACAAACACCCTGAAAGAATGGCACTCAGCTGCAGCAGGAATCGATCCACTGCAGCATTTCAAGGTTTAGTGTGAATCCCTTGGGATTTCTTGTAGTCTGTCTACTGCTAATTTGTGAGAGGCATAAGACCACTTTCTTCTTAGTACCTTGTAAAGGAATTAAAATAATGTTTCCTCATTGTCTTTTTTTTTTTATTTTTTTTAATTTATCTTTTCCTTGTTAACATCCATACTCATTTCACAAGACTCAAAGGTGATATATCAATGGTATCTATGGACTTTAAAAACAATACAAGTAGAAGCACATAAAGAAGAAGTTCCATAAGATTTCAAATTCACACTGCAAACTGCAACAGTAGGAGATTCCAGCTCATAGGAGGTTCCAATCGTTCTACTGACTTCAGTGAAGTTGTGCTGGTTTATGGTAGCCAAGAATTTGTTCATCGATCCCTTCAACCAGGCCTTGATGTATCTTCAAAATTGCCACTGCAGCATCGGAGTTGGGCAGATCAAAGTAGAAAGCCAAGTTCCAAATCCCCCTATGACAACAGCTTTACACTGAGAAAGATTTAAATATTGCATCAATAAAGCAGATGAGGCTCGGTTTCTTCATGCATAATAGCCATTTTTTTTATTCACAAAGCTCATATATATAGGAAATAGCAGAAGGCATTGTGTTAGACCTAACTGTCTAACAATACACTGACACTCAGTTTATTGGTTGGTAAATGCCTAGGATGTACATCTATCAAATCTCTCTATTTTTAGTTAGCTTACATATTTTTGTTGACTGATTCTCATGGGATAGATTTATTGTTTATGCAGGTATAACTTATTTTTCTCTCCAAGAATAGGTTGTTATGCAAATGGATTCTCATTCTCATAGGGATTTCTTCATAGGGGAACTTAGCTAGCTGCACTTAGAAGAAGTAACAGCCCAGCTGGTAACTCAACAGAGCAACATCTGATTTCACAAGGCTTTTCTTTTACAATATCTTTACCTGTATGTAACATTTAAAGACATTAGTACAGCTTTAAACTGTGATAGAATATTCACTTCGTAATTGAAATAATCTCCTTGAACAGGTTAAAATCCCAGAAGCAGCTGTCCTGTCTAAAATTCATTTAAGAGGACTGCTAACTTCTGCATACAGTTTATGGATGAGGTTCAGCTTCTTCTTCTCCAGGTGAGTGCTTGGATCCATGTCCAGCCCCACTTGAGGACTTAAGTGCTTATCTTAAAGCCTATCCTGAAGTGTAGGATACATTCCTCAAATATACTGAACCACCACCATATTCTTACCACTCATACCTGTAATGCTTCTCTAGAGACTAAACAAAATTATTTCTGAAGTTTATTGACTCTGAAAGAGTATCAGTGAGGCAGAGTGCTTCAAATGTCCATGAGCATCCACTGCTCAGACTACCAAAAGGAAGAAGAAAAACAACAACATAAAATAGATGTGTCTGAAGCATCAACAACAACACGAAACTCCCTGTAAGTCTCCAGAGCAGCTCAAAATAGGGAATCTACAACACACAGTATTCCCTTCTTTTGCAAGGCTTTACAATCCCACTCCATAGGACCTGGGACACAGACGAGACCATGGAAAGTCTTGAAGGAAAAAGTTTGGATGGGGAGGCAGAGGCAAAGGAAGAAAAACTGTTCAGAGGAGCTTTTAGTTTCATATTGATTTGAAGTTGTCATTTGATTAAAAGAAGCTGGAAAAGAAGCCATAGCTTTTGACACTTCCACTGGAGCCTTGCTGCCCTACATATTCTCATTGGAGACGGACAATTCCTCAGGAAATGGAGGGCCTTGACAAGGGGGTATGGCTTCCCACTGCCAGGGGGCAGGGTTAGATGGGATATTGGGAAGTAATTGTTCCCTGGGAGGGTGGGCAAGCCCTGGCACAGGGTGCCCAGAGAAGCCGTGGCTGCCCCTGGATCCCTGGAAGTGTCCAAGGTCAGGTTGGACACTGGGGCTTGGAGCAGCCTGGGATAGTGGAAGATGTTCCTTCCCATGGCAGGGATGGTACTGCATGGGCTTCAAGGCTCTGTCCAACCCACACCATTCCATGATTCTATAATTCACATGTGCATCATCACAATTAACTCCTGTCCCTTGAGCTCAGCTTTAGTGACAGTAACTCATGTTGCCACTTGGTACAGAAGTGGGACATTTCCAGGTTCTTTGCTGTTGAATTTGCTCCATGCACTTGTTCATCAGTCCTTGACTTTCTGACATTTAAAATGCAGTGTGAGACATCAATTTTTGGTCAAACATTTTAATAATGTTATGGCTGCTCTTAATTATTTATTGTGGCTGTTTCATATGATACAAGGTCTGGGAATACTTATCCTGCTTATTGTCAGTTTGATGTTTGCTGTTCAAGGTTTTTCCCCAGGAGCACTCTGATAACATTAGGAAAGGAACATAAAACAAATCAGCAAACAAGCTACTGCAACCTATGATAAATATGTTGTGTTTGCACACACAAAAAGCCTCAGGTTCGTTTGTTTCTTTGTCTTTAAATTATTCGAAATGGAATTATTTTTTTCTCATATGAAAGTTAACCTCTTTAGCAGCACAGAGCTATGAAGGTGAGAACATTTCTGCTCTGCCTTGTACCCTGCCGTTAGAGGACACAAAATGAAAGACACACACACAGGCAGTTGTCAGAGCAAAAAAAGAGGGAGCTTTATTATTTCGACCTTGATTTATATAGATTTTGGACAATGACCAGGGATTGGACAATGAGGTTGACACCTCTCCGACCCCACTGGTCAAACTAGAAGTCCGTCAATCGCCCTCCTCCATAGAGCAATGCAAAAACAATCACTTTGTTTATATTACAATCTGTGAGAGACTCCACTACAAAAATGCAAACATCAGAAGGCTGAAAAAGATCAGGGCAACAGTACCCCACAGTTCTTTCTATTGAGTGACCACTAACCCACACTGCTGTACCAAGAGGTTTATTTGAAATGTTTCTCATTAAAAAGATGATTTACATGGCCATGCTTAGTTTGAGATCTAACAAAGACAGAAGCAAAGTTGGTCTGGCTGTGACTAAGGCAGTGCTGAAAGAACTGCATGAATGAAAGTGCAAGTTTTCAACACAGGAACAATCAGAAAAGGAAAATGCAAAGAAAGTAAACATACAACAGGATGCACTAAACACTTCAGGCAGAACCCAAGATGCAGAGCATTTGATATCAGTACTAAAACATGCTCACATTTAATTCTCTCCTGCTCTTCCCAGTCACTTTTGAGAACTCTCTCCACAATGTGTCACTGGATTTGTATTTCATGTGCTCTTAATGGGAACAATAGAATGATGACATTGTCTCTGACTGCCTAATCTGTACAATGGCAATTTGAATGCATTTAGTTCCTACCTATTGTTTTAGGTGACAGGTGCCAACCCCCACTCCCAGTCTACAGTGTCATTCCAAAGGCACAGAATATGAAATTTCATATTCCTTCAGCTTCAAAAACCACAAGAATTTGGAGAGATGTAATTCCCTTAGCTGCTACTGTTTTTGCCAAAGGTCTCCCTAATTGTGTGGTCCTGATTTAGCGGTGCCACATTGCTCAATGCAGAACTGGAGGACAGGAAAGCAGTCAGGTTTTAAACATCAAGAGGAAGGACAACCAGGACAGAGACTGCACAAATGGGGAGGCCACTCCACCAATTTGTATTTTGATGTCTTTAAGCAAGTCATCAGCAGGAAGGACTCTTAGTCACCCAGAAATCGATGGAAGACTTCACATTACACAGCCAGTTCAGCATACCAAATCACAAAAATTGAAATGTAGGTAACCATTATTTAAGGTATCCCTCATCACAACTAACAGTGTTACTCCCTGCTGATTTTTAGTATAAAACTTGGTTAGAGACCTGGATGCAATAAATAAATGAAACAAGAGAAATATTCCAGGTACTAGTAGAATAGATAATTATGTGACATATTTTTTTATTTATATATGGATTAAATAATCCAGAAGCATTGCTATTCACTAGAAGGCAGTTACTCCTGCCAATAAAGAAACATGACTTAAAACATTCAGTTTGAAGATATCACTGAAGTATAGAGTTGGAAAGATTGCTGCTTCTGGAAATTTAGGTTATTCTCTCATTTTAGGTGAATTTTCAATGAATTTATCAGTATCATCACTGACTTTCTTAAGGGTATGAAAATTATATATATGTATGTCATGTATATTATGTGTGGAACTAAACTTTCAAATGTGTTGGATTTATCCCTTTAGAGATAGAGCTATAGCAGCTGATTTTGCTCTTAAAACAAAAACAAAAACAAAAAAAAAATGCACATAGGAAACCAACTTTTAGACTGAAAAATGAGAGCTCTTTCTTTCTGCAGGGACTGGATGACTACACTGAAGACAAGGTATGGTAACTAATGGCATACAGCCACAACCCAATTGAAATGCAAATGCTGCTGCAGAGTGCCAGGGAATATTTGGCTTACTGTAAGAAGATTAACCTTGAGAATTCAATTTCCTTTGTCCAAGAAATATAATCACTAATGTTACAGTGTAGTTCATTTTTAATTAATGATAAATCAGGGAAGTTTCCATATTCATTAACAAAAATTAGTGAGTGTTTAAAGGGACTGGTAAAAAAAACTACAGATCCATGCTTCTAATTTAGTCTTAGTACAGTGGGATCCTTTCCTCCCTGTTCTTATGGAAAACGAACTAAAATATGCAACTAATGTACTCTGTTTTCCACATCATGCTGCTTCTTAGATACGTCAGAAACCTTTCACATTTTGAATTCTGAAATATGCTGGACTTTTTAGTTTTCCAGAAGTCCTTTAAGCATTTAAAAATCTTGCAAAAATGTGAGTTCCTTTGAGGAGTTGGCAAGGACTCTGAGCTTATCTAGTCTGCAGAAAAGGCCACTGAGGAGGGGGTGACCTCACTGCTTCCTGTAGTTTCCTGAGGGAGACATGAGGAGGGGAGTGTTGAGAAAATATGGAAAAAATCTATTCTCCTCTATATCAAAGCAAGCAATCTTAGACGTAATTTTGTAAGCATGGCTTCTTGATTGATTTCTTCACAAGGCCTCTCTACAGCCTGAAAAACCTTGTCTCAAGTCACACCTTTTTAAAATTCCAGTGCTCGTTATACATACATTAGAACATGTCACTAGAAGGAGGGTAACACCACCTGCTTTTCCCACCACTTTCTGGGGGTAAAGAAAAAGTCTTCAGAAGAATAAGGAACACTTAAGTCAAATACCAAGAGAGCAGGATGTCACTGTTGGTGGAGACAGGAACGCAACACACACACCAAAGTTCATGCAGCAACGGTCAGATTTTATTGTATGATGCCCCTTTTTATAAGGGCTTTGAATTTCCCATGCTTACAGAGATTATTGGTTAAAGGTCTTAAGTCTGCCTGGCTCACTGGCCAATGATATGGGTACATTCCCAGTTGAAATAGATTGGCTGGGGTCCCTTTGTTCAAACTTAAATTCAGCCTATCATTTTAAAACCTCAGGACTTATTTACTTTCTGTTCTCCAGCAAACTAGGCTGGTCGAGTTGGTGTCTGTTATGGCCAAATTGTTTGTGCAGCTACAGACCAGCTAAAGTTGTCACAGCAGGAAATAAAGGTTTTGAGCAGAAGGAGCACTGATATAGAGGAATGGACTGGCAGATTATGAAGCCCAGATTCTTAGAAAGCTCTAAGGAGAGATTATGCAAGCACTTGCTGGAAATATTGTTATAGCTGTAGCTAGAAATCTTTCTAGCCCTCTGCTGAGGGAGAGGAGTGTCTGCATGGAAGCTTTTCTGCCCTTCTTTAGGTAGCACATGGTTGTGGTATACATACTCCCTTATCCCACACCAACATTATTGCTGCTGTGTTAATAAGCACTTGGAGACCCATATTGCAGCAATTTTCAAAATTAAAAAAACACATTGCTGGGTGACATCAGATATAGTCCAGCTGCAATATCTGAAGTGCCTCATATTCTCTCTGAGATCCAAATCCTTGCTAGTCCTCTCTGCAGTGTGATGACCTTAGGGGCTACATTAAATCCATACAATCCTTAGGCATTGCCCAGGGCCTTTAAGACTACAAAATAAAGCAAATGAGAAAAGTACACATTCTCAGACAATTTCTCTCTACTTAAAGAGGACCTCTAAAGGACCTCTGCAGGGGAGCAGCTGTTGATCAGTCTTCCAGGCACTGAGGTATTTTCAGCTTCTAAAGGTCCACAGACATTTCACAACAGCAGTTCAGACCTCTCAGATTTTAGATCTCGTCTTAGAACTAAAAAATCACCCCTTAATGACTGTGTTCTTTCCTTACAACATCATCTGGCTTGTGCTGCCTGAAGCCAAAGCAGGAGGGTAAAATGTTACAACCCCCTGTTCTGTTCTTCTTAGGTATAGAGGAGTATTTTCCTATCTCACTCTCCTGCTGGGAAGAGGTGCAGCACTAGGCCAGCCCAACAGTCCAGCTCAGTGCTCTGCCTCCAGCACAAGTAAAAGATGTTTCTGGAAATCAAAAAACGTCAGCTACTTTCTGCAATCCATTGGTTTCTGTCCCTCCACGGGCAATGGAGTAAAGAAGAGGTACATCTCTGCCCTCCTTCTTTAGGGTTTGTGAAGGTACTGTCCACAGATTTGTCTTATATTGAACCTGTTGACGCTCTGCCTCAACCATCTCCTGGGGGAAGGAAATCCAAGAATTCATTGGCTGCAGTGTATAGAAGTTCTGTCTCTGTCTAGAGACCAGCTTCTCTGGCCCCTTTAGTCAGTGACACACCAAGGGTCTGTCACACTGGCTGTCCAGACAGATAGGTCTGTATATAATTATATATTTATATATTTAGATCTATATAAGCCAAGTGCAAGGCTTTGTTAGAGGGCTGCCATTCCCAGGGATGCACAGTTCCCATTCTTAAACATCCAGAGCAGGACAAAATGCTGGATAACTGTATGAATATTTCCTACTGCTCAGAAAAAATTTCCAAAAGAAAGATAAAGGAAATGCCTCAGCCTATAAGGAATACTGTAAGTCCACACAGATGTCTGAATTCTAATGATCAAGTAGAAGTGGTACAAAAAAAAAGAAAAAAGAGCTGGTACAAAATATTTACTTTAATGAAAAAATAATATATAAAAGATACATACAATTCCTTAAATTAATCCCTTTAATTCTCAAGCAATGTCTCAGTGTTCAGTGGATTTCTACAGTCAGATTTTATATTTGATAATGTATTGCAGAAATTCTTCACAATTCTGCTAACAAGTAACCAGAACATTTATGGTGAAACAAGTAATACTTATTCTTCTCTTAGAAGTCTACTGGAATTTTTCTATGATTATTTTGGATGTTTTATACTAATTTTCTGACTTTCCTGAAGGATCAAAGCTTGTTACCATTATATTGTAACATAATTAAACCTGAATTAATAGGCACCAAATTAATTTTCCCTTACCTTAAGGTACCTGCTTTAAAATTATTATATTCATCTCATAGTAAGGACAATAAAAAAAAGAACATCTTCAAACAAAGGTGAGAAGTGCTTGAAGGGAAAAAATTCTTGCATTTTCAGCTAGTGAAGGATTAGGTGTTGATACAGTCAATTACTTTCTGTTGAAATTGTGTTTCACCTTTCAGAATAAAAGAGCTTTTCTTAAAAGCGTATATAGGTATGGGATACAAAATATATGTGCTTGAGAAATAACAACTCCATTAAACCTATCTCTCAATAGAAAAATGAAATCTCTTGTAAATACAGAGCGCAATCTAATCTATTTTGATAAAAATAAGTTCTACACTCCGTAAAAACTAGCATAAAGTAGCTGAAAATATTGGATTTCTAGTTCATTTGTATTTTGTCCACAAGTTTCATGCAAATACTCACATAAGAATGTGAGGAACAAGAGAATGAGAGAAATAACCATAACTATCATCTATATGTTTCTATAAAACATATCTTAGAATTTTTAGAATAAAACTAAACAAAGAGTGCCTTTTTCCTATTTAAATACATATTTTTTGTTGCACTAAAATCCTGTATTTATTATGAACACTGTGTCTTTAATAGAATGGTTTCTGTAGACTCTTCTGTACTGTAATTTCACAGAAAACCACTATTACCTGGATAAAACTGCATATAAAATCAAAGACTTTGCAGCAGTGAAGGCAATATTTCAGAGAGGTTTCAAAGTACAGCCTTGTTATGAAGTTCAAGAAAAGCCATGTCAGGCCCTGATAACACTTGGCAATAAATGACAATACCAGATGTTCCAATCACAAGGATCATGGGGTTCCCAAACAACCACCCTCAGCCATAAGACAAAAGGGTTGGGCCTGCCTGGGTTCTAAATTTTGAGCTGCTGAGGTCCTGAATTCTAATTTTTTTCTTAAGGAAAACATTCTCAATTGTTTTCTCTGGTTATTTCTGCAGGAATTACGCTTTGGGAGGAGGAAAGGTAGTGCTTTGGTACTGCAGAATATCCAGCAGCAATCACTGAATAAAACTTTCCCTGCACTAAACAAAATCTGAACACTAGGAAGAGCACAATCCCTGAGGCTTCTAAATCAATATATCTGGATGGATGCAATGGCCAACCCTAGCAGGGGCAGTGTGGGAGGAGGAGAGCCAAGACCAGAACTGAAGCTTAGCAGAAATCATTCCCTAGGTGAGTCTTGTATGAGAGCTTTTCTCTGCTCTACCAATAATGGCTGTAATGTTCAAATGTTTCTGAGAGAAGATTTGACAGACATATCTGTAGGTGTAAAAACGCACAAGTTTCCACTCTTCCAAATTGCACTCAATGATAATCAAACTCCCCAAGTGGGGCCCCTAAATATTCTAACCAACCAACCAGGCAAACCAAACAAATATACTGGAATGCCATCTGTAAGCAAGTTTTTTGGAGTTTGGGCTCTTGCTTCAGTCAGGCACTGATCATTTGATAACAGTTATGTTTTCACAATTATAGGGATGCCCATTAAAGCAAACAGCCTCCTGTTGACATGAAAAGGTATGTATTGAGTCTGTAATGGGTGACACAGTATAAATTGACATCCATAACCTACAGTACTTCTTTGAAGTGCAGCACAAAGCACGTTGACATGTGTAATAATAATAAGTGACAGATGGTTGCAGGGTTTCATATCCTTAACAACTGAATGGAGAGACAGCATTTTCCATGGATTAAACTGGTGCATTTTGGCTTTAATTAATTGCCTTTAATTACAGGGGTAGGTAGGTTATTAAAAAGGAATGTATTTCACTGGATCATTTCCGTTTTGCAGTCCTCATATACAAGATGTGTTTTAAGAAAGCTTATCACACTGGTCCTATGAGGGCACAAGGGTCAGAGAAGCACAGCCTTACTTTAAACTGATATAACTGGCAAATACATCATATCAGAGATGGAGAATTTTTCAGAAGCATCAAAATTCCAAGCCTCAGCATTTATCACAACAGTCAAAGGCAGACACTTGGGGTGTAGGTGTAAATGTGAAGAAAATTACAGCCTTGTGGAGTTCTACTGATGTAATTCCAGTAAAAAAAACAGAGTAGTCAACAATTCTCTGCATTTTAGCATGCAAATGGCAGCTCTTGCTACAGTGGCAGAGGGAAGGAAAATTCTATAGACAATGTGAAGAACGAAGATCAAANACCGAAGGGCTGTTTTTGCCTACTCTGTATCCCCTACCCCACAAACCTCACTTACTGTTCCCCGTCGGGTCAAGCCACTGCTGCTCCCCGGCATCACTACCCTGCACTTCTGCTGCTGTTGCACCTGCCTGCTCCTAAGACTGCTCCCCGGCATCACTACCCTCCACTTCTGCTGCTGTTTCACCTGCTTGCTCCTAGACTGTTCAACTGGCTGGCCCCTTTGCTTGCTTCACTTTCTACTTCCTGTCGGATCCTCCTCCTACTTCCTGCTGACAGCCGGCCTGTCAGTCAGGCTCCTGCTGCCACCCTCATGGAAATTACAGAGCCCAGCTGCATGATGGGACCAGATGGACACCAAAGGCCCCTGACTGAGATGAGCCGACACAGAATCCAGACCCACAAACACCAGCAATAGACAGCTGAGGCCCTAAGGTACTTGTGGACAGTCTCCTGCAATTGGCTGTAACCTGAAGGGTACCTGGAAGGAGGGACACCCCTAAACCAGACGAGCCTGACTGAGTTCTTTGGAACGCCCGCGAGGCGAGAACTCCCACTCTGCAGCACAGGCAGCAAAGTGGATTGCACCTCCTCCTCAGCGGTGTGGACAGAAGGGAGCAGCAGTGGCGTAGGCCACCCCTCGAGCTTCCCCTTTTTATTAATAAAGGCATTTAAAGGAGTTAATTCTATCTCCTGCTCTGGTCATTCATAACAGACAATCACATTGTAAAAGGCTTTTCTCCTAACTTCCTTGTTTATAGTGGCATGCCTAACTTAGTCCTGGCAGACTCTGGTCTAGTTGGTTGTTTTTTTTTGCTGATGCCCAAATCAGCTCCATAGGAATGGATTCATGTTGATCTTTACTATGCCATTATACTTGTAAAAAAATCCCTTTGTAATTAACAGTGACTAGTGTCTGCTTCCCAGAATGTTTTCTGTAATCAAGAAAAGCCCATCCTAATTAGTGTTCTTTACAGATTGCTGTTTTTTTGATGATTGCTTTCTCTTCATGACATAAATGAATCAGTTCCAATAGTAAAGATCATAGCCATATATATATTAAAAAAA
>VXBN01007967.1:2674-29070 GCA_013397395.1 Sinosuthora webbiana | reverse complement strand
AAAAAAAAAAAAATTGAATTTATGATGTAAGATTTTTGGAGAAGGTAAGATTTTAAGAGTTAAAATCCAAATGAGCTGATGCAATTGGTTCAGTTTCAGGCAATTGAAATTCCAGTAAGTGCTAAAGATTTGTTAACACCACCACTTTGTTTAGCTTTTTTAATATTTTGTTTCCTTTTGCTTTCTATTTTATTGTTAACTGTATTGTGTTTTAATTGCTTGCTTGACATGATGGCATCTCAGTGGGGGTTCATGGCAGAAGTTTTATAGCATTTTGAATAATTAATAGTAATTAATAGAGTGCATTAAATCAAGCTCTCCTAATATTTTCTATATCTTTTGTGTACACCAATGCTTTCACATGAGTCTGGCTCATCTCTTACAGTGTTTTAGGCTACTTATTTTTCCCCCATGAAATGTGAAATACTTTAGGAATCTTTTTGTTGTAACATGCTGTACTTTATACTCCTGAACAGCATCATGTACATTTGAGACATTTTTATAACTCATTTAATTTTTAATGAAAATGCCACATTGAAAAAATAAGCTGTTATAATTTAGGAAAGCAAAATTTTGTCATCCTTACATAAATAAAACTTACTGATACTGATTAAATAAGTGGGGCTGTGCTTCATTCTTATGATCTAAACCTGATCACAGAAGTCCAACTTTTACTTCCTTTTAGGATATACAATCTGCTCAAACCCACAGAAATCAGCAAGATTTGTTACTGGTGGAATGGCATGAGATCACCCAACTGGAGTAAGGGAATCCTGTGCTTGAAGCTAAATCTGTTTGGTGTCTCAAAGTCACTAAAATTTACTTATTTATGATTTGCCAGAGCCTTGCTTGACCAACTCTATGTGGGTATTCGAATAAACTGCATTTAGTTTAGCCCTGGGACTTCTTTTATAAAGTACTTTCCAACATTCAGCTGAAACATTTTAATAGAAACCCAAAGTTTATAGATGGCCAGTGAGATATTTTAAAGTACTTGCCTACATTATTGCACAAAAACACCTAATAACTAATATTTCTTTCACACCAGGAAAAATAAAGCAAACTCTCTGTCATTTTGTTTTTCTGGGTGATGTTTATAGTTGAACTTGGGTATAATCTAATTTTGCTAATTTTCAGACATGTTTATTATAATTTACAAGACATGCATGGAGTATTTCAGCTGTCAGATTCATTTTTGCCACAGATAAAATTATTGGATGCCAAAAATGTCCATATTTTCTTAAAACTATGGATCGCTGTTTATAAAAACAACTGTGTTATATTTTGTTTTGCTTTAAAACTCAGAGATTAATGTACTAAAGGCTCAAAGTCCACATATGTGGGTATTCTCAGCATCAAGGTCTCTCCTGATTTCTTCAGTTTTCACTAAGGATACACAGGGTCTTTTCTGAATTGCTTTTATTTCCTTACTTCTCATATTTCAAAATACACCTCTGTCCCATTTTCCTTTTTTTTTGTACCAAACTATACCTGTATTAACATCTCTTTGTTTATTAATTAAAGCTCCCTATTAGGAGAACATGAAAGAATAATAAAATCTGAAAAGTCTGTGTAGCCACATTCAACTCAGAAAAAATATCACTCAATCACAGAAAAAATATGTTGGAGTCCAGGGCATTCCTTTGGGTGGCCCTGGGAGGCCACAGACCTCGGCAGAGAGGTCTGGGACCCAAGCAAGAGGGTTTGAGATCTGTACAGGGGGTCTGGAATTTGTACAGGGGGGTTGTAGACCCTGGCACAGAGCCCAGGAGAACAGAGTCTTTGACTTCAGTCCATGGAAAAAGCTTCTAACACTGAGAGAAGAATTACAAGTCACAAAGATGTGACAGACAGTGGTGTAGTGTGTCACAGGGTGGAAAATTTTGTAGTTTTAGGATTTTTAGTATGTAGGTACATGGGGAACAAGATGGAGGATTTAGGGTGTTGCCCTGAGTTCTTCCTTCTTCTCCCCTGGTCTTCATCTTCTGGTGACTGTGGCACAAAGTAGTTAAAGGAGATTGGATCAGAGTAGAGTTGACCACTTTAGTATAGGTAATAGGCATTGGCACATAATTGTAAATAATGTACACGTAGTTATCTGTATAAAAGGTAGCGACCTCCCATCACGGGGGGAGTCGCCTCGTGTCCGAGCTGCTGTGAACATCTTGGCCGGGCGCAGAGAAAAATTATAAGATAAGAAAATAATAAACAACACGAGAAACCAAAGAGAAAAAGACCTTGAAGACTCCGCTTTTTTCTCGCGTCTGGCTCGGGGCCTTCAGAGGGCAAAAAAAGGCCCACTCGAACCACCACCTGCATCTCGGGAAAAGAAAACCAAACCCAAGAATTGGCATCACTGGGTGGGCATTCCGGTGGAGAAGAAACCCGAGAAAAATACAGTCAGTCACAGAAAAAACTAGGTTGAAAGTGACCTCATGATGTCTGTAGTCCAACCTCTTGCTCTAAGCAAGACTAACCCCAAAGTTCGGTCAGGCTCTTCAGGACTTTGTCCCATCAAGCTCTGAAAATCCCCGCAGATGGGGACACAGCATCTTCCTGTGAAATCTGTTCTGATGCTTAACCCGAATAAGCTCCCATGATAGAGAGATTTTTCTAATAGCCAACTGCCAAGTCCCTGAGCTTTTTCATCCTCTGTGCTTCTTGCAAAGAAGGAAGCCACAGATGAGGCAACAGGAAACTAGGAAACAATTTTAAGATACTTCACCCAAAAATGAAACACTGGACAGACCCTTTACAAACCCTTCATGAACTCAAAATCTATGAAGGGGCATGAGCTGTTTCAAATTATATTAACCACAAAATCATGGAATGATTTGGGTTAGAAGGGCCTTTAAAGCCCATCCAGTGCCACCCCTACCATAGGCAGGGACACCTTCCACTCTCCCAGGCTGCTCCAAGCCCCAACATCCAACCTGGCCTTGCACACTGCCAGGGATCCAGGGGCAGCCACAGCTTCTCTGGGCACCCTGTGCCAGGGCCTCCCCACCCAGGGCCTCCCCACCCTCCCAGGGAACAATTCCTTCCCAATATCCCATCTATCCCTGCCCTCTGGCAGTAGAAGCCATTCCCTGTGTCCTGTCCCTTCATCCCTTGTGAATTGTCTCTCTCCATCTTTCCTGTAGCTCCCGCTGGAATGACAGAAGTGCATTTCCTTCAGGAGCAAGGACTGAGGTCATTAAGGTGTATCCCAGATTTAAAATACCAGTCCGGTTCTTCAAAGACAGAGGCACCCAAAACTGACATAAGAAGTGAACAACAATAAAAAAACTTCAACTCCTGTGACTAAGAGAAAAACAGAGCAGCATTTAATAAGAGGTTTTCAGACTTTGATGAATATGTGATGTGAGTGCTCAGGTGTAGGATATGGGGTTATAATTGTTAAAGCTGTTAAGGTTCATGTTTACCAGAAAGCCCTCTAGGAAGGCACAGCTGCAGGCTGGATGATTGTAAGCCAGCTGGGGGGTGAGAGATAGTTATGACTTGTGGACAGAAAACTGCAGCTGAACCAGCCAATGGGTGCTCTTCTTCTGTTAAGTTTGGGTTTTGTCTGGTTGAGGCTAAAGGTATAAAAGGGGGGTAACTTCTACAATAAAGTGATTCCCTTTGCAAGCACAAGGAGTTCTTTATCTTTGTTCCCCATTGCTACTCTTGGAGTCTACTCACCAGCATGTCAATTTTCTTTAATATAACCTCCCTTTAGATTTTATGTCAATGTAAAGGGATCTTTCCCTTGAATACTTCTTTTCTTGCAACACTCAAGTTCATACCTTTATCAGAACTTCCTTTTCAAAAACACACGTGACAGAATTCAGACTCTGTTCAGATGTATCACTGACTTCCAATTGGACAAATTATTAATTAACTGCTTCTATTTTTAAACAATGCTGCTGAATAATTTGAGCAATTGGATGCTGAGCAGAGCATTTTTTTTAAATAACATTTTTCAAGTGCTATCATTAGAAAGAGAATAATCCCTGTAAGGTATCACACATAAACTCATTTTTATTTTTTTTTTTTTTCAATTTCCAGAAATTTCATGAAAGCCATTGTTCAGAAAATGAGTGTATACATAATACTCTGCTTATGATTATATTCAAAACAAAAAACCACTGAGCAAATGCTGTGTCTCAGTATGGTTTCTGCATTTCCCTGTGATTTTATCCAGCTTTAAAATAGTGTAGAAACAGGAAATGTGTGTTTCTTAAGTTCTAGAAAAGATGTCTTAACTTCCATCTTGATATAAAAAGGACAATTTTTAGAGTGAAACAATTGTTCCTTGGAACAAGCTCCCCAGGGAGGTAACATTGGAGGTTTTAAAGATGTGATGGATGGTGGGATAGATAAAGTCCTTTTCCCATGAAAGTCTGAACCCAACAATCTTTCAAGGTCCATCCCAAGCATCCAACCTGGGCTGTTTTAGGCTTCTAGGAATTATCACAGCCAATTTCACCTGCTCCCCTCTTTCACCACAGCCACCTACAGAGTAACTGGCATGTGGGTCCTTAATTACTGCTTAAGTCTTAATTATAGCCTTCAAAAGACTAAGAAACACATGACAACCAGAAAAATATAAGAATCACCTGAAGATTTTGTCTTCATTTTAGCCATTTCTTGTGGCTTTCTTAAAGACATAAACAAATGAGGAGGTATCTCTCCCTTCAGGCACAAATATGTGTAAGACCTCCATGCATAATTTTCAAAACTGAAAAGAGCACCAAAATCTTCATTTTACGAGGTGGTATGCTCAGAACTTTAGATGACTATCTCAGGCCTCTGGTCATGTACTGGTTATAAATAATGGCACTGATGGATCAACTAAGCTCAACAGACACGGAATTGTTGAAAATTTCCCAAGGAAAGAGCAATGCTTGGAATGGTAGAGAAGAAACAAAGGGAAACAAAGCCAGACCAAAATAAGAAAGTAGGGAAAAGTGGGCACTTTATATGTTTTGAAAGGGTGAAACATACAGAGCAGTGAAATGAAGATTCTTGTAAATTCATACCTAATTTTGTCCATCCTTTCTGTCAGTGTTGCTCAGAATTGTGGTTTTTTTCTCTCTGAATTTGTCACAATATTTTGCAAAAAGAAAACTTAAACCCAGGCTGACATAATAATGTAGGCTCTGTCATCAGTTGTGCCACATCTGGGCGCAACCTATCTTAGGATCTGACTCTATGTGGAAAACAATCCTATCTCCAGCCCCATGTTTAGAACTTACCAAGGAAGGGAGTAAAATAATGCAACAGAAACTCCCTAAGGAACAGGAGGGCTCCACCTTCCCTGCTTTAAGGCACACCTCAATTCACAGCCTGGCTACATAAATTACAGGCTCATTCCTAGGAAAGTCAACAAGGTGAAAAGACAGCAGTCATCTATCTGTGAAATGTAAAATATTAATGGAAAGTACATAAGGCTTTCTTACATAGACTACACATCATTAACCTACTCTCCTCCATATTAGTTTATCAAACTAAACTCAGCTGCTGCCTTAATTCAAATGTTTTTATTTGCTGTTGCTTGAAAGAGGGCTAAAATACCAGGTTATATAATCACCATAGAAAAAAGCTGCTTTTAAAGAAGTCAAAGCTCTGAAGCCTGACCTCATAATTCATATGATAAAAAAGCCATTATAATTACAATACCTCATTCCTTTGACAAAGATTATAGCAAGGACAGAAAATGCCCACAGATTAATCCATCATTCTGACACTATTTTTAATGAGTGGGAAATGACAAAAATATGATCCATTACCTTTGCAATTCAAAACCTGTAATATCATGGACCATTTTGAACTACTTAGATCTGGCATTACTGCCTAGGAGATCACCACTCATCAGACTTTTTAAAACATATTGCACATCACCCTGCACAGATTAGAAATTAGATATGCATAATTTTTATTGTATTTTAGAGCAAGAACAAGAGGATCTTCCATCTTCCTTGCTTTTGAAATATCTTTCATTTGAACAAAAGCATAATGTCCCAGTGTCCCCTAGTGGGCACATGAATTCAGAGGTAACAGGTTCATTTCATACCTGTCTGTGCCCATCAGCATGAACACCTTCAGAAAGATTGTGCTGGGCTATTTTATGAGTTTGAACCTTTTTTCCACTGTAAAAACACTCCATGAAAACGAGGACTGATAAATTGTTGTGAAGAAATAGTTAATTCAGAGAAGACAAATGCTGCAATGCTGCCCAGCTCAGCTTCTGTAGCTATCTGATCTCTGAAAAAGCCAGTGTCTGAAATGAACTTTGTTTTTTTGTCTCTGGGGGCAATGGCCAGGGGGACTGGTGGGAATTCTTTGTGTGAGGCCTTCTCTCCTTGGAGTAATGACTACTCCAAGCTGGTTTAAGCCCCATGTCTTTCATGGCATGGAGATGTCAGTGTTTCATGTCGAACAATTGCTGTAGTTCAAATAGATCTTTCATCAATTTTTAATCTTTACAGGTTTGGGAAGATATTGGTATCCTGAAGGGAGGCTACAACAAAGATGCAGAGAAACTATTTCCAAGGGCCTGAAGTCACAGGGCAAGGGGGAATGTCTTCACACTAACAGAGAGAAGAATTAGATTGGGTATTGGGAAGGAATTGTTCCCTGGGAGGGTGGGGAGGCCCTGGCACAGGGTGCCCAGAGAAGCTGTGGCTGCCCCTGGATCCCTGGCAGTGTCCAAGGCTAGGTTGGACACTGGGGCTTGGAGCAGCCTGGGATAGTCGAAGGTGTCCCTGCCTTTGTTGGAATTCCATTCCAGAGTTGGAGTGAGATGATTTTTAAGGTTCATTACAACACAAACAATTCTATGATTCCATAATAAGGAGTAAAATAGCACAGATTTCCTATTCCCTACTTAGCAAGTTCTTCTCATAAAAAAACAGTTTTACTAAAGGAGAAAAAAAAAGCACATATAATTAATGTCACAATTTTAATTATGTACTTACACTTCTAAAGCAAATATTACCTGGTTGAATGGCTCCTCAAGAATATTACTCTCAAAACTAACGTTGTGGGAGATGCAGATTAAGACTTTCTCCCTAAAATTTTTTATGTAAATCATAGTAAAATAATTTCACCTCTCTGGGCATCAGTTGCATCCCCCAAATTGCATAATCATTCCTTTACATGCTTTTTAATAGCTGCTGATTTTGTCTGTTTTTAAACTCTCCAAGACCTGGGTTAGGATCTTACTCTATGCAGGTGCACCAGGGGAAACTGTGACAGCAGGGTCTCTATCTGTGCCTATGTATCAAATAATAGATACCTTTCTCCTCAGCTTATTTCTGTGCCCATTGCTTTGAGTCCAGCATTTATTTATTTTACAGGAATGGCTTCATCTGCCTTGCAGGATAACTTTCAACCTTCCAAAAGCCAGAACCTCAAATCTGTTCAGTAACAAATTAACCGAATGCACTGCATACACATTCTGCAATCACAGAAATCAGTACAAGATAATTTCAACATTTCTTTAAAGAAATGGAATTCTTTGCAAACACACCTATCAAGACATACTTTATTACAAAACAAAGCTGCAATTATTGTTCTTCTGAATTTATACAGGTGCTAAATCACCTTTTTTCACAGAGGGTATCTTTTTAACAGAAAATGCAGTTTCAGAACGAGATGAAGGACAGGGGAGCAATGAAAACAGCAGAAGTGCTGCTACACTGCCTAATCTTGCATCTTTAACCTCTTGAGAGACTGAACAAGCCAGGAAAATACTGCTGGATCATAGTTCCCATTCATTCAAACTGGACTTATTCCAACCAGGGAACTCCTACCAACCACCCTCTGTGTTGTGGGAGACCTCATGATCAGTGTGACATAACCTCAAATTTTATAAATATTAATAACTTAACAAGGACCAAATCAAAGATATGGAGAAGCTTCTGAGCTTGGGGTGACACATTTTGTTCTTTAATCCCAGCACAGAGCAGAAATCCAATAGGAGTGGAGGGCAATTTTCTTTCCCATGGAAAAATGCAGCAGGTTCCAGTGTGGCATCAGACATCCCCTCTGGGAACATTATATTGCCCTACTAATCACACTTACATGCATCCCGCATCCTCAAACCATCTTCATATTTGCATATCTGACAAAGTGCTCCTCTGATGTGCCATAAGGAGGGTCTATAACTGTGCCAAGGTGGGGAGGGGCAGGACAAAGCACTGAGGGCAGCAATGTGGCTTCCCAAAGAATATATTCCAAAGAAAAACCAGAAGTAAAAGTGTCCAGGTTAGCTTTAGTTATTATTAGAACTGTCTAGACTGGACATCTAACATGTTTGATGACCAGCTGCTTAGTTTGAGGAGTTTGGTCTGGATTCCAGACTCCTCACCAAATCTACTTTCAGAACTGTATGGAATACCTGACTGTCCTTTTCCTTTAAAAACACTGAGGCACACAGCTCAGTGTTTTTAAGGAGGAAAATACAGTTTTAAGTATCTGAGTTTTTAAATTTTGTTCAGAGTTGAAATTATAAATTAATAGTGCAACACTTTCCATAAGAAGTTCCATATTTAGTGACAAATCCTTTCAGTGCAGCTTCAGTGAAATTAAACTCCCAGATGGAACTCTTCACAGTCTGAAAACACCACTACCCTTCCTAAGCTGATCTGCCTAACAAAGCAAATTTGCACAATAAACCTATCACATACTGAGAGAAAAATAACCTGGGCTGTTGGGGGTATTATGAGAGCAAATTATCTTTCTTTCAGATTAGTGAAAGTTAGAGAAAAAAGCTCTTTCTGGCATCATAATCAGAAAAAGACAAAGAAAACCATTATATTTTCAATTTCATCACTTAACAGATTTTGAGAGACATTTACAACCCATACAGCTGATTTTAAAGGGATGCTTTTTGGTTACTACTGAGCACAAGTATAAACACAAAAACAAGCAGAGAGGGAGGCAGAAGTGGGTGGGAGAGTGAAATGAAACCCCTGCCAAGTTCATCCTTGCTCTATTTTCTGGATTACTCTGGAATCCAAGCAAGCAACTTATTTTTTGGAGGGGCAGGAAAAGGACAAGTAGGGTTAACACATCTGTTCTGAAAGACTGGGGCTTTTTTTCTCCACTACACAAGGAAAGATGCAGCAGGTTCTCAGTGTTATTGACCCTCCCCACATGAGCCGAGTGGTTTCATGAAAGCTCTCCTCATTTTTTCAACATTAACAATCTTTTGATTAAACCTCTATTTGTGTCTTTCTCTCAAATCTCTGTCTAATACAAAACACCTCAGTTTCCAATGAAAATTTATACTTCAATAATGAAATAAGTTCTTGTGTTGTGGGTGAATCAGGGCCTGTTCATGATTAAAAAACACTAAATATGACAGATTACTTGCAATTAATTATTACTTCATCCCCTCAGAGAATATAACCTACAACAGAATTCTTTCACACAAAGCTTCGAATTTCAGAGCTCCTCAACTGCTACAAACAAATGCATTTTGTTTACCTATTGCCTATCAAATAGGTTTGTTTGAAACTTGACCTGGAAGATAAAATTGTCCAATGTCCGTGAAGTGCTGTAGCCAAAACAGAATGCTGATTTTTGTGTTTTTTTTTTAAACATATAATGACACCTTTCTGCCTATATAATTATTTTTAAAAGACAGGAAAAAAAGAAGAACAAAAGCCAGTAGGATCTAAATAACTTTCTCTCATCCTCTCCCCTGAGTCACTGTATTATCCAGTCTTCTCAAGCTACATCAGTGTGCATTACAAATGTTTCCAATTTCAAATACAAAAATGCCAATATCACAATGGGAGAGTACCCACAGGAGTCTAAACTGAGGCTTGTCCAAATCTGATTGCAGCAGAAGGGCCATGGAAAGCAATTGCCCTCTGCACGCCGGCTCAGAGGCACTGCAGTCTTAATGAATTTCAGGCTCAGACCAGTTTATATTTTCTGGCACTTAGTGCCTCATTGGCATCTGGTGGGGTATTATTTATTTATTTATTTATTAAAGTTTGCTCTGCAGCACAAGCCTCAGTAAATTTGCAAGGTTTTTGCAAGTAAGCTTGAAGGCTTGTTCACCAGACCTTGAATTACCAGTAAATTCTCAAAATTAGTTGTCAACTTTGAGTAGGATAGAAAATTCAGTGGCATTGAATACAAATCTTAGTGCTCAGTGCTTTGGGGGCACTCTGGAAGCTTTGTGCACACTACCTAATTCCGGGGGAGCAGTGTTGTCTAACTTTTCCTTCATCACTGCACCTCAGCAGGAGCAGAGATCTGTCATCCCACAGAGCAGCCTCTGCATTAGTGGTGGCACAGGCAATTTGACCTTCATTTATCAAAGGAAAACATTCACCTTTTAAGGCTCCTGCAGGAGTCACTTTTGCTGAATTCACTTGTTACTCCTCTTTCTGTTTTCTCCAACACATCTAGTTCTAATTCTGTAACAGCTATAGAGAGTACAGTGGGATATTGAGGATGAGACACAGGCCAAGAAAAGCAAATACATAAATATCCAATACAAAACATTAGTGGTAAACACAGAAAGGCCTCAGTTACAGACTCATGTGTGGGGATGTAAATATTAAGTTTATAAAATCAAGATCTAGAAGCCAGAAAGTGCTAGAATTCACCTTAGCCTTAATTTCTTCTATTTGAAAATATATATCCCACAATCTGTATACTTCATAATATCTGATAATGTCTGTGGCAATACTAGAATTAAATGTCCTCATGTCTAATTCTTCCATAACACCAACTCCTCCCAAAGGCTGAGTTCAAGTTATTGAAGCAACTAGACTAGTTGAGGAACTTAAATAATTCTGTGTTAACCACCTAGATTACCAGAATATTTTCAGATGTACAACATTTTTTCCTAAGCCTTACAAACAGCTGTGCTGTGTCGCCTTGATTTTTCAGCCTTCTGATGTTTACATTCTTGGACTGGAACTTTCTCACACATTGTAACATAAACAAAGTGGATTGTTTTCTCATTTCTCTCTGTGATGAACTTCTGGTTTGACCAGTGGGTTCAGAGGGATGTCAACCTCATCCCCCAATCACTGATCAAACCCCAAAAACTATTTAAACCCAAATCCCAAATAAACTTCTTTCTTTCTCATTCTCACAACTGACTGGTGAGTGTGGTTTCTTCATGTCCGTGTGGCGACAGTGCTGTTTTGGCTAAAACTTTGCAAACACTTGTGGAGGGAAACTCATTAAAAATTCCAACTAAAAATGTGCAGCACTACACATGAAGAGAAAGAGGTGTGGGATAACCCATTTAAAATGCATTGTTAAAGAAAGTTTTGAGAAAAGCAGCACTTTTTACATTCAATGTATAATAATTCATTCATAATGTATACATTCATTCACTGTATACATTGTAGCAAGAAAATCCCAAAATAGCCCCTAAAAGCTGGTAGAAAAAAAAGTGAAAACTGATAAGAGACATCAATTAAATAACTTAATCATGCAGTCAGTAACAAAGGAAATACTGCATTCCACATTTCTCCTGCTCTGAAACCAATGTCAAGCCAGACCCCAATAATGGTTACAATCTCTTCAAGGTACACAAAGCAAACCTTTGTTCCCACCAAGGGATATCTGTACAAACAGAACAGACAATTAGGTCTGAAACCACCCATTTCACATTTGCAAATGCATCCTGATAGAAACAAATGGAGAGGTTTCAGGTAAACAAGTTTTCAGCATATTTGCAAGTGAAAAATCCCTGCCAGCAGGTGATAATTTGATCTACCCAGGACACTTTTAGAGCTATTGAAATGAATGTCACAGCACTGCAACCTATATTTCACTATATGCTCTGTTTTCCTTAAGTGTTTGGTAAAGCAAGAAAACCCAGAGCCAGCAAAGAAGCACACAAACAGAATAGCAAGTAGGATCACTTTTAATTTCAGACTTTTATATCAGAGAATTATATTTTCAATCCTAGCACCTGTCACAATAGTCACAATTGCAGTTTGTAACTTGCTTTCCAGGCACGTTGTACGGTTGGGAAAGATAATCAGAGTTGGATAATTCTAGAGAGATCTAAAGAGTCTGTGAAGTGGAGAGCAGGTGCTACAGACATCTTAGAGGATCTGAGAATGCAATTAACCAGCAAATGAGCCTTGGAAAACCAAGTCTTGCTGAACAGATGAGCCACAATAAAAGCCACTGAGAAATGAGATGGCCAAAGCACGCTAATAACCGCAGCAGCAGAAAGACGTCTGCCCTGCACCCTAACCTTTATGAAAAGAGAGCAGATCCCACACAGAGAGGGAAGTAGGGACAATTGTGTCAATATCTGGGGCTCCTGGAGGAGATGGAAGTTTATTGATTGCTTTCACAGAGGCTCAGTTTAGCAGAGCACCACTGACCTCCCTCTGTTCACTCCAGTGGATTGGTACTTGGGATGGCTGGTGCTGGAGGAAATTGGTCAAATGGCTTCCACAAGATTATCAAACCGAAGTGGTTTTACCCCTCATCATTTATGCAGCAATTTTTCTCATCATTTATATTCTGACTGCTAGCCTTGAAGTCGAGCACTGGGAGGTGTTTAATAAGTTTTGTAGGAATCTGTAGCTTTTAACATTTGGAAAAATGTAATATGGCTTGGGACAAATTAAAATATTTCGTCTGAACAATTTCTGCTAATGCCAAGTTTCATACAGAGCTTATTTCAACAATGGAAAAGTGAAGTCTCAAACTTTGAAAATAGGTCAGACTTTCTGTAACTCTGTATTTTGGCGGGCTTCTACAATACACACTGCAGTAGCTTATGTCTTTACAGGGTATTAATCACAAAAACCATCACAAGTCAAGCCTAGTATGGATTTTATAGACAATCAGTTTAAAAGGGGGATATTCTGCCCTGACACAGGGCAGGGTCATTGTCCTGAGTTAGGCACAAAGTATTCTATCACCATCTTCATGTTAAATCCAGGTGGGACTGTGCCCTTCCCGGGGGCCCCTCCCTCAGGGTTATCTTCTGTTAATGGGCCATCAACACCTTGCCCATGACTCATAGATAACTCCTGGAGGGAGTTATCTCTGTTTAACGGCCCATCAAGGATCCCCCTGCAGGACCTACATCCTATTGTGAGATGCTCCGCCCAGGGGGAGGAACAAAGCATTCTCACATGGATATAATCTGGGGTTTGGGACAGTACAGGGGGCTTACCCACTGGATTCCCAGAGGACTTGAGCTACCAGACCTTTCTACGGGATCACTGCTTCAGGAAGACCACCTCATCTGGACTGCTTCCATCACTGTGATCAGGTTGTATTCTGACTCTGTCAGTGGTCTTTTGTATTATTGCATGTATTTTTATTTTACCTTCACTTTTTTTTCCTTTTCTTCCTATTAAATTATATCTCTGACTTGGAGCCTCTCATTTGTTTTGCTTTTAAAACGACTACAGTCATAAAATGTGCTTTTTTATGAAGAGAGAAAGAATTCAAAAAGGGAGCATGGGAATGAAGTGCGATGTCACTCACCTTGGGGTAGACCATGAGATGCAGGTGGGGGCAGCAGCCTTAAACTACATCTGCTATTAAATGCCTCATGATGTAGAATTACAGAATATCTTCTTATTTCAGTCTCCAACAACTCTGAAGCTTCAGAGAGCTTTGTCTTCCCTACCACTTAAGCTTGCTGAAGCCTTGAGTTGTTGAAGCTGGAGTCATGGCCAAGGTGACCTACAGCCCTCCCAGCCAGCAGGGCCAAGCTGTGCAGTGCCCCTGGGGAAATGAAGTAACAATTATTTTTTAATCCTTTTGACTTGTTTACTTGATCATTTTTTGCTACACTGTTAAGTGTGAGGACCTGGACCTCAGGTTGTTTATTGGTTTGAAAGCAAAACCAGTGAGAGACTCCAAGTCAGAAATTTAACAGGAGGGGGCAAGAAAAGGTAAAATAAAATAAATAGCAATAGTACAAAAGACCCCTGATAGAGTCAGAATACAAACTTAGACCCTGTTAATTAGGGTGGTGGTTGTAATCCAGATTAAGTGGTTTTGTTGAAGAAGTAATCCTATAGAAAGGTCTGGTAGCCCTCATCCTTTCGGAATCCAGTGGATAAGGGCTCCCTCTGCTGTCCCAAACCCCAGCTTATATCCAGGTGGGACTGCTTGGCTCCTCCCCCTGGGAAGAGCATCTCATGGGATGATATCATTCTATGAGTCATGCAGTGGGTCTTTGATTGCCCATTAAATAGAGATAGTTCCCAGAGGGAGTTACCTATGAGTCATGGGCAAGGCATTGATGGAGTCATTAACAGAAGATAGTCCGGAGGGAGGGGACACAGGAAACACTGCCCCACCTGGTTTCAACAGCTCATGCAGATGGTGATAGAATACATACCTTGGGCACATCTTAAGCTAGGACAGGTTGACACTGGATTTTTTTTTTTTTAACTAATGGTTTTTAGCACTTCACAGTCTACAATATAGACAGAGAATTTTGTTATAGTGCACAAAGGATTCTTAAATGTCATTTAAGGCACTTCTGAGCCCAGTTTGTACATACTTAGATGTAGCTTCTTCCCACTACTAGGTTTAAGAACTTTCTCCAGCTTCAGTTAACCTTGTAGACATTCAAATATTCCTCCCTGCACTAAAAATGACCTTCACACTCACCATTAAGTAAGTTTGTTTGCTTAAATGTAGCTGAACGTTAAATTACCATATCTCTGGTGAATGAAGTGTCAAATCACATGCTGCCCCCAGCTTTGAAATAACCAAGGACTTACAACTAACACCATGAATGGTTTCAAGCATCATCATTTTGTTATTCCCCCATAATACCTTTTATACCCTGCTTCTCAGATGCATACCACTAGTATGCCCTTTTACTCTTTTGTGATTGGTCAATGCACCTCAGCATGTCATGCTCCTTTTCCTTTAATGCTGGTCACCTGTCTTACACACCTGCACCCTATTAGGGATGAGGCTCAGCTACAGCCTCATTCCTAATTTCTCACAATCTATTCTCCTATATTGAAAAGCTTCATTTTCATATTGCTGCTTCCCCTTCTCTCCATTTCATGATACACATATTGACAAGAAATTGCTATTTCCACTCCTTATGCTTTTTGGTTTTACGGGGTTTTGTTTGTTTGTGGTTTGGGGGGTTTGGAAGTTTTGTTGTGTTGGGTGTTTTTGGTGAGAGTAATTTATTTTTCTTTTTATAAATTCAATAATCGATTAAAACAAAGGTAGCAGTATAGCACCAGTAACTTCAGAGGTGCTCATCGGCTTGGCTTTTCCAGTAGGATGGTTAGGGCATGATGGTTGTCTCCTGTCATTTATTAAAGATTTAAGGAAATTAAAATCTTGAAGTCATGGAATATGCATGCTGGAAGCTGGTCAGAAGAGAAAGTCAGATAGACTTTCCCAGGCATTGCTCTGGGGGAGCCGGAAGAAGACATTTTAAACAATTTCTAATCTCTGCACCTGCTGCTTTTTCAACTTGTTTGCTTGCAAGGATGTTTGCAAAGAGGTGTTGGCTTGAATGACCAATCATGTCCAGTTGTGTCAGAACCATGTATAAAAAAGATGTGCCTTTTAATAAATATTGCTATATGCCCTCCAAGACGATTTGGAGTAATATTATTTCAGCCATCCCAAATATAGTAATGATAATGGAAGTTATATTTAGAGGTCATCATTTAAAGGCACAGTTAGAAAGACATTCAGAAATATTTTCCTGAATCATGCTTAGAGAAAATCTTACTTCTGCTATTAATTACCACAGTGTGATAAACCAAGTTCCCTTCAGGTTTTATTCCTTCACTTGTGGATAAAAGCCTTAAACTTCATTTGCTCGTTTTCACTCCAAGACAGCTGTCTGGGCACTGCTTACCAGAAATAACCCCTTCTCCCAGCATTGCTTTTCTACATTTTTCCTCCTTTTTTTAATGTTTTGGTTTGGGAAGGGTGCAGCCAGTAGGAATTTAATGTCCATGAAACATTCAGGGTGCTTCAGCAACTACAGTTATATTTGTTATCATATCGTAATTTTTCACTCTGGCCCTCACCTCTCTTAATTTTGTGCTGGTTCCTGATTTTTTTTTTTTAATTATTTGCTAATATTGATGTTTTAAAAATCTGGACAATAAAAAGGACAAATTTTTACTGGAGTCAAACATAATCATGTTGCCCTGGCACTTCTCTCTGTTGATTATTTGGGGAGTAATTCTCATGTTTAGTCCTCCAATTATGCTGTGTATTTTTTTCAGAATTCTCTGATGTGAACCAACACGGCCCCCACTTTGAAATAAGAACTAACATTGGATCAGATATAGAACCCACTACTCTGTTCACCCTTCTCTTAGAATGTGAACATTTAGCCCCAAATCACAGTGAGTTATACTAGATTAAAGCCAATTCTTATCTTGTTCCCCTCCCACTGCATGTCAAATTCTCATGAACACTTCATGAAAAAAGAGTGTAAGAACTCTCTTTCGCAGGCTAAAAGAGTGATATGGGCTTCTGCAAGAGGAGGAATTAATCTAATCCCACTCCTGAAGGGTTGCAATAGATCGGTTTGAGTTCCCCTGAGTATCCTCAGCACCTTCAAACTGACTCCTTAGGATTGAAGAGACCAAGAATTAGGTAGAGTGGAGGTCACACATCACACCCATGCAATTCAGAGTTCTTCTTGATGATTTAAAATATTCTGTATTTCAATATATTACAGATTTTGATCAGTGTTTTCTTCCACAAAATTTTTTGATCATTTGAGATTTAAACTGATTCATTCTGAAAACTTTAGGAAACAAAACATTAACCCTGCCAGAGGGAAAAAAATCAAAATACTGTAGGAGTCCTGAATGTAGTTGTCACTTGTGTATTGCCCTTGCATATAATGCTAACAGATTATGTTGGAGAATTCCAGAGTTTCATTTGGGCTGCATAGCAAGGTCTCTGTGGTGCTCTAAGTGGGATGTTGCCAAGCAGTTGTTGCAGCCAGGAGACAATTTCAAATAGACTTTAGGACTGACCCAAGGTTTGTGAGCAGAGAACAGTGACAAACTGTAGGAGAATCTCCGTGGACGGCAGGGAGAAGGAGTTCTGCTGACCTGAGATATTCTAGAATACATGGTTTTATTGCAAGGGTCGTGGGTAAAGAGGGTCTTGCCTTCAGCCACCAGCCTCGGCTGAAGGGAAGTCCCAGACAGAGCGAGAGGAAGAGCAAGGAGGTAATAGTTATGAGAGAAGGGAAGCGGGGGAGCAAGGCGGCAGGGTTCAGAGAGCAGAGAATAGGCAGGGCAGGTAAGAGCCAGTAAGAGAGTGGAGGATAGAGAGGAGGTTAGAGAGAGGTTAGAGCAGGTAAGAGAGTGGAGATTAGAGAGAGTGATCCTTGTTACAATGCATTATATCTTCTTTTGTGATGAATATTCTAATTTACAGTGACCAACCAATACAAGACACAAAATCCTATAGAATCTACATATAGCCTATAAGAACTACTACATTACCATACTATGTTATATTTTAAACTCTAAAAACTACTCTTTCGATTTTTCTGTTTTGCTACATCGACCTTTGGATCCCTTAGCCAGCAGAAAGGTATTGTTCAATCAAGAGGGATTCCTCTTCAGCTGGCTAGGCTATTGTTCTCAGGTTATATAGTAACTAAGACTCAGTATCCTACAGCTCAAAGTAAGCTTCCATGTCTATTTCGATTATAGGTTTCATATTTTCAGAATCTTTTGCTAAACAATCATATTTATAAGGTTTCCCTGATTCATCTTCCCCAACAAAAACAGGAAATTTTGGCTCATATCAAATATGACGTCATATTCATCACAAAGATAGAAATCCCTTGCCCTGTTGTCCTTCTCTGTCTTTAATTTGATTCCCTTTATGTCACTTTTCCACTTCTGCACGTGATAACACAACAGCGTTGAAGTTTTCTTTTCCAGTTCCCTACCAAAATATCCCCAAATTCACAGTGGTGCTGGCATTGTAGCTGCCTTCTCTTCATCTCTCACTGTCCTTCCAGAAGCAACCCAAACCACCAGATAGCCAGCCTTTTATTAGTTGTGCTTTCTAATGACTTATTAATTGAACAGGGGAGCAGTACATTGGGCAATATTTACGTTTGCAATTAGGAAATTAAATCCTCCATAGCAGAAGTCTTATTTGATTTGGCTCATCTTAGAAATAGCTGGCTCAAATATGAAGAAATTTGTATTACTGAGGGATAGAGAAATCTGAAGATAAAGAATCTATTCTTTTGTAGAATACGCTGAGCCACATTTGTTAAATTTATGCCCATTCATGGCACTGCAATGGGTCTCTTAAATATTTCCATACATATTTTTTTACCTTCTACTTAAATTGATTGCAAAGCAGCTTAAAGTAAAAGACATCCTGCTGGCTTTCCTCTTTTCCAGACTTTGTGTAGATGATCTGGGAGTAGTGACTTGACCTCTGTGTTTTTTGGGTAGCTATTTGGATAGGGTTACATTGTGACCAAAAATAATAGAAGTATTAATTGAATAATTATTAATACCAGTGTAAATACAAGGAGAGGTGGAAATAAATTGTATTTAAGACCCCTTGCCACCCAGTCCACTCCAGGGTTTTATGATTACAATGTTAAAAGTGTGCATGCTCAGGAAACCTGGATAGCACACAGCAAAGAGGAAGATCTTTCTCCTCCCTGCTATGGCCTAAAACATGGATAAGTTTGTAAAACTTCTCTCATAATTCATTTCCTTTGCAAACTGCCAGGATATCAGAGAAGTCATGTGAATGAAATGAGAGGCAGCTTAGGCCAGAAATCCATCCCTAATCATCTGCCAGGATATGGGAGTCACCCCTGTTAGGAGAGATATGGGAAATAAATTAAATTGAAGCACTTTCTCCTTCCCTGTCTTTACACAGAAATATTGAATTTCTCGAAGAGCCAGATGTATTTAGGTCTGTGAGGGTTCAATCCCTCTGATGGTGTGCAGCACCTCACAGAAGATGGCTTAAATAACTAGCAAGACAGCATGGTTGAGTGTGTCTTGGAAAAGCAAAAAGGTTTTAATAAAAGAAGAAAATAATACAAAACAAAAGAACAAAGCCATTCACAGTGTAGGGACAGGTCCCACACACCTGCTACAACATCCCAAAAATGCACTGAGAAGGCTAGTGCTCTCCCTTAAGTATTGGACAATTTAGGTGGATTTTTTTTAGCAAACAACACAATGGAGAACAGCTACTTTTCTGAGGAACAGGTAAAGAGACCTATCAGTGTTTTTGTCTTGGCATTGAGCCAATTACTGCCAGGAGAGCAAAGAAGTTTCTCGGTCCTTTACCTTATTAGAGCAGCAAGGGGTGAGTCTTAAACCTTTCCCTGTACAGAGACATCTGTGTGGGTGTGGGGTGCATTCCTACACAGAAACCCTGCTCAGGCACCCACACAGAGCTCTTAATGGAAATTTCATTCCAATTTCATCCTGCCAGCTTTTTGTCACCTATATTGCATACCTCTGCCAAGGTGTGTATGTATTACATCATAATAGATGTCACTGTTGCCATAGGAGATTCACAAATATGTGTTTCACTATTGACTGAAGTATGTTATAACAAGTGCATAGAGCAGCCCAAAACACTCCTGCCATTCCCCGTTTCTATGCCACCACACTTCCAGAAATGGTCTGTCTTCTCTAGCCTTTAATATTTCAGATTGTTATAAAGTCTTTTCAAAAAAAAAAAAAAAACTGAAAAAAACACTATAATACTATTTGACCTGTAATATAGTTATGAGATTTGATTTAAATTGATGACATGTAGCTTGGTTAGAGTGAAGTTTTTGGAATTATCCCCCGCCATGTATAGGGAATATAATTCAAAGTTTTAAAGAGATTAGGCTTGAATATTGAAGGCATCACAGACTTGTTTTATTCAGCCTAATCTGAACAAAAGTATGTTTGGCAAGAGTTTAAATGGAATAGTGCTATTTGCTTCTCAGATCCAAGTTTTGTTCCTCTGGACGGTCTTTGGATGCACCAAAGAGTGGGGAAAACAACTTTAGTGCACTGATTAAAACCAGGGTTTGTGATTAAGCAGGGTAACGGTGGTGAAACTGATAAAAGTGAAGCACCCAAGCATCTGATTTATTATTAAAAAAGGAACCACAATACCTGTTTTAATCCTTCCCACACCTGGAACCTTGCTAGGAAAGGGTTTGATTAATACATAGTATAGGCATTAATATAGATAGTATCTTTCAAGTTTAAAGCCTTCAGGAGTTTCTTGGAAGCAGGTAGGTATGAAGATGTCCTACCTATTGATGAAATGTCCTACAACATTTGTATAGAGTAATTTCTACGAGACAGAAATGAAAATCAAATTAATTCTTTGTAAAGACACCAGTCTCCATGATTTTTTCTTTCGGTTTAAAAGAAACAGTCATCAATACAAACAATAAATATATGTCTTTGTCAGAAATCAAACAAATCCATAGTTTATAGTATCTGTCATTAATCCATCAAATACAATTTTCAGATTTCTTACACTTTTTTCCCTGTATTTGACAGTGATCACACCTAATGTGCTCAATATAGGTATCTCCAGGTTAGCACTGCTTCATCATTTTTAATTATTTTATAATTAGAGATGGATAATTCTCAGTACTTTCCTGTCAGTTTGATGATTGGTTTTTATTCAGCTGGTTAAAAGTCATAGCCCACAAATAACTGAGTGGTCAGCTTGTCAGCAGCTCCTTCTCTCAAGTGGCTGTCCCACATCTGTTCTTTATTGAAACAGAACCCTGCAATTCAGCCCAATTTTTATTTTGTCACCAGGTTACAACACCTAATTTAGCAAACAAATTGTTCCCAGCAGAGGTGATTTAATTTCTCCCCACTTCAGATACACCTCTGGGAAATGCAAAACTGAATTAAAACCAATCAAAAGCAAATGATTTTCTTTTAAACCTTTTCTTGCCACTTAACCAAGGCTCATAAAGACACAAGATTGGACAGCAGCTTTTCTTACTGTCCAGTCACTCAGGACATGGCAACAAACCAGGGCTGTCCATCAGCACTTGTTTCAAACTTCCTAAAAATTTTATTTAGCTCTTTTTAAAGGTTACATTAGAAAAAATGGCAGTATTAAACAAACAAACCCAGCTAACCTTCAAAACACCTCAAACTAAATCCAAACATAAAAAAAACAAAACAAAACAACCAAAACAAAACAAAAAAAAACCCAACTTGCATGAACTTCTGTTTGTTATCAATAAAATTCTTTAACCAAACAGCAATTAATTACTATTTTATTACCAAGTGTTAGAATCTTTGGGAAAATCCACTAAAATTGAGGTAGTGGTATTTGGTTTTCAATATTTACAAACATTTTCTTCTTAATATCCTCCACATGGATTTCCTTTTTCTCCTTCTGTCTCTGTTCTTCATCCAGTGGGGATGGCTTGAGTGCTGAATAATAATGAATGGATTTTTGGCCTGGCTTATGGCTGTTTGTTCTGAATTATTAATTCAGATTGAAAAACATCTGAACTGAGTAGGAAACAACTGAGATAACCTCATGCAGGGCCAGTGGAAGATGCTGATGGAAATGCACAAGAGTGCAGAAAACACTTGTGAATGTGCAATATTCTGCTCAAGGATTCCTCATGTTTTCCTCTCGGATGCACCTTTCAGCAAGAACATTATCTGTGCTCCTATTGCTTCTGCAAGCTCCTCAATATCTCCAGTACTGTTATTGAAATGCAGCAGAGGAAAAAAAACATCTGGCAAATCACCAAGCCAGAGTCAGTGGGAAAAGCTGAAAAATCCCTCAGAGAGGGAGAAACATCTGCTTGATAGGCAGTGAAAAATAAACCAGCAATAAACTCATTTTAATAGCAAATAAGAGGTACATGGGTCATGGGGAAGGTTTTCTAGAAATGCTGATTACTCACATTATGCAATTAAATTGGCATTACTGTTGCCAACAGTCATAGAAAAGCAATTATGAAGAGACTATGTGCTCAAAGAAACTGATAAAAAGACTCAGTTTTCTACTTGCATAGCAAGAAAATCTGCCTTTTGAAGTCTCCTGGGTACTTTCTGGGCAAGAACCTATGAACTTTGTCCACTGCAATCCCAAAAAGCTGGGAAAGAAACACTGTGCTCTTTGTGTCTGGAAAAAAACCAAGTCCCAATATTTCATGTTCTGTAGAAATGCTATTAAAAAGATGAAAAAAAAAAACAACTCCACCTCACTTAATGAGCAGATCAGCTAATTCACCATTTGAAATTAAAGACAACTAACTATTATCCTTTATTGCAAAATTTACCATGATTCTAGATAAATTCATTGGAAATCATTTGTGTGTAGAAGCTGTCACCAGTGAGGATTATCTGATGGAAGATATATGCAAGAATACAGATGTGAGTAAGCAGACAATATTTAAGTTATGAACTTAACAAATATGCTGAGTGATAACACAAAAATCCAAACCTTCTAACTAGGTACAAGGTGCTGGTTTTGTCATGCACAGACTTAAATCTGTTTATGCTGCAAGTCCAGTTTGCTTAGGAACCAGTGACTGAATCCTTTTCTGGGTAACATATTGTGAATTGATGCTGAGAACTGCAAGGAATCATCCCTAAATCACAGATACATCACTGATTTTATCAGATTTGCACCCTTGGGTTACACAGGAAACGTGCAGAACTGCAGCCTGATGCATGTGAGGAAGCACAAGGCACGTCAAGAGACAGTTCTCAAAAAACAAGTGACAAAGATGAAAGTTTCCTTTGCACTGTCCTCATGAGTCACTGTATGATCATTAACAAAAGCAGTGTAAGATGTCTTGGACTAATAAATTCCACTGAGAAGGGGAAAGCTGTGGGAAATAGCAACTATCTGTGCCTGAGGAAGTGCTCACAGCTGAACACTGACAGCAACAGGAGCACTGCAGCAGTTCAGCTCTGAAAAAGAGCACGCAGGGTTCTACTTTCACCCAAGAGCCATCAGACACATAGGCTGCTCCACAGTGATTTCCTCCTGCACATCACCAGGCTCTGATGCACATGAACTACATCAAGAATGCAACTCAGAGTGCAGGGTACCAAAAAATGCATTTAATTTCTGGGCAGTCATGAAGATGCCTAAAAGGGGGATCATATGGGAAAACCTTATCCTGACTGCTAGAGGTCTCTCACCATAACTTTGGAGGCCAAGTATTTTTCATAACCACTTTAAAATATTTAAAATAAGGCAGAGACATCACTTTTAATTGCAAGAAACCAGTGTGTTCAATTAAGTAAAATGATCTCTAAGAATTGAGGCTATATTCCTGTCTTTTGAGTTCTTAAAAGTAGTCCTATTTCAAGAAACACCAATTCATTTCTGAAACCACAGGTTTTTGTAAAGCCTGGAAGTACTTATGAATGGTTAATGTGATTTAGTTAAAATAATTTATCTTACTTCAACCTACATTCTTCACTGAAAGGATCTAAACTGAAAATTCTCTCCCACACCATATAAATGGCTCATTAAAACTAGTTACATTACTTGGTTAGTTACACGTGAACTGATGGATTTTGCTTGTACTTCGAAGACAAAGAAAAAAGTAATTTTTAAAAAGATCAATAATGATTCTCATTGACCTGAACAAGCTGGGCCACACAAAAAGGCCCTGAAAGATTCACATTAAAAGACAGAAGCTACAATAACTGGCTAGAGATTTATTTGTGTTACTGGCATTTCCAGCTGCTTGCACTGGGTGAGCAGCACAAGTTCTTTATGCCTATAGAAGGCAGAGAGATCAGGATTCACAATGGGTGCTGTCATCATGTGAGGATAGATGTGGAGAGCAAAGAATTAATCACTTTCCAGACTATTCCTGCAGTATTTTGGCACATATAAATCCAAGGTTCCCATTGATCTCTATCTGTTACCTAAATATTCTGACCAGAACAGCCCAAAGCCACAGGTCGTTCTAGTGGCTATATTATCATGAAGCCTTCCGTCCTTAATAAAAATAATACTGCAGTGTACTAAACCAAAATTATAGTAATAAAAAGATAAAAACTGCCAATAGATTTCACACAGGATTAATTGGCTTCCAGCTTACAGAAAGCTCTGAAATATACTTTTGCCTTTTCAACATAAAATAGATTAAAGTCTTCATAATGAAAACCTGGCAGAGGCTTTTAAGACAGGTTTCTTTACCTTGCTGATATGTTTTAATTCTCTTGTCACTCCACTTACCACAACTAAAATTGTTGTTTCTGGTACATGTCACCATTCTGAGTTAAGGACTCCAGAGAATTCTGCCACAGAGATGGAGATTTTAGTTATTTCCCTGAGTGAAAAAAGCCATTGAACTTTAGTGGATGAAACTACCACCAAACACAGAGACACTAAACCCATGTGACTTTGCCCTTGAAACCACAAGTAATTACTACCACAAGTGCCACTCATGCACTAATATACAAGAGACAATTTTCTGATAATGTAATAATAGACAACCAAGAGAATATAAAGGAAATCTCCATTAGAGAGAAGAAATTTAGCAAACATTTACCAGCTAAAAATCCTGTGTGAGGTGTCACCCTAACTTTTTGTGCCTTTCAGTGTTTGCATTTTTTTCTCACACAGCTTCAAGAAAACAATGTATATTTTTAGAATTTAACTATTTCGTTTACATATTTCTCCTCCCAGAGGAGAAATGTGGTTGATGGTGATCTCCACCAACGAGGTCAAAGAGGTGGCAACCTATGTAGCCAATCTTTTGCCTTCTGGAAAAACTGTATATAAGATGTAGTCAGAAAATTAAAGATAGAACTTTCCTGCTGACCTTCCTTGCTGCCTGCTTCATTCTTTCGTGCCTCAAAGTGCAACAGTGAGGTAACATATTTCTCTGGCATTCAGTGCACTTGAATTTGAACTCTTGCACAAGGTTCACCTTTGCCTGTGTATCTGAGCACTGACAACACCAACCAAGTTGGCAACTCCCTTGGACTCCAACAAGTATGAAGCAGTGGTTTAAGGTCACAGAATCATAGAATAGGTTGTGTTGGAATGGACCTTAAATATCATCCAGTCTCGATGGGCCATGGCAGGCACACCTTCCACTGCCTACTCCCAAAAAAATAATCCTGGTTAAACGGGACTTGAAGAAGCAGGGGGATGTGCCAGGGTTCCTGTGCTGGGACCCCCATGCCCTGGTCAGGGATGCTGGGAAGTGTCAGCTCCAGAGGAACACTACAGAGGGGCTGTGCTGGGACCCCTCAAATTCCAGTCAGAGATGCTGGGCACTGCTGGACCTTTGAGACACTACTGAGAGGCTCCACTGCTTGAGCCAGAGTTCTCCCATTATTTTCTGTCGTGCTTAGAATCTGGCAGGTCATTGTAGCCGCACAGGTTGAAAAGCCCATCGGAGCAGTTGGAATCACAGACGATCACACAAAAGCCAATCTGGGAGAGGAAATGAGATGTTGCATAGATTTATTTCTCCCAATGCGTTTTGAATTTATACCAGAATATCTCCTCTCCCCTCCGACCCTGATATCATTGAGTTTTGAGTTTCTCATAAAGAATTTTCTGCCTGTGCTGAAAAAGAAATTCCCTGGCCCCGCAGGGAACGGCGGGGTGTGGGGAATCCTGCGGCCGGCACAGGGGTTCCCCCGCGCCCCGGCCGGTCCCGGTCAGCGCGAGGAAATCGCCGCCGCCGTCCCGTGCCCAGAGCTCCGCCAGGACCCCAGCGCAGCTCCGCCTGCAGGCGGAGCAGGAGCGGCTCCTGCCGCCCGCAGCGATCCCGGTCCCGATCCCAACCGCAATGCCGCCCCGGTCCTCAGGCCCCGAGACTCACAGCCCGCCGGCCGGCGGAGAGGCAACACCGCTCGGGAGCCGCAGCCGACACTGACAGGACCGGAATCAGAACTCCCGGTCCCATTCCCAGCCTCGCCTGGCTCCGCGCAGGGCCGGGAGCAACCTCAGCTCGGCTCAGCTGTGAGGGGCGGGCTGGGGCCGCGGGCGATGGTCCCGCCCCCATCCCGGGTAGCGTAGAGCGCCGGGGCGGGCTCGTTGGCGGAGCCGGGGCTATGTGAGGCGGGGCCGGGGGGCGCGGCTTCAGGGGTGCGGGACGGGTCCCAAGCGCACGGCCCCAGGACCCCACCGGAGAGTTCCACACCGAGCCCATAGAGCAGCAGCTACTTCCGGGACCCTTTTGAATCCCCGCCCGGCTCGCGATTGGCGGGCTCGCTGAGGCATCGGCAGCGCTGATTGGACAGCGGGCCCCGGGAACCGCCTCGGCCCGCGCTGAGGGCCCGGGGGCTCTGCCCTCAGATCGGCCCCGGCCTCACCCCGGCCCGGCTCGGGCTCTGTTCTGGCCCCGCTCCCCCGGCCCGGACTCTGCCCCGGCCCCCGTCGGCCCCGCTCCCCCAGCACCGGCCCGG
>VXBN01007966.1:0-38094 GCA_013397395.1 Sinosuthora webbiana | reverse complement strand
TTTTTTTTTGTTTTTTTTGGTTGCTACCTCTTCCCCCTTGTCTTGCACCTGCATTGTGGCACTTTGAGAGATGGAACCTCATCACTCTGTGGTAGTACCTCCTCCTGGTCCACTCCTGGAACGACTCAATCCCGTCCCAACAGCAGCCACTCCTGCCGCCAGAGCAGCAAGCCTCTCCTGTAGGACACGGTGATCCCAGCTTCCCATCCACATGGATCACACAGGTTTGGAGTCATATATCATGTCTTGGGTTATGTAACCAAAATAATGTTTATTCTATTCCATCTGTTGAAACTGGCTGGGGAGGTGTTTTCTTTATCTTTGGTAATTCCAAGGGGGATGGGGCAGCAGCCTTCTGTTAATAGGGCAACTGTAAAAACTGGGTGGGGCAGTGTTCCTTATCTCTTCCATGACATGTCCACCCTCCAAGGGGATATCTGCTGTTAATGGACCATCAAGGCTCACCAATGACAGGACACACTAACATCATCCCAGTGTTCTTTATCTCCTCTGGGGGATATCTTCTGTTAATGGGCCATTAAGGCTCACCAATGACATGACGCATTACATCATCCCATTGTGAGATGCTCCACCCAGTGGGAGGAGCCAAACCGGTCCTACCAAGATAAAAACTGAGAGGTAGGAACACCAGACTCTGGTTTTCCACTGGATTCCTAAAGGAAGACCAGACCCATCTCACCATTACTGGACCCTTTTTCTACAGGAGCATCTCTACTCCAGCAGAACCACATCTGCCACTCCAGGAGGGCTCACTTTGGACTGCCTCCAACACCCTGACCAACAGGGTGTCAGGTTGTATTCCGACTCTGTCAGGGTTTTCTAGGATTTCTTGTTTGCTTTGTTTGCTTGTGTTTTGTACTACTACATTTGTATTCTTAAAATTTCTAGTAAAGAACTGTTTTTCCTATTCCCAAATCTTTGCCTGAAAAGCCTTCAATTGCAAAATTGTAATAATTTGGAAGGGGCGTGTGGATTCACATTCTCCATTCCAAGGGAAACTCCAGCTTTCTCTGGCAGATCCCTGTCTTCCCAAACCAAGACAGTCCTTAACCATGAGAAGGAACAGGGCTCTGCTCCTCATCACAGCCCCTCTCTGGGGCTGCAAAATTATCCTCTCACAGATGCAGCAAACTCCACGAGGAGTAAGGAACACTCCAGGCTATGAACCTAAAAATGACTTTAAAATGGTCTTGTGACTCAAACTCCGTGCTGGGAAAGGAAGAGGGATGCAGAGAGAGGTTTTTTTTTTCTCTATATTTTAACAACCCCAGTTTAGTCAGGGATTTTATATAAGTTAAATATCACTATTACAAAATGAAGCAAGAGGTCAGAGATTAAATCTGCATTTGCATTTAGGGACTATTTTATCTTCTAATTTATCTGTCTTCTGCATTATTTTTAGTTTGGGCCGGATGGGAAGCAAAAATAAAAGCCAGTTGACATGGATAACTGAAATTATAAGGGAAAAGTCCTTCCTCACCTGACCAGATCTTGTGCCTGATCCAGCAAACCTTTTTCCATGGCCTTGGGAATGCCAAGAGCCCATCTTTGATGACCCCATTCTCAACTTCATCTTCCCTTCCATGAAATCTGGCTTTTCCAGGCTTCCCCTTTTGACATCTCTTGGTGCTTCTAGAAGGCAAGATCTGGGCAAATTGTCCCAAAAGTTCTTTCTAAATATTTTTTTTATATATATAATTATTATTATTACTATGATTATTATTTTCTCTTTTTGTGTGCGTGTTTAAATTTATAGAAATGCTCAAGGAAGGCTCTGCATAGATCCATGGGATGGTTTATCTTGGAAAGGACCTTCAAGATCATCTCATTCCAACCCCCTGCCATGAACAGGGACACCCTCCATCAGACCAGGATGCTCCAAACCCATCCAGCCTGGCCTTGAAGATCATTCCTCAGGAATAATGAACAACCAATCCAGTCTGGATGTTTCAGACAGTTTTGCCTTTAAAAATAATGCAAAGCAGTAAAAGAAAATTTTAAGTGATTTAAAGCCTTTATTTGGTTTAAATGATTGCCATTTGTATCTCCTAGCAGCGCAGTAGTGTGGAAGCAATTCCTGCTGCACCCCGGGAACAGGCAAACACCTCTTTGCTGTGAGTGATTTTAGGTGACATTCCGTAAACACTCAGCAATCCATCAGATCCCTGTAATGCATTGGTTTCTCAGCGCAGGCTTTCTGTGAAAAATAATGAAATAAAGGAGCATTTGGAGTGATTTGAAAAGCTGTGAGTGTTTCCCGGCCGTACAAAAAGGGGGATTGGATGTCTTGGAAATTCTTGCTTTACTTTCTGAGAGCTTTTCAGAGTTAAAGCTCTTGGAATGACACTGGGGTCTAAATATGAGGCCAATGATACAGTTTCAGTGAAGGTGGTGGTGTCTCCGTCTCTTATTTCCAGAGATTTCCACCTCAGATGGTGAGGACACACTCACAGCATCAGCAGCAAGTCTAACTCAGTGCTTTCCCACTTCCCAGCAATGAAAATCCTTTCCATGGTGAATTGTGAAAATGTGACAGGGAGAGGACTGTGGGTCTCATCCACAAGAGGAAGAAAGCCATGACCCAGCTGCAGCTCCTCTCCTGCCCAGGGTTCCAAAGCTGGATCTACAGAGGAGCTGCACCTCTGGAATTTTGTATACCAAGGTGGGAAAGTGCTCCTGATGCCCCAAGAAACACCATGGCTTTGTAGAGGATCATAAAATCATGGAATGGTTTGGGTTGGTAGGGACCTTAAAATCATCTCATTCCACCCCTCTGCCATGGGCAAGGACACTTTCTACTATCCCAGGCTGCTTCAAATCCTGTCCAAGTCAGCCTTGAATGCTTCCAGAGCCGGAGAATCCACAATTTCTCTGGACAATCTGCAGCCCAATGTTCCACCCCAGCCAGCTGAGCTGAGAGCTGTCACACTGCTAAAACTGAGAAGAGATGGTTGACTATAAACCCCCAGTAGTTACTCCCCTAAGTGACAAGAGGTGAGGCCTGTTCCAGTCAGAATTTTGGGACAGAGGCCTCCTCTGAAACAGAAATGTCTTTGTTCCAAGTGTGCTTTCCCAACCCCTCTGCCACAGATCAGCTTTCTCAGCATCATGGAAATGAGAAGGCCTCGAGTCTCTTTCCCTCTCTTCTTCTAAGGGTTTGGATAAAATCTCTTCAGACAGATTTTGCTTATCTCCTTCTCCAGTAATATGGAAATCTGGGTCCTTGGAGCAGATAGAGATTCCTTAATAGCTGGGGAGCATTAGCAAGGCTGGAAGTGTCCAGGCAGGATTTTTAGAGTCCTCAGCTCTAACCACTGCTTGTGGTTCCATGCAAATTTCAAATCCTAAGCACAGCTCTGCCTTTTTCTGACGCTTCCTGACAAGTATTTTTACAACAGAGGCACCTGGAAACATCAGCTGGGATCGAGGCAAGGAGATGCCAGGAGGAAAAAACTTTCCCTTGGAATGGCTGCAACCTGAGCACGGCTGAGGAGTGTGGGTGTCATTGTTTTCCAGGTGGGAGATGGAGGCAGGGAGGCTGTAGATGTCCTGCAGCAGCCCAGAGGCAGCTGGAGTGGGAGTCAACCCAACCTCAACCACGTCAGGGGCTGCATTAAAGGACATGGGACCAGCTGAGTGAGGGAGGGGGTTCCGCACTCTGCTGGTGTCCCACATGGAACACAGCATCCATCCCTGAGGTCTGCAACATCAGAGGGATGTGGAGCTGCTGGAGAAAGTCCAGAGGAGTCTCTGGAGATGCTCCAAGGGACGGAGCCCCTCTGCTCTGGAGCCAGGCTGGGAGAGCTGGGAATGTCCAACCTGGAGAAGAGAAGGATCCAGGGAGACCTCAGAGCCCCTTCCAATCCCTAACGGGGCTCAAGGAGATCTGGAGAGGGACTTTGGATAAGGGGTGGAGGGACAGGACAAGAGGGAATGACTTTAAATTGACAAAAGGCAGGGTTGGACTAAATATTAGGAAGAAATTATTGGCTGTGAGGGTGGTGAGGCCCTGGCACAGGTTTCCCAGGGAAGCTGTGGCTGCCCCTGGATCCCTGGAAGTGTCCAAGGCCACATTGGATGGGGCTTGGACCAACCTGGTCTAGTGGAAGGTGTCCCTGCCCACAGCAGAATCTTGGAAGGAGATGATCTTTTTGATCCCTTTCAACACAAACTGTTTTGTGACTGTGACTTACTGGGAGCACAATGTTCAGCTGGCCCAGATTCCAGCAGTGTGCAATTCTTCCATCAGGAGCTCTGGGTTTTTCCCCCCCATGAGGAACCCAGAGGGCTGTTGGAAAGTTGCTCTGGCTTAGTCTTCAGCTGTTGCCTTGAAATAAATGAGGGACCCAAGACCAACTTTAAATCCAGGACTACCTTCACCTAATGGTGAGGACTGAGGACTTTCATCATCTGGTGTCGGTGGAGATAAGAACTTTTATCATTGTAGACTTGGCCCCTGATATGTTGAGCCATGGACCTGGACTGGTCTGGGGCAGTGCCCGAGGTCCTTGGAGCAGCCAGGGCGGCTCAGATCTGAGATATTCCAGGAATGATCTTGTGTGGGAGGACAGGGTGGGCTGAGCATCCCTCTGCCAGTCCCACCCTCCCACTGAGACATCACTGATGAGACCCATCTGTTCCTCTGAAAAGTGATGCCATTTACTCCTCTCCTTGAACTAGCCCATGCCTTTTTCCATCTATCCATCCATCCATCCATCCATCCATCCATCCATCCATCCATCCATCCATCCCATACAAGCACGACTCTCACGTTCCACCAAAACCCTTCACTCTCACCCAGATTTTTTTTCCCTACCTTGTCAAAACTAAGGCTGACTCAGCTCCTGTTCCAGCAGGAGTTTTCTCCGCCTCCCAGCCTTTCCCTCGGCTTTGCCTCCGAGCAGGTGACACGGGCGACTTGTCCCGAAATCACGAAACCACGCCGTTGACAAAATGTTTTATTCAGACAGTGACAGACACAGAAAGGCCGGGGGGTGTTGTTGGTTGTCAAGTTAAGCAGCCCTTTCACTGCGGCTCTTAACACCTATTGTGGTTGCCAGGCGCTGAGCGGGCTCTCGGATGATCCCGCATCATGGAGATGCAAAGTGACTTGACAGCTCCGGGGCGGCTCGTTACATCTGTTCGCGGAGCTCGGGAAGTTGGTGCCGGTTGCTGAGCCACGGGACTGCGTATCCAGCGTGGAATGACTGCTCCCAAGGCTCCGCATCCCTGGAAAATTGTCCCCACAATCCCACTGTGCTGTTGGAGGAGCGCAGCTCCTTTAATTCTCATAGCTTTAAGCCGGAGATGTTCTGCCTGGAGAAGAGAAGATTTCAGGAAAATCTTAGAGCCCCTTCCAGAGCTTAAAGGGGCTCCTAAAAAGCAAGAGAGGGATTTTGGATGCAGTGATAGGACAAAGGGAAGGGCCTTAAGCTGAAGGAGGGCAGGTTTAGATTGGATATTAGGAAGAAATTCCTCCCCGTGAGGGTGGGGAGGCCCTGACACAGGTTTCCCAGAGAAATTGTGGATGTCTCATCCCTGGAAGTGTCCAAGGCCAGGTTGGATGGGGTTTGGAGCAACCTGGGATGGTGGAAGGTGTCCCTGCCCATGGCAGAGGGGTGGAACAAGATGCTTTTTAAGATCCCTTCCAACCCAAAAATTTCTTAAAGAACATCCAGTTCCAGCTCCCTGCTATGGGCAGGGACACCTTCCACAAGACCGAGGTGCTCCAAACCCTGTTTAATCTGCCCTTGAACATTTCCAATGCAGGGGAACTCAGGAGAAATTACCCAGGCAAGAAACAACACCAATTCACTCCATTGTCCATGAAAAAACACATTCCCAGTGATCCCAGATGTATTCCCAAAGTTGTAACTTCTCTGAAAGCAAGAGGATTTTGACAGTCACAAGCTTCTAGCAGCAGAAAAGAAAATGGGAATGAGTTCCTTGGGGACTGTGTTAGAACTGTATTAATTAGCCTGGGAACAATTACACCTCTCTATCCACTGTGAGCTCCTGTTGCAAGCAAATATTTTTCTTGTAAAATATTTCTCTTGGTTCTGCTGCAATGACAGAAAATTGCTGTCCTGCAGGCAGGTGCATTCAGAAGGATTTATTTCCAGTAGGGATCCCAAACATCAGAAACTTCCCAGAAACTTCTTAATAACTTCCTCAGCTCTTTATTAAATACAACTGATATTTTCCTGGGTTTATACTCTGCTGCCATCATCTGTGCTTTGCTGATATTGCATCCTGCTTCCCACGGCACAGACCAAAATTCCTCTCCAGATTGTTTTCCCTGCTGCTGGAGGGGACATTACTGATTTATCACCTTTCTAGGACGTCGCTGTCAGTGATTCCACAGGGGATGGGGGCCCCAGCATCTGTTTTGGGCAGTGCCCACCCCACTGGTCGGCAGGACACAGACGGGATCTGAGCTGGGAGGATCCTTCAGAGCAGCTCTGTGAAATCCTCACAGGCCAGGTTTACCCACTGCCACCTCAATTATCCCACAGCGTGAATGTTTTTCCAGCACAGAATTTGGCAGAATGGCCCAGAGAGAGCCAAAGTCAAGCTCGCCACAAGGACAAGTCAGGGCAGGGCTGGTAGCTGTAAATTAATTGACTTCTGGCTGTTCCATTCATTAGTTCAGCCAGAGGATGTGCAGTGAGTAAGGCTTTGCTCTCTCTAGCACAGAAGGGCTTCTCCCACCTCCCTTCTAATGGTTTCCTCAATGAAAGCCAGTGATTCATCCAAGCTCAGTGTGGGTTTTATCCGTGTCACATCTGGGGTGTAAAATCAGAGACAGGAGCAGCTGTCATTCAAGCAGAGACTCTTTGAACTCAAGGAGAGTCCAGCTATGACTTATTGATGTCAAAAATCATCAAACTTTCATAAGGGCCAGTCTCAGCACTTTTTCTGGGGAGAAAAATGAGAGACATCTCAAAAAAAAAGAGTCCTAAAACCCCCACGTTTACAGGAGCTGCTGGATTCAGTGCAGGACTTCAGAGCTAATCCAAGGCTGTCCAAAGAAAATGGAGAACCAGGCACAGGGAGGAAACAGCTGGATCTCCTTTTTCCGTAGCTGTTTCTTCCCAGTAATCAAAACTAAAACTGAATTCAGTCAAAAATTTAGCAGTATAATGAATTCAGCTTTGAAACATCTCACTGGACAGCATGGTCACGCTACTGAGTCTGTGAGGAACCAGTTTCCATCCTCTCCCAGTTATTGTTGAGGAAAATTCATGGATGAAGATTAATTCTGGAGAAATACATTATTTCTAGAGAAAACAAAGGAGGAAAATACAATCTGTGGTCAATTGCTCCTCCTGCAGGGAGAGGAGCCCAAGGATGGAAGAGGAAGGGAGAGGAAGAGAGAAAGGAAAAAAGGAGAAGGAGGAGCAGAAGGGGAAGGGGGAGGGAAGAGAAAAAAGGGTAAGGGGAAAGAGAAGGACAAGGAGGAAGGAAAGGGGAAAGGGAAAAAGGAAGGAGGAGGGGGAAAAAGGAAGGACGAGGAGGAAAAAGGAGGAGGTGGCTTGGCAAAAGTAACAGAATTTTGTTTCCTATTACAACACATTTTCTTGTGACAAAAGACTTGAGTCCTCTTCCCTCCCTCCCTCCTCCAAAGTCTTTCACCACCAGGAATATTCCCCTTTCCCTCCATTCCCTCAGTGTCTGATCCCAGTGATTGCCAAGGGCAAGTTCTCAGCTTTCACCTTTACTCAGTCCCCGGGAGAAGCTGGACTTCACAGTCAGTTTCTGCCACCTCGTAGAAGTTCCTAACAGGGAGATCGAGATAATTGATTTCTAGAAAAGGCTTTTAGGAAAGAAAAATGAAGTGTCACTATTTAGCAGGGGACAGAGAAGCACTTCCCGTCCTCCTCTCACATTCATTTTCCCAGCTCAAATGCCACCAGTCCGGCATCTCAAAAGTACCCTCAGGACCCACTAATTTAAGTAATGTGTGTCTGTAGTGTGACCTTGCAAGAAGATGAGGACTTAATGTCCCCCTGCTGTGCTTGGAGGATGGAACTCCCCTGTACCTGCTTTTTTGCTCCAGCGCTGTTTAAATACGAAGCGATTATTTGTTATGAAAATTTGATAACGTTTTAATGCTCAAAAAAATAAATCCCATCTGTTTGATTCTCCCCGAGAGGAAGCGGAAAAGATTCATTAATAGAAATACATGGCATTTCTATGGGAAAAAAATAAAACTTTATTTATGTAACTAAGGGTAGCCGCATGAAATTAGAGATGACAAAAATTCAGCAGAATAACATAAAAACCACCCTAGAATTCTATTTATAATTTGGATTGTTCCAGTGGGAATCCTGGGGTTGGAGTTGTTGGAAAGCAGCAGAGGAAGCCCCAGACATCATTTATCCCAGGAAACCACAGTTGCAGAACAGACATTTGAGTGCCCACAAGCTATGGGCAATGGATAGACCAGGAAACCATGGAATCATGGAATGGTTTGATTGGAAGGGATCTCAGAGATCATCTCATTCTACCCCCATGCCAAGGGCAGGGACAACTTTCAGTATTCCAGGTTGCTCCAAGCTCAGCTTGGTTGCCCAACGTGGCCTTGGACACTTCCAGGGATGGGAGCAGCCACTTTGGGAAAACTGTGCCAGGGCCTCACCAAGCTCTCAAGGAAGAATTTGTTCCCAATATCCCATCTAGCCATGTCTTCTGACAGTGGGAAACCATTCCCCCTTGTCCTACCCCTCCGTCCCTTGTCCAAAGTTCCTCTCCAGCTCTCCTGGAGCCTCTTTAGACACTGGAAGGGGCTCTGAGGTCTCCCTGAAGCCCTCCCTTCTCCAGGATGGACATTCCCAGCTCTCCCAGCCTGTCCCCAAAGGCTTCAGCCCCCCGAGAATCTTCATTTGCCAAATTTACATGAGGCTGATTCTTTGTCCTCATCCCCTCAGAGTTCTCCTCTGGGACCCAAACCTTGGAGATCACACCTGAAATTACCTTTTTTTCTGAATTTCCAAGTCAGTGCCTTGCCAGACTTTGGGTTCTGGCTCGCTCACAACCTGCAGTAATTTTGTTACAAGCAAAAAAAGAAAATCTTTAGGTTTTCTGTGAGATTAATCAGCTGATTATTTGTCTCTGCCACTGGTCCTGAATCTTTAAACCGGGAAGAAAGAAAAGAACCAAATTAAAATCCAAGAACCCTAAATCATTCATGGGATGGAAAGGCAGCGTTATGGGTTTGCAGGTGAAAAATCTCCCGAACTAATCAGCCTCGGCTTTCCTGCTGTCAGCAACCCTGGCAGCCACGACCCTCAGAACCAGGCAGTGACCTTGTTAAAGAGGACATGGTGACGTTCCCCTCTTCCTAAGGGTCCATGGCTCTCACAGGGAAACCCAGGATTTCTTCTTGGCAAAGAGGGGAAAACCTTTCCGCTTATTTTGCACACAGAATTATTAATTTGGTTATTTACCGTCACGCTTGAACAGGGGGTTTCGCTCTTTTTAAAGGAGATTCCTCTCTTGGACCTCATCTCCTCTGATCCCGTGGCAAGAAAAAAAACTTTTCCTGGGTTTTTCCTTTTCCCATGCTAGATTAAAGCAGCCGGTGTGAAGCCATTTGTCAGCCGCTCCTGTCTCCACTGCAAAGTCTGAATGCAAATCAATAAATTATTCCAGTTCATTTCTCATGAAAGTAGCAGGCACCTCTCAGAGAACATTGTGTACAAGAGTTAATCAAGGGAGGCCAAAAGAACAGGGGAAAAAAAAAGGAAATTATTTTTCTTGAGATCTGGGCTCAGGGAGGTGACATGAGATCAAGAGAGAAAGAATTCTGGATTGGTTTGGGTTGGAAGAGAACTAAAAATCGTTCAATTCCATCCCCTGCCATGGGCAGAGACACCTTCCACTAGACCAGGTTGCTCCAAGCCCCACCAAACCTGGACTTGGACACTTCCAGGGATGGGGCAGCCACAGCTCCTCTGGGAATTCCATGCCAGGGCCTCACCACCCCCACAAGGAGGAATTTCTTCCCAATTTCCCATCTAGCTTTTTCCTCTTTCATTTTAAAACCATTCCCCTGGTCCTGTCACTGTCTGCCTATGTAAAACATCACTTCTCTTTTTTTTTTTTAATCCCCCTTTAATTAATCCCAAAGAAAACTTATTCAGAAGAAATAAAGCACGATGTGGATGGGAAAAAAAACGGCAACTCGGGAGTGATTTAGTTAAAAGTGGACCAGACATTCTGATTACTGGGACATTCCAGAACGTGCTGGGTTTTTCCATTTTGAAATTGAACAGCCCCTGAAATGCTGAAAATTTTGAACAAAGGCACCAGAACAGAAAACTTTAGCTGAAAGCAAAGGTTTGTTTCAGTGACATCAGAACACAGTGTTTTGCTTTTTGAGGTTTATTTCTCTGTTGAGTTGGGCTTTTTTGGTTTTTTTTTTTAGGTTCTTAAAATAAATTTTTCAGATAAAAGAAATGGATAAACTCCAAACAGGCAATTTCAGATGAAGGACTGAAACATTCTGTCCTTTTCAACATTGTAAAGAAATTTTTCAATACCTGACATTTGTTGCTGAAAATGGTGTTCTTTCTGTTGTTTGACTTTGACTGGAGCAGAATTTCACTTCTTCCTGAAGTCTGCTGAAAATTTTCTGCACCACACTAAAAATATGATCTCACTCTAACCTCCCACCTCGTTCTTTTCCTTTCTTACACTTGACAGCTCCAAACTTTTGGAAAGCACTTGGTGATCCAGGCTGGATGGGGCTCTGAGCAACCTGGTCTAGCAGGTGTCTCTGCCCATGGCTGAGGGTTGGGACAAGATGATCTTTAAGGTCCCTTCCCTCCTGAACCAGTCTATGATTTTATGATTGATCCTGAAAGAACATTTTATTCATGGAGCACAGAACTCCGCTGGTCTTTATCTGCCACCTCCCATCACGTCTGTGTACATTTGGACACTCCCTGATCTGCATCGTCTGCCTGCTTAAGGCATTGCTTAAAAAAACAAAACTAAATTAAACCAGCAAATTCCTTACCAAAAAGGAAAAACAAAAAAAAAAAATGTGTAGCGCTTAAAAACAGGAGCCTTTGTGTTCTGAAGATAAAGCATCAAGGCTAAAATTACCTCCCTGTGGTGGGGAGAGGATGAAGATTTAAAGAGGTGGTAGATGGAAATGCTGCATTTTCCTTAGGGGATACTCAGCAGAGGATGGTGATCCATAGATCTTCCTTTGGCACCGGAGAGAGGCTGTGATTTCCAAGCTCAGAGCAGAGCTCAGGACATTTGCAAGGAGCTCTTGCCTTGTTCAGGGTGGTGTGTTGAGTTATCGCCCACCCACCACCTCATCCCACCCCCACATGCTGCCCACGAGGGGCTCAGAGACTCATGGAGGTCGCCTGGGCTTCAGGAATTTGTGTGGAGAGGGATTTTACACCACCCTGAGCTGTGGCAGCAGAGCTCAGCCTGGGTTTAGGCAGCAGGGTGTTGTCCCAAGTGCCTGGGTGGTTTTTGGCAGCCGTGGGGACAATCACCAATCCATCACAAGCGTTCTGGGCAGGTTGCTTGAAAGAGGGGAGGTTCAGATGGGCTATTAGGAAAAAATTCTTCCCTGTAAGTGTGGGGAGACCTTGGGCCAGGCTGCCCTGTCCTGGTTTGGAAAGACAGGTGTCTGCTAAGGAAGGCAGGAGCCTCCCTTGAAATGGAGAATGCAAACCCCCTCCCTCTGGATTATTGTAATTTTGAAATTTAGGGGCTCTCAGGCAAAGATATGGGAATAGGAATAACAGCTCCATACTAGGAAAGTTAAAATGAAAATGTAGTAGTGAAAAACAAACAAACAAAAAGAAAACACTGACAGAGTCAGAATACAACCTGACACCCTGTTGGTCAGGGTGTTGGGAGAAGTCCAATCAAGTCCTCCTGGAGTGACAGACGTAGTTCTGTTGAAGCAATGACCCTGTAGAAGGGTGTAGCTTCCCTCTGAAGGTCCAGTGGTGGTGAGATGGGTCCAGTTTTCTTCTGGAAATCCAGTGCAAACAGGCTGTCCTGGTCTTCTAAATCTCAGATTTTATCCAGGTAGGAATGCTTGGCTCCTCCCACTGAGTGGAGCATCTCCCAATGGGATGATGTAATTTATCAGCCATACAGTGAGCCTCGATGGCCCATTAACAGCAGAGATCCCCTGGAAAGAGGATGGGTCCTGGAAGAGATAAAGAACGCTGCCCCACCTGGTTTTAACACAAAATTTTGGTTGCATCCTGCATTGCAACCTAAGACATGCCCAGAGAAGCTGTGGCTGCTCCATCCCTGGAAGTGCCCAAGGCCAGGCTGGATGGAGCTTGGATAAACCTGGGATAATGGAAGGCATCCCTGCCCATGGAAGGGGGTTGGAACTGGGTGATCTCTAAAGGTCCCTTCCAACCCAAACCATTCCATGATTCTCTGGCACCAACAGCAGGAATTTTATTTGGGGTGAGATCCACCAAGCCCTGGCCACCACTGGGTTCCTCCTCACTGACTCTACTCAAATGAGAACACCCAGATTATCTCTCCTCTTATCACCCTCTCCCCTGATACCCAAGGTGCTCACAGGGGTACAAGGAGCAAAACCTGGCTCCCAACTCCAGAATCAGGGGCTGACAAAGTGAACTGTCTTCATAGGATCAGGGTCTTGCCAAGTTATATCAGCCTCTGCATAATCCACCAGATCCTCATGATGCCTTGGGAAGGCTGACCTGGAGCAGAGACTGGACAGAGCTAGAGAATAAAGTAGGTATTTATTAAAAAGCCTTTAGGGTACACCTTGGGCAGAACAAGAGCCTGGCCAGGGCTACACCCAAGATGGACCCAAAATGGTCACAAAATGGATAACTGGTCACGAGGTTTCACACTTTTGTAAGTTTTGGTCTATTTGCATATTGTGGTTTAATTGTCCAATTACAGCTCCAGATTGTGAGTTTTTTCCTTCTTGTTTTCTCTCTTCAGTCCACCGTTGTTCGTGCTTTTGAAACTTGTTGGCCTGAAACTTGTACTCGTTGTCCTTGGTCTCCAGCAGGAAAAGGATTTCTTTTGTCTCCCTACTCTGTGAAGAGAGCTGACTGACACTTAATGTGAGGCTCAGAACTGCACCCCTGGACAGCACAGAATCTGAAAAACATGAAAGCTCAAACTTAAGGCATCACTCACAGGAACTGAAAGCTCAGATGACTCCTGGTGGCAAATCCCAGAATGGTTTGGGTTGCAAAGGACCTTTAAAGATCATCTCATTCCAAGCTCCTACCATGGGCAAGCTTTCCATTAGACCAAGTCGCTCAGAGCCTGGTGAGTTTTCTTTGCTTTCCTTGTTTTGTTTTCTTTTCCCAGCCTTCCAGTTTCCAAAGGAAAAGTGAAGGGAAGGAGAAAAAGATTCCCAGAGGGTTGGGACATGGTGGTGACAGTGACAACAGCACTGGCAACCCGTGTCCTGCACTGAAACACCACATCCTAAGACAATTGATAAAGGAGAGCATGAACCCAGCATTGAATCTGAGCCTGTTTGATGCAGACTTTGTGTCCATGGTGAAATTCTTGGGGTCCCCTGTGCAGAGAAGGAATTGGACTTTGGACAATTGGACAATTGGATCCTTGTGGGTCCTTTCCAGCTCAGGATATTCCACAATTCTATAATTCTGTCAGCTGCTGGGAATGCAGGAAAAAAGTCTCTGAAGTGATATTGTGCAGTAATTGTTCATCTGGTTTAACCCTGCCAATTTCTCATGACCTGCAGTTAAATATTCCAGCACGAGTTCATTACAGCTTTCCTACTAATTATATCTCCTTGCAGACCTCCTACCAGCTGAATCTCAGGAGCTGGAAGCACTCAAACTTGTAGTTTTTCTTTTTCCATCCTACCTTTCTTTGGATTTCCTCTGATACTTTCTTTCTGCTTCTGTGCACAAGCCCTTGAAGCCATTCCCACGCTCTGAAGTCCGACTCCCACTTGCTGCCTCAACCCAGATTAAAACTTTTCTCCTGTTGCTTTCTCCAGCAAATTCTCGTTTAACTCAGTGCTCAGATCAGTTTGTGACAGGCCTTGACAATTTTGAGGGAGAAGGGAAAGAAAGAGAAAGAAGAAGAGAAGAGAGGAGGGAAAAGAAGTCTTGTAAAGATTAGTTTCTCAAGGGGGAACTAAAAACAAAAAAACCCTCACTCTGGAGGGAAAGTTTAATTAAAAAGAGCAGAGTTTTTAATTACCAGGGAAATCTACTTGAATGATTCATTTGCATAATCCCGAAGGCAGTGGGAGAACAGGCAGGAACAAGATAAGCTTTCTTTACAATCCTTCTCTTGCTTTTCCCTATCTCTCCAAAAATGACTCTGATCCTTCACTGCTCCCCTCTCTCCTCCCCTGCTGCATTGTTCTTACATCTGATGGCACATCTCGGCCTCAGGCTGCTCCTTCTTGTCTGGCTCTTCCTTTGTTCTGGGATGATCCATTTTGCTACAAATCCTGCCCCTTTCCTCTTTTGGGGTTGTCCGGGGGAGACAAACCCATCCCTGCCTCCTTCTCCCACGGTGTCCAGACTCTGCCGAATTGGCTGAGCACCAGTGAGTGGTGAGTGCCACCACTTGGTGATGTTCAGAGTGAGAACAGAGAGAAATTTGGCAGCAGAGGAGGTGGCCAGGAGGTCAAATCACCTCGAGCCAGCTTTGGAGGTCAGCAAAGGAAGGGCCGATAACCCAGCACAGCCAAGGCCACCAAAAAACCACGTCTCCAAGTGTCACACCCACACATCTTTTAAATCCCTCCATGGTGGTGACTCAGCAACTTCCCCGGGCAGCCTGTTCCAGGGCTTGACAACCTTTTTGGTGAAGAATTTTTTTCCAAATCATAGCAACATTTAGATTGGAAAAGCCCTCCAGGATCATCGAATCCAACAGTTCCCCTGGCACAGCCGAGCACACCACTCAGTCACGTCCCCAAGGGTCACATCTCCGTATCTTTTAAATCCCTCCAGCTATGGTGATTCAGCCACTTTCCCCGGGCAGCCTGTTCCAATGCTTGACAACCCTCTTGGGAAAGAAGTTTTTCCTAATTTCCAATCCAAGCCTCCCCCTGGGGCAACCTGAGGCCGTTTTCTTTTGTCCCATCACTTGTTACTTGGGAGACACTTGGTCAGTGGTCAGTCCTGTCCTGTCCAATCCTCCCCTGGAAGATGAAAAGGAGGCCTGAAATCAGCTTTTATCTCCAAGTGTGATGACTCACATGCTTTTATTCCCTGTTGCTGACTTGCTACCCATTGAAAGGCTCATCCCTCTGTTAAAGCTGGAATCCAGGGACAAAAGCCTCACACTCTGCCCTGACACTGATAAAATGTCACCTTGTGCCTTCACACACACCTGGCCTGCACCCCTCCGATTTCAGGGGGGTCGTGGTCCAGCAGACCAGCAGATGGGAAAAGCAATTTTATATCCCAAGTGAGGAGGGATTGTCCTGTGGATGGAGCAGCGTCTCATTGTCCTGTGGATAGAGCAATGTCCCGCTCATCCCCAAGGCAGACCAGGAGCTGTTTTTACCTGCCTGCAGAGAGCCAATTCCATCAAAAGAGGGATGTCTGGGCTCTCCCCACGGGGCCATGGTCACGTTCACCACACAGCCCAGGGCTTGGGGGAGTGGAGAACCCCCAGGCTGCCCTCAGAGCTCCTCCAGACAAGTCTGGATTTGAGCGTGGGCGCAGAAATCAATACCCAGCCAGGAGAGGTGTTCAGCTCTCCTGGATCACAGCCCTTCGCCCCTGGATGACCCTTTTTTCTCCCTCAGTGCCTGCTGAGCTGCCCCATCCCTCCCCCGCTTTGGGAGCTTTGCAGGTTTTTCTTACAGCAGCACCTGAAAAGGTCTTTTATTGATGCTGCTTTTGAGCCTCAGCAGCGAGAAAATTGATGGGAACAGCGCGGTTGTCCGACCTTTCCAGACTTCCTGACATCCTTGGCATTACGATGTGTTTGGGATGCTGGGAACCAGGAGGAGTCAGGAGACAACAACCCGTGTCTGGACCTGAAATGTGAGAGAGGAAAAAAAAAACAAACCAGCCAGTTTGAGAAACGCAGAAAGGAGCAAATGTAACTCCCAAAATAGAGGAAATTTATTTTTAAGGAAAAGGAAAGGAATAAATAAAGGAAATTGTACAGATGCAGGGATGAGCAGGGAATATTGTTCAGCTGGATGCAGGGAGACCACGTGTGTCCAAACCAGGATGTCACCACACCCTGATTTGGGGACAATTTATCCCTCCAGCCCCCACCCTGACCCACAGGATGGAGGTGTGGGGAGTGCCATCTTGATGACTGTGTCTTTAGGCTGATGGATGGGATGTGGAGCACAGATTTCTCGTGTTTAATTAAGCTGAGGGGGTGACAGGCACCACAGGAAACCTCCAGAAAATTGATTTTTTTCCTCACATACCCACCCACGCAGGAACTGTTGTGTGCAGATGCCTGGAGAGTGTATTTTGGGGGAACTGCCTGTGTTTTCTTCTTTGTCTGCTGAACTTAAAACCAGGCAAGGTTTGTGGAAATAACTAATGCTTCTTCAAAAATTAGTCTAGTATTCTATATTTAAATTACATTTTGGGTCTCTCTTAGGTATTCCAGGGATGCTCCATCCTTCAAAGTGTTCAAGGCCACGAGGACTTGGAGCAACGTGGTCTAGCGGAAGGTTCCCTGTCCCTGGCAGGGCGGGTGGAACAAAATGAGCTTTCAGTTCCCTTCCAACCCAAACCATTCTCTGTGATCCTATGATTTCATAATGAATTTTATATTAAATATGAAGATTCGTACTCATCCATAGAAAACAGAGTGCTCAGAGACCTCTGTTAGTGGTGTGCAAGCCCAGAGTGAGTGGGTTTGGGGAAAAGTGCGGCTATTTTGAGGGCTATTTCAGCATGTAAGAAGCTCTGGGCTTGCTGTAAGCACGGAATATGTGTGTTTTTGTGTGAGTGCAGGGAGCCAGGGTGAATTTCTCCAGGCTGTGAGGGGGAGGCACAAGGCTCTGAGATCTCCATTTCCGCTGTGAGCAGCACACTGGTGTAACAGCAAACGGTGAGTTTGTGCAGAGAACAGGGATTTGTCCACGCCTGGGCATGCTGCAGGTGTGCAAAGAGCCAGCACAGGCTGTTTGCACACGGATTTGTGAGTGATGGGTGTAGCAGAGGGGAGGGAGGGAGTCTCCCCACCTTCACTCCCTCTTGAGACCATTCCTAATAACCAATCCCAGTTTGACCAGCATGCACTGCTGGAAAAGGCAAAAAAAAAAAAAATTAAAAAAAAAAATAGGGAAACAAGGGAAATTTCACCTGCCTGGAAAATATCAGCTGCCAGAAGTGCACTGGAAAAGTGCTGTAGGGACATCAGATCCTGCGCCCAAAAGCAGAAGCTGGAAGTATTAATGGTATTAATGCTATTAATGGTATTAATGCTATTAATGGTATTAATGACTATGGAAAATCAGGGATGAGGAGCCAGAGGGGAGCTGGGAAAGTTGTTAATGGTGTAACGAGGCTCACGGCCCATCCTTCCAAACACCCAGAGCTACAGCTCGGGTACCAGAGCTCACGCTTTTAGCTCTCCAAGGCCATTCCACAATTCCCCCAAAGTCCAGTATGATCCAAAATTCGCCCAAATCTATCTCCCTGTGACTTTTTCTGTCTTGCCAGCTCTTCCTTTTTTTCTGTTCTCCCTCCACCTCCATCCCATGGCAGCCTGCTCTGCCTCCCTGCAATGCAGACAAGAGCTCTCCTCCCTCAGACAGGTGTTTCACCAGGGAACTCACGCATTAAAGGCTTCAAACTCCTTTTCACAAAACCCCAGAATGGTTTATGTTGGAAAAGACACAAAAAATCACCTCATTCCACCCCTCTGCCATGGGCAGGGACACTCTCCACTCTCCCAGGTTGTTCCTGTCCAGCCTGGCCTTGAACAGTTCCAGGGATGGTGCAGCCACAGCTTCTTTGGTGAAAAAAATTCCATTGCCTGTTCTGTGTCAGTGAAGAGGATGAACAGGTAACAAGGTCTCAGGTTTGGTTTTCCTTTGCTGAGATTCAGGTGGTGGTTCAAGAGAGTCTTTTTTGCCCTCTGAAGGCCCCGAGCCAGGTTGCAAGAAAGAAGCGGAGTCTTCAAGGTCTGGCTTTCTTGACTTCTCACATTATTATTTTCTTATCTTACAATGTTCTCTGGGCCCGGCCGAGATGTTCACAGCTGCCCGGACACAGGACGACTCCCCTCCTCCATGGGAGGTCGCTGCCTTTCACACAGGTAACTACAAGTGTATGATTTACAATTTTGTGCCAATGCCTATTACCTATACTAAAGGGGTCAACTCTACTCTGACCCAATCTCCTTTAACTACTTTGTGCCACTGTCACCAGAATATGGAGGTCAGGGGAGAAAAAGGAAGGACCCATGGCAACAGCCTAAATCCTCCACCTTGTCCCCCATGTATCTACATTCTAAGAATCCTAAAACTACAAAATTTTCCACCCTGTGACACACTACACTACTGTCTGTCACACCTTTGTGACTTGTAATTCTTCTTTCAGTGTCAGAAGCTTTCTCCCAGGGACTGAAGTCAAAGGCTGTGTCTCTCTGGGCTCCGTGCCAGGGTCTACAACCCCCCTGGACCGGCTCCACACGCCCCTGTCCAGGATTCAAACCCTCTTGTACAGATCTCAAACCCTCTTGCTCGGGTCCCAAACCTCTCTGCCGAGATCTGTGACCTCCCAGGGCACCCAGAGGAATGCCCTGGACTCCAACAACAAGGGATGAGACAAACACCCCCTGAGATGTATCCCATGTATTCCATTTCCCTGGGAAACCTGTCCGGAAATGCAGGCAGCCACGAGTGATGCTTTGTAATGAACTGAGTGAGTAGTTAAACACATGAATCGAAATAAAACATTTTCAAACAACCCCCCACCAAGCTGCTTATTGCAGGCTCAGCACTCAGGACTGCAGATTTCTGGAATTACTGATCTCCGGGCAGCTCCCCGTTCTGACAGGGCTCTGCCAGTCCTGACATCAAACCTCATCTCCAGTGCCCCGGAGATAAAAAATCTCTCCTGCAGAATTAAATAGGAGATAATTCATTGGGCATGTCCTGGGGTGGCCCTTTCACTGTCACGGGCCAGCTGTGCTGTTAACAAGCCCCTGCAGAAATTCCAGCAGCTGATCTGAGCTCTCTCTCACATCCTGCTGCACTCCAGAGATGTTAAACTGCAGCAGCTCAGCAGAGTAACGTGGAATGGGTTGGAAAGGATCTTAAAGGTCATCAAAAATCTTCATCCACCCTCCACTGGGCAAAACACAGCTGCAGTCACCTCCAAGAGTGCCCACAAATGGGATTTTGTGAATTCCTATGTGTTCAGGACAGTCAAACACAAATATCCCAGACTTATCATGGAAAAATTGGGCAGGGGAGCCCAAAGGAAGATCTTTTCTTGTATATAAGCAAAAAAAAAAAAAACAAACCACAACAAAACAAAACCAACAAAACAAAAACAAAACAAAAGCAAAAACAAACAAACAAAAAACAACAACAAAAAACAACCACAACTTGAGACAGCTAAATATCACCTTTCATGGAATGTGGGGGAATTTCTAGGCAGGAGCTCAGCTCTCCCTGCTCTTCACTCAGGATTTGGCTTTCCAGGAGCACATTCCTCATGGAGACAACAGGGAGCAGAGGAAGGGCCTCCCCTCTCAGTGTTCATTCAGCTGCTAAATCGTGGGAATATGGAATGGTTTGGGTTGGGAGGGACCTTAAAGACCATTTAGGTCCATAACCTATGAAATACATAAATAGAGCTCATCAGAGTGCCACAGTTCGGGCAAGAAGATCCATGAAAGTCTCAAACTGATGTCATGTGGGACAGGAGAAATGAGATGGCAATTATCAGCTGCTGATGGCAATTATCAGCTGCTGATGGCAATTATCAGTTTCTAAGCCTGAGCATCAATTCCACACAAAATAGTGAGGGGGAAAAAAAAAAAAAAAAAAAAAAGAAGCTAAATGATGCAATCAATAAAGAACCAGAGGGCCAGAAAAAAAAGAATGTCATTCAAGGTGATTATAGGAGGGAGCCTTGTCAAGCCAGCCTGATTATGTTTCTGAGGAGATAAAAGATTGGTGATACTGGGAACAGCCTCAGTGTGAGACTTTTCTAGCTGGTTTGATTCATTTCCAACAGTCATATTAAAAGGAGAAAAAAAAAAAAAAAGAAAAAAAAAAGAGAGAGAAATACAAATATCAAATCAATTAAAAGGTGGTCAAATGACAGATCTCAGGAAGAACTTGTCAATGGAAAATCATCGCTGACGCAGGTTCTGCAAGAAGTTTTCAGCACCGTTGTCAGTGATTTGGGAAGAAGAATAAAATCACTGCTGACAGAATTTCTGAAAGGTGATGATTGCCTCTGAGTAGGGCAGAGGGATTCCGCAGAGAGATTGGAATTTTGGGGGAAACTGGACCAAGACGAGTCAAGTCAGTCCATCTGAATGCCAACTTTTATATTCAGAACCAAGAAATGAGGCTCGGCTTATCCAAACTCCTTCCAGTACGGAAGGGAGCTGACAAGAAAGATGAGGAGAGATCGTTCACTGGAGTGTGAATTGACAGGACAAGGGGGAATGGCTTCAAACTGACAGAGTGTGGATTTAGATTGGATATCAGGAAGAAATTTGGGATGGTGAGGCCCTGGCACAGGTTGCCCAGAGAAGCTGTGGCTGCCCCATCCCTGGAAGTGTCCAAGGCCAGGCTGGATGAGGCTTGGAGCAACCTGGGACAGTGGAAGGTGCCCCTGCCCATGGAAGGGAGTTGGAACTGGATGATCTTTAAGGTCTTTTCCACCCCAAACCATTGCATGGTTATCTCAAAACCAAAGCTAATTAGAGAAGTTTTCATGAAGATAAGGGAATAAAAATGCAGAATGTAAATATCACCTGTGGGTTTTTCTGGGAAACCTCTGCTTCCTCTTCTTGTTTCTCCTCATGGCACAAAACTCACATTCAATCCTGTGAGGGATCAGATCTCAACTCCCCAAGGACTCTTCATGTCCAGATCTTTGCCGTCACCTTCCTTTCTATTTTTCATCCCAAAGCAGATTCTCAGGACACCTTTCTGTGTGGGTTCTTTCATCCCAGGGCACTTTCCTGCATGGATTCCTCCATTTCATCACAAACAGAAGCTGTTACTTCGCGGAAGGCCCACGTGTGACCTATCTTCAAAAGTTCAGGGTGAGGAAACAAACTGCAAGAAGGGCTCGTTTGTGCTCTATTTAACTTCCAGTGAAGTGATGACGATGGCTCAAAGCTGCCTCCCCACAGTCGTCTGCAGCCCCCGAGCCAAATGCCAGCCAGGAAGAGAAATCTCCAGGAAAGGAGCAGACAAACATTGTCTTTTATAGCTTGGAAACAGCTGTTCCTGCCTTCGGGCCTGCACACCCAGGACTCACTGACCTGGTTTACCCAGCCCTCGGTTTCTGGTTTATATCCCCGTGTCTGCTGATAATTGATGCATTTCTAATTGTTATTTAAACTCAGTTAAAGCGGATATTGGTAATTAATTATCTCTCGCCTTGCTGAAACAATCGTCCCGCCGGTAGAAATAGAGAAAGTGGAGGCAAATTATGCAAATTCTTTAGAGAGAGTGATTAGGCAGGGGGGTTGTTTTATTTTTATTTTGTTCTAGGAGGCTTTTTGAGTTGGTTTGGTTTTTTTTTTGAGCTTGTTGCTTTTTTGTTCCCAGCACTGAACTTTCTGAACCTCTAAAACACCAACTTGGCATCTTTTCTTCAAACAGCTTAGCAAAGAGGATAAAGATGGAAATAAAGAGACATATGGTGCACACGAGCCTAATTCATGCAAAGTTTCTCATCCTGGGCAGATGGAAATGGATGTTTGAGTGCCTTGGCTGGAAAGATGCCTTAAAACTCACCTTCTTTTTATTTTCCCTTTGTCATCAGCCTGGCTAATGAGCAGCTCCAAGGCAACTTTTCTTGCTGCTCAGACTCTTGTGCAAATTAATTTCGCAGCTGTGTGTCTTCCTCAGCCCTTTTCTCCCGAGTTTGGATGACAGATTTGTTTCTTGAATGGCAGCAAATGCAAAGCACGTCCAAATATTCCCAGTGTTAATGAGGAAGGGGTTAACCTGATCTGGGAGACAAAGGGAAAGGGGAAGGAGAGGCAAAAATGTGTCTGGGACTTCCCCACCACCCAATGGGACCTGCAAAACTCACTTATGCTTCTCTTTTTCCTCCTTGCATGTCTTAATATGCTGCCTGAAAATACGAGCCTGCCCTAGGCACAGCTCATGTCAAATTATTGACTGCCTGGAACTTGGGGGAATTCGTAAGAGATTCATCACTTCTTTCTCTTCTTTTTCCCTTTTTTTTTTTTAACTGTTCTCATTTTTCTCTCATCCTTCTTCCTTTTGCATCACTGATCCATCAGACATTGATCTTCCCATAAAGGTCCAAAGTGAGTCAACAGACTCCTGCCACGTTTTTATTAAGCAGCTTTCCACTGGGAATCAAAAGGCATCGCATAAAAGAGAATGTTGCCAGTATCCTGAAACAACACCCCCAAAACCCTTCTCTGAGTTTGTCTGGATTTTAAGACCCTGAAGTATTTCAAGACTTGAGAAGGATCAGGTGGTGCCTATAAATCCCTGATGGCTTTAAACTGAAAGGGAACAGGTTTATATCGGAGATGAGGGAGGAATTCTTCCCTGAGGGTGGTGAGGCCCCGGCACAGATTGTCCAGAGAAGCATCCAAGGCCAGGTTGGATGGGGATTGGAGCAACCTGGGATAGTGAAGGTGTCCATGTCCACAGCAGGGAGTTGAAATGAGATGATCTTGAAGGTCCATTCAAACCCAAACCACGATTCCACGATCTTTAACCACAGCAGCTCAGATATCTGGATAGGATTTCGAGGAACCAAATCCCTCAAGGAGAAAATACTTTCCTGCTTTGTCTATAACTCACCATTTTATGTATTTTCCTCTGTTTAGAGGCCTGAAAATATTTGGTGGTCAGCTTGTGCAAACAGGATTTCGTGGAATCATAGTTGGAAGAGACCCAAAAGGGTCATCAAGTCCAACTCCTGGCCCTGCATGGACAAGCCCAAGAATCCCAACTTGAGCCTGAAGTGTTGCCCAAACACTTGCTGAACCCGTTTTCCCTTCTGGTGAAAATGAAGAAGTCAAATTATTAATAAATCAATAAATGTGGGGTTTTTTTTGAATATTTGATATTCAATGGAATATTAAGCCAAATCTGAACCCCGGTCAGTTCAGTGGAAAAGTCCCAACATTCTCTGCAAATCCCAGCACTGTTTTTATGGTTTATCCTGCACAGCAGATGTCCTCACCCCAAAGCTGCTTGGATTATTCAGGGATGGGGCTGTGGGGCTCATTCTTCTCTTGTTTTGTTTTTTTTTTTTTTTTTTTTTTTTTTTTTTTTTTTTTTTTTTTTTTTTTTGTTTTTTTTTTTTTTTTTTTTGTTGTTGTTGTTGTTGTTTTTGTTTTTTTTTTTTTTTTTTTTTTGTTTGGTTTTTTTTTTTTTTTTTTGGTTTTTTTTTTTGTTTTTTTTTTTTTTTTTTTTTTTTTTTTTTTTTTTTTTTTTTTTTTTTTTTTTTTTTTGTTTGGTTTTTTTTTTTTTTTTTTGGTTTTTTTTTTTTTTTTTTTTTTTTTTTTTTTTTTTTTTTTTTTGTTTTTTTTTTTTTTGTTTTGTTTTGTTTTGTTTTGTTTTTGTTTTTGTTTTTCTTTTCCATCCTTTTGAAATTCAGAGGAAAAGCATTTCCTAAATGCGAGCACAGCTGGAATTTCCACTGCAAGGTGAGAAAAACTAAGGAATTTACAGAGAGGGGTTTGTGCACAAGGCAGATCCCCTGGGACTGAGTTGGAAGCAGTGAATTCTTCACCCTTTAATGTCCTTATTTTCTCAAGCTATCAAACCAATGCAAATCCCTTTCCACTGCTGGCAGCACTTGGAGTTGGGAAAATGTGGAACACGGCAGCAGCTCCTTGAACGTCCTTCAGGACGTGGCTTTGTTGCAACCACAGTTGTCACCTGCACTTGAGGGAGAAGATGATGGATTTGTTCATCAGCTTCATAATTCTGATGTTATTGAAATTACACCTGCAAAGGACAAAGTGAGCTGGGTTAGGGGTTTGTGCCTTTGACCCTTTCACAAGGTCCTTGAGCTGACGCAGTTCTGCTGAAATTCCTCACACATTTTGCATGGATTTGTCTGTGTCACAGAGAAAAAGATGGAAAATGCATCCTCAAGTGCCTTATCCACACTTTTTTTTGAACACTTCCAGTAATGGTGAGTTCACCACTTCCCTGGGCATCTTGTTTCAATGCTTGACAATCCTTTCCATGAGGAACTTTTTCCTAATATCCAATTTAAATCTCCCCTGAAGAAACTTCCAGTCATTTCCACAGGGCACACCACACTTGAATTTTGAAATGCTGTACCAGCTTCTCCCAGAGTTGGAAGGAGAAGGAAGTAGATTTATTTTTTTCCCCCACAGGAATTTGGTTTTTGACCCTGCATCTCAGTCCCTCAAATGATTGAGGTCTCATGGCTTGAAAAGGCGAGGCTCCCTGCTGACCAAGGATGCAAAGGCAGAGCAAATGATTCCAGGATAAAGAGCGGAGAATGAGAAGAACTCTGTAGGAAAATGACAGAAGAGAGGGGGAAAAACCTCACAGACAATGGGAGATCTTCAATACAGCTCTTCAAAGACCTCTGCCACCCTCCTTAAATCTGCCTCCTCCTCAGAGTGGTTATTTCAGCATAGAATCATAGAATCGTGGAATTATTAAGGTTGGAAAAGACCCCTGGGATCACTGAGTCTAATCTTTCACCTCCTTGTCACCCAGTGAGTGCCACATGCAGTCATTTATTAAACACCTCCAGGTATGGTGACTCCACCACCTCCCTGGGCAGCCCCTTCCAATGTCTAACAGTGCTGTCCATGAAGAAGTTCCTCCTGAGAATTGCATCCTGAACTCCGTCAAGAGATCTATGACACCATCAAATATTTGTGGGTTTGAGGAGATCCAGCAATGAAAAATATATTTTTAAGTTGACACTTAAAAAAAATGCCGAAGTTGGGCTTTAAACAGATCAGGAAAAGTGGGAAGGGCAATCAAAACCTTGAAAATGACAAATGGAATGGACACAAGAGGAGAACTTAAGGCACTGGAATTACCCACATGGCTTGGGAACATTTAATTTGTTAAATATTTCCTAGGAAAATAAATATTTTCTTCCCGTGTTCTCAAGAGTTTAAATAAATCCTGGGAGTACCTTGGGCTGACATGGAGTCATTTAGGGAACATCAGCATCGTGCCTTTGGTCTGGGCTGAGGGGTCTCCTAAGCCCAGGTGACGCACAGCAAGGGTTTGTGTGGGACAACTCCAGCCTGTGCTTGAGCTTTGATCCTTAGGAATGGAAGATTTTCCCAGCAAGATGTTACACGTGCAACTGTCCCAGGAGTCTGAGCAGATCAAACCATGACAAACCCTCTTTACTCCCAGCTCCAAAGCCTTTGGTTTCTCCTCAGTTTACATTTGTTTCGAGCAAATATACAAGATTTGTCCTTGGAGGTGGAAACAATCCCTCCCTTCCCAGCCATTTGGTGTGAGCTGGTATCCAAGGTTATTTTGACTTTTTTCTTCCTGATGATAAATCAGAGAAAGCTGTTGATGGGGAAACCTCTTTGTCTGGGTACAATGAAGGAAGGAGCTCTTGGCTGCCGTTTGCCCTCTGGCATTTTTTAGTGGTAGAAAACAAGGAAGAGAAATGAGTGCGGCCTTCGGACTAGAGCAAACCCTCATCTTCCAGTGGACGCTGCTTCCCGTGGCTCAACTTTTCAACCTTTGCCAGGGAGTGAATATAACAGCCTGTTCCTTTTTTTTTTTTTTTTCCCTCCTGAGACTTCCCTGGAGAACAGCTCCTTGGAGGCCCTGGTTAAAAATAAATGTGGTTTTCAGAGGCAATTTGGGTTCTGGCAGCCCTGCTGCAGGGAGGGCTCAGTGCCCTCTCCGTGTCCCCAGCTGGTTTTCCCTCTTGGAACATTACACACACCACGAGTGGGATAATCCCACACCTCACCAGGGCTGCTCCAGCTCGTAATCGTGGGGATGCAGGATGTGTAAAACCAGTGCTCCCCTCTTTGGAGTCATTTTGGGAAATAATTGCAGGAATTCTCCATCCCCAGGCAAGGTTAATTAGTGTTGCATCCCCTTCCACACCTTCAATTTTCTTCCCCAGTGCCAGGAAAGCAAACTAATCCTTATGGGAATTAAAGGTGTTTTGGTCCCCAGTGGAGCAAAGAGCGTCCTAGCCCTGCCTTGAATTGGTGGGATTATTCCTTGGAGAGAGGCTTTTCAGGGTCAGTCCTAGACCTGAGCAGAAGAAATAGCCTTTGGCAGTCACACAGGATTGTACTGCCCATGAGAATTCCCAGACCTGGAAATCTATCAGGAACAAAAGTGATGAAGACCAGCTGAAGGAGATGGGGACATCCAGCCTGGAAAAACAAAGGATCAGGGCAGACTTTATCACTCTCTACAGCTCCCTGACAGGAGGGTGCAGCCAGGTGGGAGCTGGTCTCTTCTCACAGGGAACAAACGGCAGAACAAGGGGAAACAGCCTCAAGTTGAGCCAGGGAGGGTTCAGGTTGGATATCAGGGAACATTTCTTCACTGGAAGAGTGGGCAAGCATTGGAACAGGATCCTCAGGACAGTGGCGGAGTCACCATCCCTAGAAGTGCTTGGAAAAGGAGCAGACCTGGCACTTTGCCGCACAGTTTATTGGATATTGCAGCATTCACTCAAATGTTGGACTTGATGAACTTGGAGGGCTTTTCCAACCTTAACTATTCCATGATTTCCCCTCTCCCACAACACCAATTTCTCATTAAACAGGGCACTGCATTTTCTTCCCCTCACAGTTCCTCTCAGTGTTAATCTTTTTGTCATTCGAACCCATGGAATAGTTTGAGTTCATCCTGTATTTCCTTTTTATTCTCCTTTTTCTATTCAATTTTACCCTCCACGTCTCTGCCTGGAGGAACAATTTGCAGCCCCGGCACAAGAGAAGGGTGAGGATTCACGAAACTCTCTGAGCAGTTTTAAGAAGTGTTTATTATCCCCAAACCCAGATTTGCTCCTAATGAATTCCTGTGCCAGACATCCGAATGCCAGCCGTGCTTCCAGGGAGTCGGGCTGCCATCCATCACTGCTTAATCTGTCCTTAATGGGCAGCACGTGAGGAGCAGCCACCAGGAGAAGAAGGGACATTAACGGGGCAGCAGAGATAAAATTGGGGAGGGAAGCTGAAAAGCCTCATTAGGTGCATGGGCAGCCCAAGGAGAGTTTTCTTTTAATATCTCTGCTTTCTGTCAAGGCTGGAGCTGGAACATCTCTCACAGCGAGGTTTCAAGTCACCCACATATGCTCAGATTTTTGTGAGAAAAGGCTTTTTTTTTTTTTTTTTTTTTTTTTTTTATTANTTTTTTTTTTTTTTTTGATAGCCGAGGAATATTTGTGCAGCCATAAAAGAAAGGAATATTTTATAGCCTTTATTAAAAAAGGTCTGTGCTTGAGATAAAAGACAGGACAGCAGACGATGCCAAATGACTTGGCAAGCCCTGAAGCTGTTCAAAGTCTGGTCACTGCAAAGCCTTGCTAAATCGAGCAGGGCAAAGTTTCAGATCTGCAGTTCTTCCTGCTGCAGGTAAAGATTTATTGGTTGTTAAATATCTGTTCAGTGCTGGGGCTCACTGTGGCCCAAAGCCATCCATGATTTACAGGCCAAAGGAGGGAAGGGGATGGTTCCGCTTCACTTTTCCTTACTGGATTTCCAGTTCCATCATCTTGTTTCAGCCTCTCTCACATCCCCCACATGGCTCCAAGACCCGTCCAACCTGGCCTTGGACAATTCCAGGGATGGGGCAGCCACAGCTTCTCTGGGAAACCTGTGCCAGGGCCTCACCACCCTCAGAGGGAAGAATTTCTTCTAAGTATCTGATCTACCTCCTCTTTTACTCTGAACCTGTTCCATGCTCAACCTTCTATCCAAGGAATTCCACAGAGGCTGAGGAAAAAGCGGGGCTGTAGGATGATATCTCTGCATCGGGTTCCATTGATCAAAGTTCCCATTTTCCCCTTTCCTCGGGTGGTTTTCCTTCCTAGAGGCAGAACTGCACAAATCTCTTCTCTTCTCTTCTCTTCTCTTCTCTTCTCTTCTCTTCTCTTCTCTTCTCTTCTCTTCTCTTCTCTTCTCTTCTCTTCTCTTCTTTTAGATGGTGCAACCTGTGCCTCGGGTGGGTTTTTTCAGGTCTAAACCCTCCTTTTGGGAGTCTGTGGCCAAGAATAAATTGAGAGGGCAGTTTCCATAAGCAAAATACTTTCATGGGCGTTTTTTGAGTGTTTCATTGCAGTTCTTTAAGTTTTTATAGTTTGGATTTTTTGGTTTGTTTTGGGTTTGTGTTTGTTTGTTTTATGTAATTTTTTCCATGTTAGATACAAGTCAATGCATACATGATATCAAAAATACAATCAAAAAGTAAAACCGGTTCTGTTGGAGCCATTACCAGGAAAGAGCTTCATTTCCACGGGTGGTCCCAGTGGTTCCAAGTGTTTAATTCTGATCCCTTAGGAGTTCCTCTCTCTGATGAACAGGGAGGGAACATCGCTCTGGCCCTCCAGGCCCTGGGCTTGTTTTGATTCCCCACCTTTGGCTCTCCCTCCACAATTCCTGGTTCTCCAGTGAGACATAAATACTCTGAAGCCATTTTCTCCCCTTCCTGATGTTTTACTTCTGTTTCTTTCTGATTTATCCCCACCAAAAAAATTCAATATCCAGGATCCAGGCCAGAGAATCACATTCTGAAGCCATTTTCTTCCCTTCATGATATTTTTACTTCTTGAATTATCCAAGATGGCTCAGAATACTGTCTCACTTCCTAATTTTTTTTTTTTCTTTTTATTTATTTTGAGGTAATCTGATTAGTAAAGCAGTTTCCCTCTTTTTTTTTAATGTGTAACAGTCTTAACTGTCTTGTCTGGAATCACAACCAGGGTCAAGGAGAGGAGGAAAAAACCCTTAATTGTATCTCATTGGCCAAACTACAGCATCAACCTTTTGAAAAAAGAAAGATTAAACCCATAAACAAAGCCATTTGTCCATAGAAAGAGCAAATATTGAAGGGAAATTAATGTAATGGTGTTAATAAAGGGAGTGCTGCAATGTGTTGGCTGCTGTTTTGCGGAATTTTTTCTGTGGTGTTTTAGAAGTTGGGTGATGTCTCTTTTGAAGATTTGTGCAAGAGATTGGTCTGTATTTATGCTTCTGAATCTCCACACACAAAACAAAATAAAACCCAAAAAGGACTTCATTGCTTTGTCCCAAAACTTTTCATCCAGAATTAACCACAAATTCATGGGATATCACTGGGCTGACACAAACCCCACCACAAGAAACAATTTCTAGCATTTTTTAAATGAAAAAGGGAAATGAATCAGATTAAGGAAGCTCTTTAAAACCCTTCATAATAAAACCTTGTGTGTGTGTGTGTATACTAAAGTGCTCAAAATCTTTGATGAGTTGGTTAAAAGAGAAGTTAAAATTGCTTCTGGAGCAGCATGAAATCCCAGATTTGAAGTGATTAAAGCTTCAAGACATAACTGTCTGTGTAGGAAAGGTTCAGGGAGGATGGGGGTTGCCGGGGCATCGCTTGAACTCTGTAAATTGACCCTTGGAGAAGGGACAAGAGGTGACATTAGAGCAAACTCCTGTGCCTGGACATCTGCAGACCTGGAGGCTCTTCCTGGCCGTTCACCCTCCTTGACGGAAAGAAATGGTCTCAGTTGTGAGTTGTCACTTCCCATTAAAGCAACTTCCTTCCACTCCTCTGAGCGCCAGAGAGGGAAACAACAAAAACAACAACAAAAATAATCAGAGAATTGTCTGAACATCCCTCGGGGTCATTGCAAGAACCTTTCACTAACCAGGGCCAGCTGGCTGCCGAATAAATCCTTCCCATTGCTGTGTGGAGGAAGGAGCAGGGTCATTTGTCACGGCTCCTTCAAGAACAGTGATTCGTGTATAACAGGCTGGAGGCAGGAAGGTGCTGGATAAATGTGGTGCTGGATGCAGCCTCCCTGTGGATTTCCAGGAGATCCTTTGCTTGCCAAACTCCCGGCAGTTTGACATCTGCATCAAATTCCCGCTGTGCCATGTGGGGACAGCTGTGTCAGAGGAATGTGCTGGTGGCCATGGAGAGAGGAAAAGGGACAAAAAAAACCCTCTCACCCATGTGTGCGAGGCTGAAATAACCCACAGCTCCTCAGCTGAGGTTGCCCTCATCCATATTCAGAGAGCACAGGAAGGGATGCTCCTGCTGTGCCAGAATTTGAGTGTTTCAGAGTGTTTCCAAAACGTTGTTATGGCTGGGCCTTATCTGAGAGTCAATGAAAAGCTTCTCCAAATTTGATTTCTGTCTGTACACTCAGACCCAGATGTAGCCAGGCTGCATTTTGAATGCATTTCTGTCGCTTAGGTGGTTTTATTTTGGTTTTTTGTTTAATTTTTTTCTGATTGTTTTGTTTATTTTCGTTTTGTTGAGTTTTGTTTGTTTTTGTGGCTTGTTTTGGTTCTTCTTTTTCCCCCCAGTTCTGCATCTTCTGCCCTAAAATGGAGGGGGAACTCAATCATGGAGTCACAGAATGGTTTTGGTTGCACCTTCAAGATCATCCTGTTCCAACCCCTGCCATGGGCAAGGACACCTTCCCCTGGACCAGGTTGCTCCAAGCCCTGTCCAACCTGGCCTTGGACACTTCCAGGGATGGGACAACCATAATTTCTCAGTCTGAAGTGTCTAAGACAGCTGATCCCTCCCAACCCAAATCATTCCAGCTTTCTGACTCGCTGGCAAATAAATTCTGTCTGAACCTATCTGGGGTATCTTCTTTGTCTAGAAATGCCTCAAAATCACAGGTAAACCTCTCCAATTCTGAGCCTCTGGTTGAATTTTTTTATTTTCCTCCCAGCCTTTTTCATTTTTACCTGGATTTTCCAGTCCCCGCAACACGGAGCAGGTTGCCTCTGGACCTCAGCCATGGATTTCTGCCTAGACCACAGCCTCAGCAGCACGTTAATGAAATTCCAACATTAAATGACAACCATTAGGCCTGGGCACAAGGAGCAGGCTGCAAATAAAAGCAAGGTTTTATTGTGCAGTGTGATTTCACTGCGCAGAGCGAGTTATTCAATTAATATTTAAAAAACACCTCAAGATTCCATCAATTAAGAGAACGAGGATGTACAAATTACCTATAATTATTATTGCCTCCATAATCAGGGAACAGATTTTCCCTCTCTTTCCGAGACATTTGGGTAAGGAGCTAATGAGGGGATTCCACTTCAGGTGTGCTGAGCTTCAGCACTTAATTTTGCCGGGTGAGTGATAAACGGCTCTGAATTATTCCTCACTCTCTTGGCTATAAACCTTTTAACAGCTTCAATTTTTTACAAACCATAGACCCTGCATTACAGCCACCACTCTACTCAGCTCAACTCCTTGTGCTGCTTAATATCCTATAAAACGGCCCTCCTAAAGAACATTTCCATGGAAACAGTCCATTAAAAATGAATTTTATAGCTTATGTTTTCTATAAATGGACAGCTCATTTAATGGCCTTTTACTATTACACTTTGCCGGAGCGGCTTCAAATTTAGCTGTATTTAATTATTTTATCATTTGAAACAGCACCTTTTTTTTATTATTATTTTATTTTATTGCCACTGCAAAATTTCAGCCCGGTTCAGCGGGCTCTGGGGTATTTTGGAGCACAAAGGAGGTGAAAATTAAGAATTGCATCCCACGCACAAACTATAATACAGTAAGGTCTCTGCACTGATTTAAGTGTTTCAGGGTGTCCAAGTTTTGTGAATTTTATTCCAAAATCAGTTCTCTTTTCACAAGAAAGTGCATAAATGTGCTGTTCAAGTAGAACAAGAGGACAGATCAGCCTGCAGATACTTTTTTTTTGGTGTCAAGATGACTTCCCAAAGTGAAGTTTGGGATTGCCTTTATCTAATCTCTTGAAACCTTCCTAAAATAAAGAGGAGACATATTTGCAATGATACCCAGAATCTGAAAGAGTAAAAAATAAATTGTGTCAGCACTTTGCCGTTATCTGGACTCCTCAGGAACTGAATTAATTCGTGGTGGATTGTACAATATATCAGTGCTCTCCCAAGGGAGTTCTTGGCCAGGGCTGTGGCTGTGGCTCAATTTCCAGAGAGCTCAGCAGCCTACGGAAGTTCCTGCAGTGTCTCTGCTTTTTTTTCATCAACAAATATTAACATCATCATTAACATCATCATTCCTCAGCTGGCATTATCATCTCCTTGAGAGAACTCGAGCTGGCTTTTGCTGGGCTTTGTTCATCACAGTCTCCTGGAGTCTGTTGCCTTTTTCCAATAGAAGCCATTTTTTTTTCCTGAGTTCAATTCAAAGATTTTGTGTCTGTGTTGAGAAGTCCAAAATGTCCACATGGAAACCTTTGGTGTGGGAATTTACCTGGAGCCTCATACATTTCTTTATGCCCAGTCCATGTGTTGCCTTCCAAAAGAGCAAGACTGAGGATCTGGGGACACCATAGAGACCATGGACATAACTCTGGCCCCATGAAATTTAGCTCCAGAAGAATCATGGAATGGTTTGGGTTGGATCTTCAAGATGATCTCATTCCAACCCCTGCCATGAGCAGGGACACCTTCCACTATCCCAGGCTGATCCAAGCTCCATCCAACCTGTCCTTGGACACTTCCAGGGATGGGGCAGCCACGGCTTCTCTGGGAAACTTGTGCCAGGGCCTCACCACCCTCACAGCCAAGAATTCCTTCGCAATATCCCATCTAACCCTGCCCTCTGGCAGTGGGAAACCATTCCCCCTTGTCTTGCCACTCCATCCCTTGTCCAACATCCCTCATCCAGCTCTCTTGGATCCTCTGAGGGGGGCTCTGAGTTCTCCCTAAAACGTTCTCTTCTCCAGGTGAACACTCTCATCTCCCTCAGCCTGGCTCCAGAGCAGAGGGGCTCCAGCCCTTAGATTTTTGTGGCCTCCTCTTGACTCATTCCAACAGGTCCATGCCTTCGCCCATTTTCTGTGCTTGTGCTCCAGCTCCCCAACCAGCTTGATGGCTTCCGTGGGACTTTCCCCAGTTTTTCAATGGGTTTTGCTTCCCTGAGGAAAAAAAAAAATCTCCCAGAGAAGGAAAACTGGTCCCTGAAAACTCCCCAATGCACTCAGCTACCGAATAGTTTTCTCTGTGCTCCTGTCTCCTTACCTGTGCCCTTTCACCAGGCTGGGATTTCTGTTGGAAAACCCTGTCATAAAGCTGGATATGGCTTTATCCCCAGCAGGGAAGCTCCAATCTCCTGTTGTCTGCAGTAATTCTCTGAGGGACAATGATAAATGGGCTGCCACTAATCCAAACCGACAAGAAAATTCCCCAGGTGTCAGAATCTGTTACCAGAAGATTTTCTTCCTACTCTTTTCTATTATTTTATTTTTATTTTTTAGCCTTTCTATTATTTTATTTTTATTTTTGATTTCCTTTTATTTTTCTCTCAGATAAGTCAGCGCAGGCCGTGATCCCATGCTCAGATTAAGGGATACCAGGAGGGAAGCAAGACAATCTCTTCCTTTCCCAGTGAGATGTTCCACAAAATTAAAAAGCTTGGATCCTGCCGAACGTGCCTGGATGACCAACTGCTGGAATTAAAAAGCTCTCAGAGATTTAGCAGCCAACCAGTGTTAAATTTTGCTTCCTCTTAACCATGAAAACAGCAACGGAGCCTGACTAACAAGGGACAATTAAATGGAAAACAATCGGAGTTAGAAAAGACGCTGTGAGCAGCTATAGAAATATTCTCCATAATGCCTAAAATAATATTCACCCATGCTTAATAGATGCCTAAACATTCCCCTCTGGCCCTCAGCATGCAGATCAAGGGATCTTTATTGTCATCAACTAATATTAAAGTATTATCACAAACTCTGCATGATTCTATGAGGATTAGACCACCTGGAAGTTTGAGCAGAAAAGTTTGACACAGAATTTCATATTCATAAAAGTTCGCTCCTGAGCCTTTCAGTCTTGGTTCTAGAAGGTTCTTCCCAGTTTCCATGTCTGGTGTCCTGCTAAACCAAATCTGTCTCTCAAATATATCACACATTCCACCCATGGAAATGTTCAAGGCCAAGTTGGATGGGGCTTGGAATAACCTGATCTAGTGGAAGATCTCGTGCCCATGGCAGGGGGGGTTTGAATAAGATGATCTTCAAGTCTTTTCCAACCCAAACCATTCTGGGATTCTTTGATTCCTAAAGGAAGCTCTTTGTGCCATGACCAGCAGCGTTTTCCCTCTGGCTGCAAAATGAGCAGGTGTATTTCAGCTTCTCCAGCTATTCAGGAAATCCATCCTTGCTGACAAATGAACACCAGATTTCCTTGACATCCTGAATTCTCTTCCAGTCCAACTGCCTGGCTGTTTTCACTGTGAGCAAGGGGTAATCCTGAGGGAATGTCAACCTTCTGATAATTGCACTGTTTTAGTCCTCAGGGCCTCAGATGCCTCTGGAATTTCCATGCAGATAATTTCCATGACATTCTGCCACCCTGTCATTATTTCCAAGTTGGCACTCGAATGTCAGTGTGGTTTGGTTAATAATTGCAAGGCTGTGGTTTTGAGCATGGATTTTTTGCAACGAGATTGGGCATTAGGATGAATTTCTTCATGGAAAGGGTTGTCAGGCATTGGAAGGGGCTGCACAGGGAGGTGGCAGAGTCCCCATCCCTGGAGGTGTCCAAGGATGTGGCACTCAGTGCCCTGGGCTGGGTGACAAGCTGGACATGAGTCACAGGTTGAGCTCAATGATCTCGGAGGTCTTTTCCAACCTAAATTTGTCTGGGATTCTGAAGGGAAATGTTCGAGGAATTTTGTGTTGTGTGGAGGCTCATGGAGGAGCTCCTGCCATCCCTGATCTCCCATTGAATTCTGGTATGAGATCATGCAGAAAGATTTGCTTTTGGGTGGTTCACACTGTAGTAATCAGGAAATACAGATATTTCAATTTGGTCAAGTGGAAGGTGTCCCTGCCCATGGCAGGGACATGGAAATAGATAATCTTTAAGGTCTCTCCCCACCCAAACCCTTCTGTGACTCTGTGATCCTCTGATTATTGATTATCAAGTTCATCTTTCTGCAAAAAATCTTGTTTCAGCATTTTCTGTCTCTTCTCTAGAACAGTAGGTAAGAACAGAAGATGAAATTTTTAAAACCTGTTCTTTTTTGAGGCATTTCTAAGCTGCAATTTTCCTCCCTCTCATGGAAGCCATGTCTGACAGCTGATTATATTATCTATAAGAAATTTCCACTTTGTTTTTGCTCCTATTTCCACTTTCAGCCTCTGTTTCTTGAATCTTTTGCAAAAATTACCTCCTTCACATCAGTCTGGAATGTTTTCTGTTTGGAGGGCAATTATATTGTCTAATGAGGGTCTTCCAGATCTCAGGATGTCCCTCAAAACCTTCATCTGCTGACCCAGATGGGGAGGTTGCCCCACCCCATCCACCCCTGGATAATCATGGCTAAATTGCCATGAAAACAACATTTTGGACACCCAGACAATGTAGGGAATGCAAATTTGAGCTCAAATCCAACCGACCTGAAGGCTGTTGGTGCCATGCTAGGTTGAGACAGATTCTGCAACTGATCCCAAAAACTCATCCCGGAGTTCACTGGGATATCTTTGTTCGACAAAGTTGGGCACAGCTCAAGGTGGGCACTCAAAATTCAGGGTTTTTTATGGTTTAGGCAATCCAGCAGCATTTTGAAGAGCTAATGCTGAAGAAAAAGAAGAAGGAATGAAATAATCTTAAATTGGAGATGAAAAAACTCTGTTAGGACTCAAGGCTACAGGGGTGTATCATCCCACCTCCTCAGGTTTCCCTCATCCGCACCTCCAACTATTTTTCTTATCACTACAGGGATCAAGTACTTCCCAGAGCAATTACACTCTCGGGGTAACATTATTTCTGAGATCTGGGTTTGTTCACTCAGAGAAATAAAAAAGAAACAGCAGATTTAAAAAATGAGATATTTTAATATCTGGAGATATTCAGAACATGTCAGATATTTCCTCTCACGTTTTATCCCCTTAAATCGTGCCTGGTGAGGCATCAGTGCCACCAACCCCTATTGTTGCAGGCTTCCAAATCATTTTATTTAGGGAAATAAAATGTAGAAGGTGATTTGAACGTTAATGAGGTGAGATACGAGTTTTTTATGTGTCAAATCCATCCCTGCTTAATGATCTAATTCACTGCAGGCTCCTGGTTAAGGCAGATAACGTGGCCCTCTCAGAACACCACAGGACTGAGTGATACCTCACTTAACAGTTCCCTCATGTCTGTGTGGTGATGAATAGCAAGGAGCTGTGAGTTAGAGAGAGATGAGAAGAGTTTAGGGCGCCTCAACCTTCTTCATTTCAATCCTGCCCCTCACAAAAAAAAAACTCCCTTGATGGGAGTAAAGTGATACGGATCACATCATCTGAGGGCTGGATGAATCCTTAAGAGCTCTGGGTTTGCTCATCCAAACTGAGTTTGCTTTGGGAGGGAAACAATCAGATCTGTGCTGTGCTTTGTGCACAGACACAGAGGAACGAGGGCACATCAGGCTGGAAAGGTCCCTGTGCTGAAGGTCCACTTCCACAGCACTGTGGAGTTCAAGGTCTTGCTGAGCACCCTGACGCTCCTGGATTTTAGAAGAGCCAACTTGAGTGTGCTCTGAACCCCAGCTGGGAGGGATTCCATGGCAAGCGTCCACTGAGGGCAAAGCAGCTTGCAATGCTGGAAGTTTTCAAGAACAGCTTCCTGAAAGCACAGCAGTGCTCCATCCCTCCGCAGGATCAGGAAGGCGGCAGGACCAGAGACCATCCGGGCTTAGCAGGGAGCCTTGGATGTGCCTGAGAGCAAAGGAAGCAGCAGCACGGCGGCCCAGACTCGGACGCGGGACCGTGTCAGTGTCCAGAGCGCTGCCCGGCAGTGCCGGGATCCCCGGTGCGCTTGTGGTCCCCACGGCTGAGGAATGGCAGCCCCTGCCTCAGAGCCAGTCAGAAAGGCACCCAAGTGAGAGCAGAGGGAGGGCACCCTTCCAATCTCTCTTGGCCATGGCCACAAAGCAGCCCCTGCTGCTCCTTCCTCCGCCCGTGTTTGGGCTGTGCTGATGGCAGCGCCAGCCGGGTTGTTCTCAGCACCTCTCAGCACAACAGGCCCTACAATCTCCTTGGGTAGAAGCTTAGAGGATGTTCCACTGCTTAACCAAATTAGAGTGAAATCTTAAATTCTCTTCGTCCAGACTAGGAGCTTGCTATTTTTTGGCCACTTCTGCTTTATACCTCTGCAAGATTAATCTCCCTGCACAGTGGAAAGAGAGAAGCCTTGTGACTTTTTGCATGGTGATCGTCTATTTATTTATCTATCCCCTTGATGTAGGAACTAAAAAAGCTCTGATAAATTTCGCACTCACAGTGGTGATGGCTAATGGTGGTTAATGTTTTCTCCTCCAGCTGCACATGTGCTGGTGGTGAGAGGTCACTAAATGATTTTTCAGGAAACACTGAATGATTTTTCAGGAAAATGCAATGTTCTTTAGAGTTCTTTGCAGTTGCCATGCTCATCCATAAGGATAAAGTGGCTAATCCAGCCTTTGCCAACTCAGCTGAGTGGAAGGGGGAAGAGGAGGAGAGGATCAGCAGTGACCCAACAAGAGAAATTAAATAAGAATTGGTCATTTTGGATAGAGCACCCTTTTGGAGAGCTTGGCTGCCCAAGGGTTTGCCTGCACTGAGCTGGCGTTGAAGTGCAAGTCTGACTTTGGTTGAACACAATTATCAGTGGAGACATGGGAGGATTCAGTGATATATTTGATAACATCCACCAGGGGATATGGGCATGGCA
>VXBN01007962.1:99032-237711 GCA_013397395.1 Sinosuthora webbiana | reverse complement strand
ATTATAGTCTAGAAAATAATTATATTGTGATATTGACACATAAGACAATAATGGACCTTTCACCTTGAAATGAATTTTTTTTTTGAAAGGGTTTTGTTGCTTTTTTGAATCTTATTCTTCCTATGAATGGAACCCCTCCCAGTCACCTGATCTGAAAGATAATCATGAAGGTTTTTTTTATTTCTAACAGTAGGAAACAGTGATTTAGCTAAGGACAATTGTCTTTCTCAAAACATACTCAGAGCACTGGAAGCAAGTTGGCCTATTTACAATATTCAGTGCACAGTGGATTAAGCCTCTAAGATTATTTTCAGTTTTTGTTTTATTTATATGAGTAAATATTTAGATGTAATAATTGAGGTATGACTATTCTCTAGTTCATTATAATGAACTTCTAAGCTATGATTCAATGACAAATTATTTAAATCTGTATCAATTAAGGCTATTATTTTAGTGTTTTTTCTTTCCTCTCATTTTTTTTCTCCTGTGCTGTAAAACACTAACTCATCCATTGGGCTGAAATACCTGCTTCAGAAACCACAGCTGAGAACCTGATTGTAGAGGAGTTCCAGAATAAAAGAATATTTTCTTAAGGATTTTGACCAAAAAGTGTATGATATTTCAGAGCAGGAGAAGTTTAAACTTCTTTGGTAAATATCCTGAAAAGAGCAGTACACAGCAGGAAGTCAAAGAACACACACACACACACATGCACACACGCACGCACACACACGTGTCTCTTTCTAAAATCTGCAGCTTGAATACAACAAAACTGCTACAGAATGTTTTTGCAATATAAAATCATGTAGTGAATCTTCTTGCCCCAATAATGATCATAGAAATGCAGAATGCTCTTTCTCTTACAAGCCACAAAATTGTTCAGTCTCATGGAGAGCTCTTTTCACAATGAAATCAAAGGTTACTCTTTATCCATAAATACACCTGGCTGACCTAGGGTAGCTTTCTCCGCTCTTCTTTGTATTTGCTACTCTGTGGTTAATGCACTTTCAGTCAGGTCCTTGAAACTACTCATGAGGCTGTGCTCTAAATCAGATGAACAACAGCAGGTTAAAAAAAATCCAGATTATCATTCATATCTGAGAGCTCACATATAAGATGGTTCCATAAGCAGTTCCATTGTTAAAATGATGAACATGACCTGGAACTGAATAGAGACATATGCCTTTGCCATCATAAAAATGGCAAGACTTTTCCTTAAATAACATATGCAAGCACACATGTATTCACTAATTTAATTACTGTTATGCCAGTGGAAAATCAGGCAGTGTGCAAGCCTGGAGAATGACATATGCCTGTAGTCTACTTTCTTCCATCCATGAGATTAAGCCTAGACAGACAGAGGTTCAGTTGCACAAATATGTTTTCATGTGCCTAGGAAAAGTTGTAAAAATACACTAAAAAGGCAGGGAGGAGCACATTGAGGCAGTCAGAAAACACTGTTAAGATGACAGTGATAAAAAGTCAAAGGACAGTAAGCTTTTGTTACACTTCTGATTGAAAGAAACTTGAAAATGTAAGAAAAGAAACCGTCTCTTGTCTGGTTCCCACTGGGCCAGGGCAATGGGCCTTTGGCCATTCAGAACAAACAAAAAGGACTGCACTGGAGGAGGACCAGACTGAATCAGTAAACTGCAGCAATCATCTCTGCTTTGAATGGAAACAGACTGTAAGCCTCTAAATTTCAGCCAAGCATCAGGACAAGCAGCAGGGTGAGGCTTTTTCATATTTTTAACACCAATATCAGCTATTTTTAAACAACAGACAATAGTATTTAAGTGACACGATTAGAAAAAATGTGCGGGATCTGTAAGCAAAATTTTATTAGTCCTTTTTTATTGCAGAGGTACATTTCATGAGTTGCTTTTAATTTAACGGCTGAGAAAGTAAACTTTCTTTGGTTTTAATTTTATTTTATTGATTCTCTTTTTTTTTTAATAAAACACTGAAAAATAAGATGCTGGAGTCCTTCATACAGCATTTAAAAGAACTAATATGATATTTCAAGTTCACACATCACTAAGATAATGAGGTGACTTTGTTACTGCTGCTTTGATTTAGGTGAATTGAAACATTTCATTTCTCAGGTATGGAAAGTATTGCTTTTTCTTTCAAACAAACATAATATAATCTTTAAATTATGTCAAAAGGAAATCAAAACAAGCAAAAATTTCATGAATGTTAAACCTTTATCACACACACAAAAAAGTCAAGAAAACTTTGGTCTGCTCATTATAGGCAGAATAAAATGGTTACTGAACTTACAAAGATGAATAATTTATAGATGATCAGATTTAAAGGCACAGCACAGAATGCAGAACAAAGTTATTAGAGGATATGGCTACATTAGCAAAAGCTGATTCATCTCTTCAGTTACAATGATTTCACAACACTACAGCAATGGGGGAAGCAAGGCAACCCTACACTGATATGCAACACAATCGTATTAGCACCTGTCCTTTCCATTAGTTGTATATGGTTTAGATACCACAGAATATTCTGAGTTCAAAGGGACCCACAAGGATAACCAAGTCCAACTCCTGGTCCTGCACAAGACACCCCAAGAGTCACACCATGTGCTGGAGAGCACTGTTCAAACACTTGACCACTGTCAGGCTTGATGCTGTGATCACTTCCCTGGGGAGCCTCTTCCAGCACCCAAGCACCCTCTGGGCAAAGAACTTTATTCTAATATCCAACCTAAACTGCCCCTAACATGACTTCAGGCCACTCCCTCAGGTCCTGACACTGGTAAATACAGAGAAGAGATCAGTGCCTTCCCTTCCTCTTCTGTTCATGAGGAAGTTTTAGCTGCAATGAGGTCTCCCCTCAGTCTCCTCCAAGCTGAACAGACCAAGGGACCTCAGCTGCTCCTCACACAGCTTGCCCTTTGGATGCTCCCTTATTGCTTAATCTCTTTTTTTCTATTGAAGTGACCAAATATGCTCTTCTTTAAACCACAAGAGGCATTTTTTCTTGTGGAATCATAAAGAAAGCAGAATGGGGAAATTAATCTATGATAACAACACATGATGCAGGAACTCTGATGTCTCTCAAATAATATGATAACACTACAGCCTCTTTTCAAAGTTTTTATCTTTTGCTCCTAAGAGCAATTAAATCCCAGTTTCTGGGTTCAGTTCATCAAATCTCACCTTTGCATATCTTCTTCCTCTAAGAATAAACCTCAGAGTTATTTATATTAAGGTTTAGGATTTTTTTTTTTTTTAAAGCCTTGGTTTGTTGATCAAGAATTAGTTGGCCAATCTCAGCCCAAAGGGACCCTCAAAAGTTGTTACTTATTTTAAAAACCAGAGGATTGGAATGGAACTGCTGACATACTGGTAAAATCACAAGTAAAGAGTGGGATATGATGCATTCAGAGATTTTCATCTCTTCTGGCAGGGGAATTGCTTGAGACTTTTGACACTGCTTAATCTTCTAATAATTATATGGTAACAACTCTAGATATTGTCTATCTTTCTAAAAAGCAAATATACACCAAAAATAGAGTTTCATCTTCTAGATTCAAGAAAAACAGAAGGACAGAAATAACTAAAAGCAAAGAGAGTCTTAGTGAACTCTTTTTAGTCATACAAACTTTGGAAGGAAATCCTCATTGCTGTAGCACAGGCTGCAAATGACAACATTTTTCTTACTGCAAAAGCTATCAGCAAAACACAGGAGGAATGCAGCATGCAAGGAAACATCTGCGCATACATGGCTTGCATAGGGAGCAATTTTTTCCTATTTTGGCAGCAAAACATCTGCTCTGATGGAAGTAGAACAAAACTGAAGGACAGGAATGCACCATGAGAAAATATATGAATACAGACTGTACCTGACAAACACGTAAGTGTAAGCACCAGCAATTATTTAGAAGCTTGTTTCCCTTCAGTATTTGCAACAGTGGAACAGCTGTGGTGATTAAATAATGTAAAGACAACAAATCCATATGCAACAATACTAATTTTCATAAAGTGATAAAATTAGAGAATTGAACACAACTCCAGGCTTGAAGCTTGAAGAATGGACTCATCTTGAATTTTTGCATTTTTTGTTTCTTTGTTTTTCCCAATGAAGGAGATGTTCTAATTTGAAATATGCACATATAAACAAGTACAGGGAGGGATGTTCCGTCTTTGCCAAGCAGCCTCTTTCTGGTATTATCCTAGCAACTCCCTGGTACTAACCCTATTCCTAAAAGTAACCCTATTCCAAAGTTCCTATTCCTAATGAGTCTGCTGAAGGACACAACAGGAGATCATCCAGACAATCTCTGATCTCATCTCTGTCACCAGCTGAGCTGGATTTCTCTTGTGGCAAACCTACTCTCTCTGCCCAGTGTAGTGGGATAGCTATTAAACAGTACTATTTATTTGGCTGGTGCAGCGAGGTTTCTACACGTCCAGAGCCAGAATTTCCTCAAATCTACAATACAGTTCTGTTCAAAGTTCATTCAGACCTCATTATTTTCTAACAGAGCCTATAGAAGTGTGGAGTTCAGAGTAGGAAGTTTATAGAAACTACAGTTATTCTATCACTTTAATAAATAGCCTTTTCCTTACTAATGTATCATTATTAGCATACTCATCATAAATGACACTTTTTAGTAAAAGCCACAATTCATTCAGATGATAAATATGATTTGAGTTTCCCAGACATGTCATGAAATTGCTGGCTATTTGGCTGCAGGTTTCTAATTTTGCCTTACATGTGTAATTGGACTTCAGCAGAAAACAGGAGTTAAGTATTATATGGACAATATAATGCTTTCTATGCCAAAAAAAAAAATCTATTTTTAAAAATAAAATTCATTCATAGGTGAAAAGCTGACAAAAAAATTCATTCTAACTCTAAATAATGATAAGAAATGCAAATTATAATTCGTGTTTAGCCAAAAATGTAAACACTTAATTTTACCCAGCACTGGATTTACATTTCCTTTTGCTTAAACTTTTTTTTTTATTTATTTTTTTTTTTTAGAATAGATAAATAATTTATATTGTAAAGACGTATGTAAAAATATGTTAATGGATTAGTTTTTAATGAGCTGTTAAGAACTAGTATACTTATATTTGAGATGTTTACTCTTTGGAATACATTGAGTGAGATAGTAATCCCCAACATGCATTTTGTATTTAAAAAGAAGTGAAACAAGTCTGAGGTAATGGAAAAATGTCCATTTGATTTTTCTAAACCTTTTAGGAGTTTGTGCAAGCTCATGCTTGTTCACACGAGTTCTTTTCAGACAGGACATGTGATAGGACATGTATATGCTGTGTTGTGCCTGTGAGTGAAATCCGATCTAATGAATCAGTCTACTGTGAGACCAGGAGTATTTTTCAGAAACAGTGAAAAGAAAATTCAAAGGTAATTACAAAGAATTTCTAAGGGGAAACCATGGTGTGAGATACAAAAAGACTCTTGAACATGAGTCAAAAAAAAAAATTAATTTGCCTAAGACACAGCAACCACTGGAAAATTTAGAAACAGTGTGAGCCATGATCCACCTCTCTGTGATAACACTGTTGTCTAGGAGTTGGCTGCACTGTGCAGGACTCTGTGGAATGGACCTGCTTCTCCCTAAGGAAAATTTGCCTCTTACTTTTGTTTTGATGACTTAACATTAAAACTTATGTGAGGTTAACAACATAACAAACATTTCACTATTTATGGGAACACGATATATCTACTACTGCTTAATAACACTTAATGGACACTATTTTATTGTTATTTATAACATGATATATCATGTTATTTATAGAAACATGATATATCTGTTACAGGTATTTGCAAGCCAGTAGAGCTATATAGCTTTTTTTCAGCTACCTGTAGCATCTAAGAGAATTTCAGTCCCATCTTCACCGATCGCTACATACTAGACAGTAAATGTGTAAACCAGTGTAGTAAATCTGGGTGAAAAAGTCCATTGTTTTATTTCTTACCTAGAAAAAGAGAATAATTTGTAGTGCTCAAATATTAAAAAAATCCTTTTTAACTTTTAAGTCATTTTTAAAACCTCAAAAAAATTAATATAAACTTATCAAACATCAATTTTAGTCTTTTTAATATCCTTGTTACAAATAAAAAGGAAATGAAAAAGAGCAAAGACGCAAAAACATACTGAAGATTCCTGACAGAGAAGAGCTACATTTGATGGACAGAAAATAAAAGTAGTAATGGTAAGAAACCTTAAACACATAGAGTAGATAAAAATATGGATTTTAATGACCCATTTGCCCACAGAGGCAAAAAGATACAGTATGTGACAAAAGATCAATGGATGTTCATATTTTAAGACCTTGCTAACTGGACTGGGTAGAAGAGATAAAAGAATTTATGCAAGGGATGAAAAATCTGGCCCAAAAGATAGGAAGCCCAGCCTGGCAAGAAAATTGAGGCTAGTGAAAAGGTCTGTAAGCAGCACATAGCAGCATATTGATAGCTGAGCTGCAAATAGTACTTCTGAGGAAACGTGCTTAAGTAATTATAGCAGGCTTTTTTTGGGTTTGTGGTTGTTTTGTTGTTTTGATTTTTTTTCCTCAAGTACAAACATCAGTGAATAAAAACTAAGACACTAATGCAGTATGAGCAGGTGGGCAAACTTGACAGAATTTGCCTCTAAGTTTAACTTTGCCTTGTAAAAATAAATCCAAACAGTTATGCTGCAAGATGAGTTTGCAAAAAAGAGAAAGGATACTAAGAACCAGCATAATCTTTTTCTATATTACAGTTGTGAATTCAGTTCTGCAGGAATACACATTTTTACATTCAGGACTTGATGGGACCCCTTCTAGCTGCTACAATCTGGACCCACCAGAGCATTATTCTACTTGTTCTGTTCTATTCCTCTGAATTGCAGTCTGAAGTGTTTCATGGCCAGTTTATATCCCCTCATTACTATCCAAATAATTATTCTTACTCTTAAAATGCTGTTATGCCTCATTGATGGCTACAGTACTGAAGTACTCTCAGAAAATTAATATACTTTTCCAAATTTATTTATGCCTGTGAAACCATCCATGTTGTTAAAATTAATATGTGTCTTTATATTTTCAGATCTCTTCTCTCTTAGTTCCCATAACACTGTTTTGGTTGGTTTTAATCTCCTATACATACATAAAATGAAGACGATGAAAAGCAAAATACTCTGAGTGGAGAAAAGTATGGAGAACTGAATGTTAGAATAAGGTGTGGTCCACAAATTGATTCAAAAATAGATTTAAGTAAGAAAGGATTGAGATACAAGTAATGATGTAGAGAGATTTTTTTGGGGAAAGTGAGCAATCAAGAGTCATCAAAATTGCACCATTAAGGATAAAATGCTTAAGAGGTTTTTTTTGTGTGTGTGTGGTTTTTTTTTTTTTTAATGGTTTGGAAATTGAAAATTTTGTAAATTTACCCACTACTGGTGATGTATTAAAACCACTGCACTACGTATTGGTCATAACAATGCTGAACGTTGTGTCCCCATTCTGAGTACCCACACTAAAGACAGATTACAAAAATAATTCAAGGATATATGACTGCCACAGAGCACATCCTGAACAAAAAAGGTTTCAGCTATTCTAGCATCTGAATCTGCAAGAAGTATGACACAGAAAACTGTGATGTAGAGAAAGGTACAGCAAGACTGTAAGTTTAGGGAGTGTTATCTACAACTTCATGCATGTTTTTAGAAGAACAGGTTTCTTATAATTGTTTGAAACTAATTTACCTTTTCAATCTTTGGGCAGATCTGTCTGCCAATTGTCAGCTGTTTCCCTCCTCATAGCTTCATAAAAATATATAGACAACTTGTTGTTCTACAATACATTTGAGTCAAACACAGAAAAACACCTAGCAGTTTTGTACCATTACATCCTTACTTTAGACACTGAAGGCATGGCTGCACTTCCAAATCCAAAGGTACTTTTGTATGTCATACAGTCATACATGAATGACATGAACCTGCTAGACTGCTACACATCAGTGTAACATATCATGAAGCTCAGGGTGGAATACCAAAATTATCCCTTGACTTTGGTAAGGAATACAGGCCATTTGCCTATGGTTAATCTAGCATTCCTATATCATTTCAGTATTCCCATAATACACTGATAGAAACACACACGTAATAATGTAGTCTACCCCTTACTTTGGGTAAGGAAAGCTGCCACTATCAAGTAGCAAGAAATAGAAATAAAACATTCCGCCTTGGCCTATTTGTAAGAACACACAACTTCACTGTTATCTACAAAGAGATACTCTGATTCTACTTATTCCATCTTCCTCCACTACTCTCCACAAACATTTTTTCATGCTGTTCCCTGCTGCTGAAGGAAATAGGCTTACTTTCAGCTTAGCTTCCAAAGGAAACTCCCTCCTGATATCTCAGGTCTGTAATATACAGCTCTTGCAGAATGCTGGAAGTGGCTGGGTCCATTATCTAGCCTCTGCTACCCAGAGCTAGTTGCCTTCTCTTCATCTTTTCTGAGGCATAAACTTCTCGCTTACTTTGCCTTTTGAAGAATAAGGAACCAGCAGTGGAAAAGGTAGGTTTCTCTGGAAACAGCAGCAGAGACACGTAATGCTCATTCCTCTCAGCTCTCACAACAGACAGAAATTCATGCCACTAACTTGTGCTTTTATCACACCCTAATGTACCTTAGGCTTTGCTGAAGGAGGCAATTCCTGGAGAAAAGTGATTACAAGAGGATCTCAGCTACTACTAAACCAAAATACGCTGAAAAAAAGTACACTTGAGTTCTTAGAACCTCAAAGGACACGAAAAGTCTTAAAACCAGTTTCAACCTAAAAGGCCATTTTACAATGTGCAAGAACTAGGCTCATGATTTTTTAAAACTTATCTTTTTGTGCTACTCCTCTTAGTATTGATTCATAGAATACTCAGTTGCAGGCACAGATTTTTATCATCGGAGAATGTATTCTCTTAACGTCGTTACATTCATGAGGTTTGCACTGAAACATTCTGTGACTTTTCCTTCCTGTCAGCTTCATAAAAATTCTGAGACTCTAGATGATTTCTCTACCACACAGGCAGTTGGAATATTGAGCCTGAAGGGTTACCAGCTTGTGGATAAACTCACCTGGTACCTTCACAACCTAACTAGAAGAGAGCTGAAGTTTTATACACAATTTATTAGACTTTGGTATGGCTCCTTTCATATTCCCCCACCTTCTACATATGCTTTGCTGAAGTAATCACTTGGGTTTTCCTGATTTGTTGCCAAACTGACTCAGAAGAATGACACTATGTCAGGCTTCAGATGATGGATGAAGTAGAAATGCAAAAAAAGATGCTAAACAGTAAACATTTTGTTAAAGCCCACTAAAATCTGAAAGATTTTTCAGATATTCACATTCATAGGACAGGTTTTCAATTGATGTATTTCCCGTCTTGTCTGCATGTTTGTACATTGCAAGAGTCAAAATAAGAAGCATTTGATTATGCTAGTGCTTTTTGATATATTAGTTAATTACAACACAATCATATATAACAATGATCAGTTTGTGAAAAGCAAATTAATTATTCTCTTAGCATTATTTTTCAAAGTGCAATCTGTTTCTCATAATGATTAATAATGATGAACCTCTGTGTTTAATTTATTTATTTATACTAAATATTTGATTCTGAGGGACAAAATATAGTAAAATCTTAAAAATATTCTGTCTCCTTGCAGAGATATATATAGTAAACCTATCAGATTTGGCTACATTATGCATATGGTATGTGGCTTTTTCCATCACAGTTACTAACTATTCCAAAAATAATTTTAAAGACTGATTATGGTGGCATGGGACAAGAAATGTAACTCAGCATATTTTCAATGAGAAAACAACTTCTTAATGTTTGCTTTTAGAACATTAAAATTTGATTAAGGTCATTCCTAATTTAAAAAAAACCAACAAACTCAGCACATCTTTTTAATGTCCTTCGACAGCACAAAACATTTTACCAATGCTGAAATACATAAGGGTGGGCTAAACACCCAGAACCATGTCCCATTTCTAAGTAGGGTGGTGTATCATGCATTATTCCCACAGTAATTTTATTAGTACAACAGAATTTGAAGTCATCCATTCATTGAGCCATAAGGAATAAAATTGCCAGATCTCTGGGCTGTAGATTTTTTTCCTTGCCTCAAAAAAGAGGAGAAAGGAAAAGAAGTAAAGACTAAACAGATTCTTATAAACCTTCTGCAGAGCTACAACTCTTCCACACCTTGTATTTCAGCAGCTTGTATGACAAAGAAAGGTATCAAGGGATCCTGCTTGCTTTGATATTGATTTTAAAGTAAGGAGGGTGCACATTGTAAGGACTGTGTGCATGTACATGCCTGGGTGCCCTCATGGAGATGTAACTCTTGGAGGGCTTGAACAGGTTGGGAATGAGGAAAAACTACAGAGTTTTCTTTTAACCTAAGAACATTTATATCTATAGAAACCAAGAGATATATTCTAATAATTTTTTTTCTTGTATAATGTCACCAATGGCCCTTGCAGGCTTGACAGTTTAGTGCCAGTGACATCTTTTCAAGTGTCCTAAAATACTGCTCCCCCTCCCTTTAGGAGTGGGACAGGTGAGAGTCCTAACACATGAGAATGAATGACATGTAGCATTTCCTTGTAACCTGCCAGTCAGTCTCAAGAGCATAGGCAGCAGAACTCTGCTAGATTTAATCTACTAGTCATCTACCCTGGGAAGTGTCAACCTTTTAAAATGTCCTATTTGAAGAATTCCTGGCACAAAAAAAAATTGTATTAGTTTAATGAATCTGTAACACTCTAAATAAAAAGACACGATATTTTGAACTCCTGTTTAATCTGAAATGAATAATAGCTTCTATTTTTGCTGCTTGGCCACAGGAACATTCATAAGATTCAACCTGTCAGAGCATGTACATCTTTTTCTACTGAATAGCACCAATTTACATGTGGGAAAAAATATATATGCTATATTCCTTCTTGAAGTAGCAGTACTTCCAGCTCCAAATTAACTTCCATAATAAAAATAATCAGATTGTAAAGAAAATGGAACTGCAGATCTTAGTCAAATTTTATAACCCCAACCAGCTCTTTTCAATGCAAAAGCTTCAAATACTGTGAAATAACATTTTTAAGTTGACAGGCTAAATCTCAAAGGATCAAATGATAGCAAGTAAGGTTCTGGAGAAGGGCTTTTTGATCCCTGTTGTCACTCCCCCTCACCTGCCTTTTACATTAAATGAATATGGAATGAACTGAAAATAGAACTTCCAGAGGCAGGCAGTGAGTCCTGACAGTGCTGACAAGCACCAGACAGGCATCATTGACATGGTGTGAGCTGCTGTGAATACTCAGAGGAAAGGACCTTGCACGTTCTTGGACCTTTTGCTGCTGTGCTTAGATAATCTGAAGAGTAGCTTTCAGATAACTGGGTTCTTTTAAAAAAAGCTGTATTGCAGAGCCATTCTCAGAAACAGATTCAAATTCTCATTGGATTTAATCTGGCCGGAGATTTTGACTGATTTTGACTTCAGGACTGGAAGTGTCAGCATCATTGCCTTTCTGGGCTCTTAATTACAGTGCATAAATTTCTACTGTTTCCAGTGTAAACTGAGGATACATGGCAGCTATCAAAGATCTCAACAACTCAAAACAACATAATACCAGTTTTCCTATGAGTCTGTACTGGTTTTGAGTGGAGACAAGATGTTATTTCTGGCTTCTGTATGCTAAGTGTATGAACCATTACATACAATGGTCAAAAAATTGATTTACTCCAATGTTTCATATTCCATTGCTAATTCAGGATGTCAGTGTAATCAGAACTTTAAGTCAATAAATTTTCATGTTTGCTTATGATTATGGATATTTAAATTCCTGGTTAAACTTAACACATGACAAAACCAGATCTGAATTGCAAGTTTTGATCCAAACTAAACCTGAGCTAATGAATATGATGCTTGCTTTCTGCTCAGCTCTGTTGTAGTGATGTCAATGACACACAGAAAATTAGGAATGTTATTTAAGAATACAATTTCTGTTAAATTATGAATAATGCAAGGGTACGTTCTTTAATTTTACACCTACGACAGTTTGCTCATCACTTTTATGACAATGCATATCCATTTTTTATAAATTAAAATGGATTCCACAGAAACTATTAAAATTATTAAGAAATAATTCTACTTTGCAACACTTGGGTGACATAACTGAACATATAAATGCCTTTTCCACAGATAATAAAAATGAAAGGAAATTTTCCTCTTGTGCATGTAAACAATGATACAAGAAAGAGCTATTTAAGGTACTATTAATATAAAAACAACATCAGTACTGAATGTTATTCTGTTTATCATTTAAAAGAGATTTCCAAAATATTACAGAATTATTTCAAGCTTTTAAAAATTGTCTTTCATCAGTATTTGATGAGGGTATATCCTTATGTTTTATAGAAGTTCTGTAGAATTTGAATTTACGTGTTAGGAAAAAACTACAGAGCTATTAGTTTAATATAACTATTGTTTGAAAACAAAAAAAAAAGGGAAAAAAAAAGTCCACTGCTATTGAGCCTTTAGTTAGAACTGTGTGATTCCTTTTCCCACTTGTACCTTTATATTCAATGTTGATGCTGAAATTTTTCTGAGGAAAAATTTTATGTCCACCATTACAGACCTCAGAGTATTTCCAAAAAAATAACACATACTTTGTAAAGTAAAAATAGTTAAGCTATTTTCTTTGCTTGTTTGTACACGGCAAATGCCTGTACATTAGCAAAGCTTATTTTCTCTGCCTATTTGTCAATGGGAATTTAACACCATATGGGAGGAAACTTCTAAGGAAGCTGTAGTAACTGAGGAATTAGTAGTACATCTGTGTAAACAAACCAAAGCAGAATAAAAGATTCCATAAAGAATCAAAAAGGGCAGGAAGTAATAAACATTGCTTTCTAGCTTCTTGCAGAGCTACCAATATAAGATATAAAACAAATATATATATATATATGTATATATATATACACCTAAAAAAAGCATGTTTGCCAAAAATCTTTATCCAACATTAACTCAAGCTCTCTCCCAACCTCTATCTGCCTCAGTCTACAGTTATATGATACATCTAACATCTCCTTCCTTGGTACAACACTTTTCTACTCAGTCTTACAAATAAGGATGGCCAGCAGGGAAAGTAAGACATAAAAATCCTGGTAAAAAAATTCTGTTTGGGAAAATCCAAATTTTTTCACAGACCTGCTGCATTCCCCTATCATATGACTGTTCAATGGCTCACCACTTACAAAAATCCTGGTTACATTGCCTCTGATTCATGATTGCAGGAATGGCAAGAAGACTGAAAATGCCTGATGAAGCCTTCAAAAAATGTAATGGACACTCAATCTTTCTGCCAAAAAGGAATTTAAGATGTATCCCACTGCAGAGCACCTGGAGCAACAGGTGAGAGCCGTGTCTGCCTAGGATGATGTTCGTAGATTTTTCTTGTTGGATGATCATATTTCAGCTATTTACTGCTTCTGTAGGGGGCTGTTTGTCATTATTTAAAAGCACAAAGCCTTGTTCTAATTATGATATAGCCTTGTGCAGACTAATAACCTATAACACTGATCAGAGATTCCTGACATGGGGAAGAAATAACACTTAAAATGCTAATCCAGCTGAATGGTACATGGAACAGGCCAGACTATAATGCTTCTAGTAACATAATAATTTATTATGAGTAGCAAAATTAGCTGATAGTATTAACATAATGTTATTATAATCCTTACTTGCAGTAAGAAATGGAACTCTAAAATGCCACACTTATGAAGACAAAAAAAAAAAAAAAGCTTCCCAAAGATAATAGCCTTCCCAAAGATAACAGCCTGCTGCAGGAAATATTATATTAAAAGAAAGATGAAACAAAAATCACATCCATAACAGCATTTTCCTGCAAATAAAATCAGAAAAGAACATTTCATACTGTACCACTCAAAGTTAGAAAGAAAAAACCAAAAAGGTAGAAGAGGTAAATGCATTCTTAGTGCTCCGAGTTCAACAGAAATGTAACTCAGGGTCATCCTGCCAAAGAAAAACAAAATGTTTTAGTAATTTCTTTAGGTTTTTTGTTTTGTTTGCTTGATTTACAGGGGACTGTCAATAAAACATCATGCCTCTCTCTCTCTCAGTGTAGATATATTTATGTTTCACAGGCACCTGGGAAGGTACAGAAGGCAAAGGTGTGTTGTGCTCAGTACTGTGCCTTTGGAAGGTGCTTTAGAAGATGAACATCATTCCCCTGGGACCTGATATTCTTGCTTAGCATACGGAAAATCTTTATCACACAGCAAATTTGATGAACCATCACTTGTTTCCAATGATATAGTAACCAGCCTAAGCCTCCCAAAGATTCCTCTGCATCAAATTATTCTTTCACAGATTCAGTACAGTCAAGAATATCAGTCCTGTGTTGCAAATTCCAGAACCAAGAGACATGGCATGAGCTATTACTGTTTTCACAGGTAATTATGTAAGTACTAACACCAGAATTAAGAATGTCATTTTCTTCTGCTAGAAATCTCCTGCCAGTGCTCTGGGAAAGTTGATTCCATTTGGCAGTTTGTTTTAATGTATGTGCTAATATGCAGAAAATGAGCTGTTACAAAAGCTACAAAAGGTCAAACAATGAAACCCTTATACTTAAGGGCATGCAGTATATTGTTCCACTATTTTGAATCTGTAAAATGAAGGCAAAGTTATTTTTGTATTTTGAAATAAAGAATCCCTCAAATTCATTGTAGATTCATAGATTTCTTGGAAAAGACATAGGGGAAGTCATGACTCTAAGTCATGTATTTCTTTAGTAAGGAAATACCCTGTGAATGATATGTGTAGAACTTTGTTTTCCTTCTTAGTGAAACAGTGTGTGTGTGGACACTGGTTACTGCTAAAATAAACTATGTATTTTACAGTGGTTGCCTCACAATAAGAGAATTGAGAGGTTTTTTTTTCTCCCTATCAAATATATAAACTTAATGAGTAAGCTTTGTAAAGACAATATCATGTTCCATTCAGCTTACAGAAACCAAACTACTTTTGTTGCTCTGTTTCACCTCAGTGCTCATGTGATGCTGCTTCAGCAACATTTGGAAATAAAAACAAACAATGTGCAAAAATGCCTGAAGGGACTCACCATCTTTTACAAGAACAAAGGCAGAGCTAGCACCATACAACTAGAAAATGTTTTTCTCCCCAAGTCAATTTTTGCAGCAGTTACTGCTTCCATAAAAAAAACCAACCAACCAAACAAACAACAAACAAACAAAAACCCCACAAAAAAACAAACAAACAAACAAAAACAAAAAAAAAAAAACACCAAGACAATATAGACTATGCCTGATGCCATTTCAGGAAACTACTTTGATAGAAATTGCTTTTAGTTTTGTCAATGTCAGTAGAAAATGCCAAAGTGCCAAAATACACATCACAGTTGTGCATGACTGTGCTAACCAAAAAAAAAACCAGTAAGGGCCAAGCTGACTTACAAGAGCTGCATTGCTTGTGTAAAAAAACTGAATTAATCCTTTGGGCTAGATGCCATTCTGTGTCATTGAAGCAAGCCTGGAGGTCAGCAGAAGCAACATGAATTTACAATGACATGACTAAAAACAGAATCTTTCCTGTAGCAGTTAAGTTTTATGCAGCATAAAATATGTATGAATGCTTGACAACTTTTCCTTTCATTATATACAAAAGTGACTTTCTCTTCTCTCTAAAATAACACTGTCAAACCAAGAGGGACTGCCAGAAACCTGTCACAGATAATAATCTATTTTCCAGGTTCCTGAATAGCAATGAAAAAGAAGATATTGAGTGTCAGTTCCCAGCACATAAATTAAAGTTCTGTGCCTGTAATTAGGTCATGTTTTCCCCTGAAAAAGGATTGTGTTTAATATTACAATGAATTTTAATTATTTTCTTGTCAGTAATAGGCCAGAGATGTTGTGGAACACCTACTTGAGGATTAGTGATAAATAGGATTAAAAATTAAAAATTGCAAAATCTCAAATTACTTGCAAGGACATTTCCTCTAGAAAGACTATTATTCCTGGTTTTACTTAAAGTGCAAATGCTGACTTTAAAAGTAAAGAAAATTCTCCTTTCTTTCCCTTGCATTTGGATAAGACGAAAAGGTGAAAAGAGCACTAGCTGGCTTAATTTACATAGGTGATAGCTTCATACCACAGTGTTCTGCACACTGCTTGAAGATTCTGTACCATTTCTTTGGAACACTGTTACATAGTATATGTTCAAGACCTTTGATCTCCCAATCTGTCTCTAAACATTTTTCTAAGTTTACGGAAACTGAATTTCCTATGTTCTAACTGGAGACTGAGATGCCAGTATTTTTCCTTCTCCCCTCTCTTTTTTTTTTTTAAACCATAGCAATTACTTTTTTACACCAGCAAGGTTTTATGCCCACCAAAGATTTTTCTAAAACAAAAAACATTGAGTAAATGAGGTGATGGCAGATCATTTTTCCAAATCTGAGAACTTTCCCTTTGTTTCTACAACCATAAGCCACCTCCTATTCTTCACCCTCTGCTGCAGTTTCTTGCTTCTGAAACAAGGCAGGATGTGTCTCTACTATCCTTGGTAGAGGAATGATCCATTTCTGACCCCCCCATAGAGCTTGTGGAGGTGTCGCTGGAGCATCACCCTTGCCCTGGAGCTTCACCCTGTTGATCCAGAGGCCCACACTCTGTAAGCCCTGTGCAACATTGACAGCTCCTGCCTGTCATGTCATTAGCATTACATGGCCACAGCTACAGCAGCCTTGTCACAACATCTTGGCTCTCCCCCTGACCCTGCGTGTCCTTCTTTGGGTCACAGACACCTTGGGAATAATATGATCCTAAAAATGGGCATCTCTTCATAAAGTGGTGAATAATAATAAGCTTACCTCATAACCTGTGATTTTTTGCACTTTATAAGTGGTGACATCCAGCATATGTTGTGTGTGCAGAAGGAGGAGGGGCAGGAGGGGTGGAAGGAAGGAGCACAAGAATCCGTAAGAGGACAAACTCTTGCAGAGATGTGTTGGAGGACAATCCAGGCTGGCAGGGTAAGAACTGTTTTTTCCGTACTGTCTATTGTAATTGACTCCAGAACAGTCCAATTACTGAACTATTCCTGGATCTGGGGAGAAACTATTGATCTTGTCGGAAGATGATATCCTAGAAATGATACAGCCTGTGTCCAATGGGGCCAGTTATAGCAACAGGACCTTGAGATGAAACAAGGAGCACCCAGGTCTCCTGAATCCAATCAAATGGTTTTACTTTTTTACCAAATAATGATCTGTGAACTTCCTGTTTGTTGTAGTGGGCAAATGAGCTGAGTAAACTCTCTGACTGGCACATGGCTATATGCACAGTGGTACATTTATATATGTACAGTGACTGTAATTTGTACTATCGATTAAAAAGTGACTGCATTCCTTTTACCTTCTGCTACTCCACTTCACCATTAACAGAACATCATAACTGCCAAACTAAATAGGCAGTAGTAGGATATCTTTAAGTTATTAGAAATGGTTAATCATATGCTGGGTTATCACGAGATGTGCTTAGTCAACTACTTCTCCCTCAAATAGAAGCAAAGTAAAAAACACTCTTCAAATAGATTTCGTACTTTTTCTCACTAGTTCACAGTAAAAATTAAATATGCTACAAGGTATACAAAAAAGCTAGGACAGCATGAGGTCCAATCACATTTTTCCAGTAATACTAACACCTACAGAAAAATTTACAGGAACCACTACATCCTGTTACTAACAGCAGTCCACGTTTTTCTGCAATTAGGAAATTTAAATGGTCCTGGAAGGTATTTGTGCCATTGCTGAAAGACCTGGCTGACCTTATTGTGTGGTTGCCATCATGTTGCCATCTATGACAAACCTTGGTCAGCATAGGCGTGGGAATTCTGGAAATGGGCTTTTTCCAAGAACCACCTGTACGAAGGAAAAGGCAGAGATGGCAAACTAGCATATTGGACGAAAGAATATAATATTTTGGATATGCAGTCTTTCTGATATTAGAAAACATTCCTTTCCTTTCCTGTTATATTATATGAATACTTTGTGGTGTCCTGAGAATACTGTTGTTGGGTTGTGCATAAAGACAACAAATTTAACTATAGCTCCACTCTCTATTGTATCCTTTTGTTTATTTCTTTAACACAATCTAAAAGGAAAGTAATAATGAAAAAAATAAACCCTCCCACACATTCACTTCAATCAGTACATGTAAATCCTGGAAAACTTTAAAATGTAAAATGTAAACTTAAGTATATTTTATAATGTCTGTTCCAACAATACCATCTTTCTGATCCAAGAGGTAATGCTGGTTTTAAAAAAGCATCTTTGGCTTGATAAACCAATCTTTAGAGACAAGTCTCTTATGCTCTTTTGCATTCAATGAAAATATGCAAACCGAGAATATGCAAACAAAGAAAAAATCTATGTTCTTAAGGTAACTGCAAAATATTGGGAACCTCTGTAGCATTCAGAGCTAAGGGACATATCTTCCATTTATCAAAGCCAAAACCAAAATTTTCAGACTTGACTAGAACCAGACTAGCAATAACTGATGCACGTGTAGTAAGAAAAGGCAACACGGAAAGCAACAAAAATTGACTCCAATTCCTGTTGAACTTACTGAATTAAAAAAAGAATTAGAAGGGTATGTTTCCAGCTAGTTCTGTCCATACCTACTCACATAAATTACACTCCTTCCAGCAGCAAGGATTATCATTTAACCACTGACTATTTCAAGGTTTTTGTCCTGAAAAAACACCAAGACAATATAGTAGTTGCACTAACCTTATGCAATAGTAACCTCCAATGGTAGTTGCAAAAAACCTTATCTCATCTTTCATGCTAAAATAGTGATCAGCAAAGGTCTCATCTAACTCAGTTCAACAGCCCAGAGGAAATGAGACAAAAACAAGTAAACTGAACATCAGCCTCCTGTATAAATTGAGAAAACTTATCAAGGACAACACCTTAGTTTATTGATTCTTGGGTTCTTCTGTGTCAGTGCAACCAATAAAGATTTCCATTGTTCTCAGGAAAATAGCTGAAAAAGGTACCGTCTATGCCTTAGAATGGACAGCCTGTGCTTTTTAGGGAACTCTTCAGTGAAAATCAGTGACTGATGAAGCAGAGTTCACAAACCCCTGAACTAAACTCTCAAGTTTCTTAGACAAAGAAAGCCTGCAATCAGGAACTCTATTTCTTGATCTGATTGGTTTGAGTCTACTATACCAAGATGCTAAACCAGATTACAGGGAAAATGTGTCATAAAAACAATTATAACTACTACAAGTATTTCTGTGTTTCAGTTCTGTGAAATTCAAACTCACAAATGCCTATTCATGTAGTTCCATTCATTGCTTAAGCCAAAAATCTACAGAGAGAAACAGAGGGACAAACCTGGATATCTGTGAACGTTCTAAGTTTCTAATATTCAGACTTGTCTGATGCTAAGTCATCATTCTGTCTTTCATGGACAGAATTTCTGTCTCTCCTCTTGATCCTGCTGACAAGTGCCTCAGGGGTATCTGCCTCCACTTACTAACATTCTGTGTATAACCTACTATCAGTAATATGAGAAACACCTGGTGGGAAATGTTATCTTCCTACCAGAAATGCACTTGTGCTCTGTGTATACACATTCCCTATACACATTTAAGCCTTTATTTAACCACCAAGGCAAAAATACTTCTTGATTCCCACATAAAGTGCCCCAGGGAATTGTCACTTGAAGAGTACCACTTTAGATCTGTCAGACAGAGACATTTTATTACCTGAAGGATGCTATCTTAACCCAAGGTCTAAAATATAAATGAACTTCAATTCAGATGACTTGAGATCTAGCAGCAAGACAGAAGGGTGGAAAGCTTCCCAGGGATTCCACAGGGAGAAGGCTGATTTATTTAATACAGATAAATATGACAAAAAGATACTCATATCCCAAGTTTTAATAAGTTTATACTTGACAGAAGGAACTGAAGTCTTGAGCAGCAGCTAATACAAGATATTAACTATTAGAGTTGGAGGAGGAAAAAAGAAGCTTCAGGCAGATGAATTCAAGTTATAGGGTTTTGGACACTGAAAATTTCTCTGTTTCTTATGGGCTGTAGGAGATTATGTCCTTTTTGCAATGACTTATCATCTGTACTGTCGGGTAAAATCCAAGGGATCTTTATAGACCATCTAGTATTTAAGTAGAGCAGAAAATGCTTAGATATGAAAGGTCAAAACTGCCTATGAAAAAAGGAGTGAGAAAATAAACAGAGGATATATCAAGAGATTGTTTTAGAATCTGCCATCATGAAAACTCAGCCTTTTCTCAAGAGGAAGAGATGGTCTATTCTATATTGAAACAGGGATTTGAGGTTTGCTTTTAAAACACATTGTAAAGCCATTAGATGATTCCTCAGGGGTGCTGTTTTGAAGGTTACTATTGTTTCTTTGAACAAAGCAATACTCTCTGTGTCTTTTAATGTTATCCATTTTTTCCCATGTTGAAAGCTTCAGAAATTTTGGTTTCATTAGGAAGGAATTTGGTTTAAGTTGCCAAAGCAGGTAGATAAAACTAAGTGGAAAAAAAGGAGGCAACTGGGCCACAGGCTTTACCCTGCACTGAACTGCATTTGCACATGGCTTTGTGAAAAAGTTTCATAAAAAGTTTTCATAGCCAAGAGACACTTGGGAGTATGACATTTTCCAGTTGTTGATTTTTCTGTGCTCAAGAAAGAAGACATTATCTTCTTGAAGCTTATAAATAAACTTCATAAACAACTTGTTCTAATTGCAAGATTACAAAGGTTCTTAGTATGCATTCAAACTGAATTACTTTTAAACTGCAGCAGAATATCAGAATCCTTTAATATGCAAAATTATATTGGACATCTGCTTCCAAAAAGTTCTAAAAGCAAGATCACACCTTTCTTCTGTCTTGTCAGCCTAGCATTACTTCCATCAATCTCTTGTGTAAATCCAACAATTTCTAGAAAGTTTGCCTGAATCTCATAATGGAAAAACCAGAATTCAGTCCAAAACTATACAGAGCAGTAAAGATAAATCTCTCAACTGTTTTTTGAGATTCTCTCCTATTATTAATCCCTATGCTGGGGCATACACAACTGTACAGATATTAATCAAGGTTTGCACAGAAAAAGTCTATAGGATGTTTAACTCTTGATTTATACACAGGCATTAAGTATTTCACCTGTGTAATTCTGCACAGTCAGTAGCTTATTTCTTCTAATTAAATCTTTATTTCAGCTCTCAGTGGGCCTGATTTTCTTCTTACTAACAGCAATTTTATTAATATAACTCTCATCAATCAAATGCACATTTTAATGAGACTAATGTAAGAAAAAAGCAAAATCAAAGTTATTGACTTCATACAAGAGTTTTGCCAGTCTGTTCACAGCTAAGCAGTGCTTACTGGATGCTTAACAGAATGCTGGACAGGGCAGGGATTATTTTACTGTTTAGAAATCTGTTTGGAAAGTAGAATTGGCAAGATGATGAAAAAAAAAATTTACTCAGGAAGAAAATCAGGCAGTATGTCTAACTACAAGGGCTAATTATCTTTGTCCTTCTCATATGGAATACAAACTTAAAGTTCATATGCATATTAATGTAAAATACTCTGTTACACTCAGCATTTTGTTATGGGCATCAGAGTGTACACCTTACTAACACAGTAAAACGTTTATTACTGTTTTTTACAGGCTCTTTATTGCCTCTACCATTTACCTCTCTTTAGCCCAGGACAGGTCACAGACTAGTCATTTGGTCACTGTTAAAAAACTTACAACCAGGTAAATAAAAAACTGAAATTCTGTTTTTCCAGGTCAACACAAAAGTCTCTGGCTTTTTAATTGTAACACAAAAATCATACCTACTAAATAGTACAATATGTATAACCATCCCTGCTTCTTTTCAGCCCAGGTAAAATAAATATGAAATGTTCATATATTGATAGATTTAATTATCAGATGTGTAGAGTTGAGGTTGTGGTTTGAAAGTGACTGAAGGCATGAAAGGAGAAGCAAGATAAACAGTATGTAATATAACTGAAGAAGAAAATAAAATATATTTTGCCAAAACCAGAAGTTATCTATAGAAAATTTTCTTGAAACTGCTGATGCAAATATCAACTATCTGTGGTTTTTTTTAAAGAGTAGTAACAACAAAGTAGAGAGGTAACTAAAACATGAAAGACAGTAGGAATGTCTCACACTAAAGATAATTTTGAACTCCAAACAATGAGTGAAGAAGCTTCAAATACACAAGACCATTTCAATAATTATAACAATATTATTTTTCTTGTACATATTCCAATAAAGCAGTGGGATGACTTATCCTGCCAGTTAAGATGAAGAAAATTGATCAACAGACTGAGAGAATTTAATGAAGAATTGAATACAGTGAAATCTTCAGCAGGTAGGACACGCAGTTTAATAAATGAAGGAACAATTAAGTGCCTTTTTGAAGACCAAAGGATAACATGAAATGAGACTAGCTGGGATCTGTTAACACTGTGAAAAAATGATCCCTGACAAAAAGTGAACAGATAGCAGGGAGACAAAGAAAGCTGCTAAGAACAGACTGCCTGATGGCAGGTCTCCATTTCTCTGATTTTAGATGCAAAGCAATGTCTGCTTCATGATTCCAATGAATCACCTACTATTATCCAAATGTTTTCCCACAGCATGCTATGTAACCTCTCATGATGACTGTATTTACACAAAAGTTAAGCATTTTCCATTCTTGCTTTTTATTTGATCATTTTAGAGTATTGTATCCCTTCATTCACTGGTACTCATTTTAGAGTATTCATATCCCTTCATTTCCATGCATAATTATTTCATTTTTACTCTTGCAAAGTGTCATCAAACTATATAAAAATTGCAGCTGCCTTTCTCTGCTTAAACAAAATGCTCACATGAATTACATATGAAAGTTCTCTCAAGTCAACAAGAAAAGCTTTTGTCCTACTGTCTGATCCTTCTTAGAATCCTTCTTCTCATCAAGAAGCACTTCATAAAGCAGTAGTTAGGTAAGGAGTTTAGCAGTGCCCAGTTACCAGTGAGAAATGTGGGAATTCAACTGTATTTGAATAATTGGGAGGCTAGATTCTCCTGTTTATCTGAAATATGTCCCTGCTAAGTTAGAGCTCCCTGAGTCACTACATGCAACTTTAAGGTATTCAAGGGAAATTGTGACAAATAAAACCAGACAAACCAGAAATCTGTTCCATAAAAATACCTGAATTGCAGAGCTGTGAAGGAACAAGACTCTGCCACCTGCACATCAGCTTACAGCTCTCTCATTAGAGTCCTACCAGTCAGTACAGCTACTGCTTCTACAACCAGCACTACGCTGTGACCCAGAATGAAGTACTTTCTAAGTTAACCCATGTTAACTCAAAAACTGGCATTAAAGCTGTTAATGTAATCAAGTTTTTAAATTATGAGAAGTATATAGAATAAAGACTAAGACACTTTAACTTGCTCCTGGAAAAATATGCTATTACAGGTGACAGGCAGAAATACATCAGATATGATACCCAAACCAGATTTTGTTGTTTGCTGTTTTCCCAAAAACATCTGTTTGCTGTTCCCAAAACAATTTTTGAGGTTTTGGGAAACCCAAAACAGCATCGAGGCTGTGGTTTTAATTAGTCTAATATTTGGTGATAACTAGGCTGCATTCCTCCCAGTAGAGTCTATAATACCCTACAGAATCATTCATATCCCGCACATGCAGAAGGCTGCACACTTGACTATGTGAAATTCTCCTTTGTCAGCTGTTAAAAAAAGCCAGTGAAAAAACTTTTATCAATAGGACCACAATGGTCAGAAATCTTTCTGCCAAAGGCAGACAATTTTGACTTCTAGAAAACCCAGTAGGTTTATATCATGACATCTGTTAATTCCCTGCAGAAGAAGGGAAAAGAAGTTTTCTGTGATATTTACTGTAGAACACCAGCATTTTTTATTCAGGCGTACCTGACAGATGCCACATTTTCCTTTTCTGTGTTCACACACACAATTAATTTTACAGGCACTGAAATACCTGTTGCAATAAAATAACAATGAAGTGTTGAAATAAATCTAAGTTTTTGCAGGATAGCTACATAGATCTAAAAAAATCCATACAAATATTTATGGTATGAATGGATTTCTTTTTTTTTACGAGAGATTCCCTAATTATTGGAAAATATTAGGAGCAGCTTAATTATTAGACTACACCTAGAAAGGGAGTACACTGCCAATTTGAAACCAAATATTTTTTGCAGAGAAAACTGCAAGATAGAAGGAAGGAATAAAAAGGAAATGCTGCCTCATAGATAAAGGGTGATTTCTTGACAGAATTAGATAACTTTTATCTTTTATTTTTACTAACAACTGTTTCAACATTCTTGTACCTCTTACTCAATGAAACAGTAAAGGATTTAATATCGTTGCAATATACATTTTCAAGTTTTTAAAACATTGTTCCAGTCTTTAGGCACATAATGATTTTAAACAACACTAACCAAAACGATACCAAATTAAAAAAAAAACAAAACACACTTACCCGATGAGATGTCTATCCGGTTCCTCTTCACTTGGGTGATGTTGATATGGACACTGACTTTGCCCTCATTTATGTCAATCTCAACATTCCCCAGGTCATCTGCAAAGTTGCTGAAGAGAAGAAGTCCATTTGGGTTCCAGGTCCGGAAGAAGAAACTGACTGAAAACAGATCTTGGCTGGGACGACCAGGAACCTCAAGGTAACTGGTAGCATTGAAAAAGACAGGCACTGTATGTGGCTCCACACAAGAAAAACTTAAATTTCCCTAAGTAAAACACACACACACAAAAAAAAGAAGAAAAAAAAAAAAAAGAAACAAGGAAAAAAAAATGGTAAGATTCTACTAAATTCATAGTTACCTCTAGAAAAATATTCTAGATTTCATTCAGCCTAGAGACTACTCTGATCAATGTACATTGCATGTAAAGATGTGCTACTAATGTTATCATTATTGTTACTATTAAATTTTTTTTGTTTTTTTTTTTAGAAAACCAGATTTTTCTGTTTCTTTTCTACCAGTGGCCCCATTATATTTTGTACTGTACACACACAAAATAACATGCAGTTGGCCCTGAAGAGTTGTAGTCTAAGAACAAGCTTAGATGAAAGCATTAATATTCCTGGTTAAAAGATAAAGAAATTAATCACAGATAAACTTGGGCTTGTCTGTAGTCCCCATAGAAACCTATAACAGAACAGTATAAAAAATCAGTGCGGATTTCCAAATACCCTGATATCCATGTGTCAATCAATACAACACACGATGATCCAAAATAATGATGTATAATACCTGAGCATTCAGACTCTCTCAGGCTGTTTTCAACTGAATGATACTACACATGCTAATATTTCAATTCATGAAGCAGAAGGATTTGGACTAGCTGATCATGAGCACCTAATATTTTTGGATAGTAGATAATTTTGTCTGTAAAAGAGACTGCAGTTTCTACACTATAAAATATTATTCTTCAGGAAATTGACAAAAGATCCAGTCAACTTTATTGATCTACAAGGCTTTAAAATGGATATGTAAACAAGACTAGAATTAGGGACATGAATTTTTCTCTCTGGTTCTCATGTCATCTTTCACAATGAAAGACCAAATTAGTAGGCTATTACCATTTAGTAATATTGGTAGGGTATTACCATTTTTTTTTTACTTAGAAATCATACTTTGTGGTAATCTATGTCCAGAATTAACTTACTGCTGCATAAATGCAAATATAACAGGAAAATTTCCTCTGCTGAAAAATTCCTATAATATGTGGCAAAGTGGATCCTGTTTTAGGATTGGGCTTTCTCATGCACTATTGCAGGTGGAAATTATGTTGCAATTTTAGTTCTACTTAGGAAGAAAGAATTTTATCTGATGCAGTACAGAAATTATTGCTAAAATCAAGATAGAAATTCCTCTGATATTTATTTGTACATTAAAAAATATTAAGGCTAGAACAACATTTTTGGAGGTACACAGATGTTTAGAGATGTGGTCCACCTCAGCAGTGTTTGGAATCCCAGTAGAAGTCAGTCATCATCTGTATTGCATAATTATTTTTAAATTCCATATTGCTGACTTCCTTATTTAAGCTTTTATGTCACATTTCTGGATTCATAGTGTATAAATACATCAGACAGTTCATCTTGAGGGAAAGTAAAGAATTTGGAAGCAAGATAGGAACTTTGTGTCTAAAAAGGTGTAGGAGGAAAGACCTAAGTAAATTTTTTGGAGAAGTAATTATATTCAATTGGAGATGATGGATGACATCAATAAGCAAGTTTTAGCACTCATTTGCCAATGTCCAAACCCATCACTTTTTAAAAGAGCATCACATCAGAGAGCAGCTTATCTGTATAGTAGAGAGATAGAACTGGTCTGGTAGATTCAGCTTCTTATATTGGATTTCCATGTAAAAAACCAAATGAATAAAAACAATATTTTCTTGAGCACTAGTATAAATACTTTGATTACTCTGCATAACAACCTCTTGTTCCTGCAAAACATCAGAAGTTGTACAGAGTCTACCTTTAAAAGCCAGTAGAATTAGTAGTAACTATACTATCTAGTTGCCAGCTTCTATGATAAATTAAGGAACATGATGTTTCCCGTAATCTGGAATTAGAGATTTCTTTAAAGTGATCTCCTAGATTTGTTCCTAAATTTTATGATAAAATCTCAGCATTAAAACTTTTCTTTTGCCCAAGGTCCACGGAATAAAAAAATAAAAATAAATCCAAGGAATTAGGAAAAAACTAATTTAGTTGACACAACTAAAGATAGCTTTTAGATAACTATGTGATGAGAGAAATTACAGCTACTTTATGAGTAAAGACTAAAGACTCCCCTGCTAAGCTGCTTGTCAATCCTGGGATATTTTTTTTTGTGGCTTTGCTTTGCTTTCTGTTTTGGTTTTTTTTGGGGCAGTGAGGTTTAAAAGTTCCCTAGAGATTTTTCAATTTTACATTTTTAACCAACTAAGCATGAAATTAAAATACTTAAATTATTTGTTTGAGTAGTTTAAATCTAAACATTTCCACAGTTTACTACAGAATACCTGTGTTTAAACCACAAATTTTGCATACAGTGAAGAAAAGTGGAGAGTGTCTGAAATACTCTCTGTAACCCTTGGCTATCGTTTTCAGTGTAATGGTCACCCTACACATAGGAGCAAGTTCTGTTACATAGTTAAGGCAGTTCTTTGTAGACACAGAAGGCTATATCATTTTTTGGGAGATGTCACCTCATGGTTAAGCCACAAATACCAATCAAGTAGCGCTCAGGGAGAATTCTGTTGGACTTTTTAAGAGTTCCTTTTGCTGCCTTGTTACCAAGAGGTACTAACAATTTCCTCATTACAAGAAGGCTTTTATACCCAATTGACATTCTCCTGCCATCCTGATGTTTTGGATACTTGCATGTATAACACCTATTAATGTTAATGGCACTGAATGCATTCAAATCCTTTTTCACATCAGTGAATGCATTTCCCACGAACAGCCTAGCTGCATTAAAAATTTCTTGAGAAAGTGACATGTAATTCTAATTTCCCTGCTAGTTAGCATTTTGCCTACAGAGCTATTCAGAATAATATGAACTGGATTATTGATCCCTTCTATGACTGTAGTTCACAAGATGACTCCTCTTTTCAGTACAGCCCATCTTATATAGATTGCTCACTAGTTCTAGGTCAAGGGTTCGAGTTAATCTGAAGCTTGTCTCTGTAATAGCCTCTTCATTTTTCAAAGAGAATGAGATCATTTTCTGGAGATTCAGAGCGACTTACTGAATAGTTTTCTGGGCAATCTGGAAGTCAAATATGTACTGTACATTTATATTGAAACTCTTGATCTTAGAGAATTTTTCATACTACGTTGACAGAGAAAAGGTAAAAACAACTTATTTTGTGTAGCTTGAGACGTACACCACAATCTTTCATCTATATGGCAAATTAGATTCATGTTTACTTATAAATCAAGTTTGCCTATCCTCATTCAAACATAATCCTTAGTGTAAAATACTACTGTAAATACCTTTCCCAATTAAAACACCTACTGGCTGAATAGGAAGTTCCCAAAAGACAGGTAATAAGTTTATTAAGACTATACTACCTGTTACATCGGGATGGATCATACAGTATGGGCAATGAGCTATACGCTAATGCCATCTTAAATATCACAAAAGAATCAAAATAATTCTTCCCCTTTACCTTCTGAATCTAAATCAAATGTTACTAAAGTCAAGATTGGACTTTATTTAAATTTAAAACATTTTAAATTTGTCTTTTCATCCTTACTCTTACACAAAGCAAAAGGTGCTTGGTGGTGCTTTTTGTTTCATAACATGTATATATATAAGACATAATTTTTAAAAAAATTAATTTTGTTCAGAGAAAAATAAAGATCATCATCTTCTTATCATCTCTGATTTTCTGAGCCTCCTCATTTTGCACAATTAATTTGTCAAGTCCCATTCACTGTGTGACTTCTGAAATTCAACTGTCTTCATCTAGGAATATTATTTTCTTTTGTTTCACACCCCTTTAAAATCCTACTTTTCTCTGATTTTATCCTTTCTTTGTAATACTTCTCACGACCACACTGATTACTTTGCTTGTATTCAGCCTCATTATAGTGTGTGTGTCGTGCCTTTTAAGATAGTGCTCTCTTTGGGGGAAGGTGTGCGTCTCCTGTTATGTGTCTGTACAGAATCTCCTAAAATGGAGCTTTGATCCCTGTTGGATTGCTTGAGTGCCATCATCATAAACAGGCTTAACAACAACAATAGTTTCAAGAAAGTCTATTTCTCTTGCTAAAGTGGGGCAAAAATTACGAGAAAAAATAGTTTTGTAAAAAAACATAAAAAATGCACGTTGATTTAGTTAAAGAAAAATTGATTTTGAAGAGCTGAAGCAATTTAAAGTATTTCTACTGAAAACTAAGGTCACTTCTATTTTTCTAGTCATTCTCATAATTTGAAATCAACAGAACCATCAAATTAAACTGGCATATCACCTCTTGATGTGGCACTAATCCTGCCAGAGCTTCTTGTGAGGATTTTACTTTCACGTTATGGGCAACAGGTTTTTAAAAGTGAAGAAACAAAGAAAGAAAAAAACAATTAGAAATATGATTTTTCAGAGACTTTACATGTCTGCTAGCTATGTCACACTTTTGAGAGGCTAGGACTTTAAAGGACAGGATTGTCACTATTGGAACTTCTTAAGCAACACTTCTGTTGAGAAAGAGGCTTTAAGAATGTGTCCTACTAACTTGCAGGGGACTTGATTTCACAAAATGGAAGGATTTCTCCTGTACAAAGATTCTTTCTTAAATCAGGCATTAATCTTTCAAAATCACGGTTAGGTTAAAGCTGAAAATGCCCTGCAGGAAGGAAATCTCATGTAATTATGAAAAAAAAAAAATAAAAACGTTAAAGTTTCAGCAGTTCATTAGATTGGCTTGAAAAAAATTTAAAAGTGGATCTTAATGAATGGAATATATATAATATTCTTTGCCTTTGACAATACTGATGAAATCTATGTGTAGAAAAGGTAATAGCTGTGAGGCTGTATTACTGAGTTTGTATAGGCGAACATCACATACTCATGATTATCCTCTGGATTTCCTTGACCATTTAGTCATAATGTTCATACAGTGACATGAAACTTCAGTTTTACTATCTGAGGATAATCAACCCTTTGAATGACATAATCACTGCATATGTATAGCTTTACAATTTATTACATAAAGGCAAATGAAATTGTGTAAACCTACATATTGTTAGCAGGAATTTGTGAACTGTGTAAGCTTGTACAGAAGAAAGCCTTGAAAAGTTATTCAAACCATCTCAAACTCATGACAATAATACAATTATTTCTTATCAATATTGCCTTTATATGACAGCAAGCATTTTCAGAGGAACACTTAGAACTTTAAAAACACAGAAATTAAAGTATATTATTCTTAATCACCCTGCCCATAAAGCCAAAAGTCTGAACATGAAAGCAGCTATGAACCCTTAAGCCACAGTGAAAATAGAGTAAAATGCTTATAACCTCTGTAATATTAATAAGCAAAAAATGATTTTCAAGTATAGTATCTTGAGGTTTTTCAGACATATCAGAAAAGACTGTAAAAGCATTCTTATCCAAAGACTTTTGCACTCAAACAATCCAACTAGCTCAGCAGGGATGGAACATTACCAGGATTTAAAAGCCACAAGAAAGCTACAATTCATTTAATAATAAATCTTGTCTGCGCTAGTTTTGGACTACTATAATTTGAGAAGAAAGGGAAAAAGCACTTACTGGTTCAGTTGATTTTCTTAAAAAAAAAAAAAAAACAAAACAAAACAAAACAAAAACAAACCCAAAACTATCCGACTGACACTAAAGGTTAATTTTTGAAAGATGAAACAAGACCCAAGAAATAAAATGCTAATACATGACAATATTTTTTTTAAGTCACAAACGTACATGCAATAAGATCCTTGGGTTTGTGGTAAAATTTGCTTTGTGTTTTATATTATTGCAGTATATCACAAGAATATCAGCTACACACCCTCAAAAATCTTCTAGTCTTCTTTAGAAGGAGAAGCAGAAGGGTAGATGACCATGAAATTATGATCTTACCACATTTGAAGGTTCCAATTTCTTCCTCTTGGCAAGGTCAGTGATATTATTGCCATTGTAGTTGATGCTCTCCATGCAGCCTTTGAAATTTTTCCTGCTGTTAGAACTTGGCTTGCCAGAAAAAGGCATGCCCCCAAAGGTTATCTTCAAATGAAACAGAAAAATGGTAGATAGTTACTACCATAGGAAGGCAAAGACTTTTAAAGAATTTTGTTGTACAAGTATTTGCTTTCTTTGAACATTCAACCATGGCAAAATAGAGAGCTTGCAGCACTGTTTACAGAAAAAGGATGTATCAAAATAAATTCTGCAAAAGCAGAAAAGATATTGTAATTAGTTTTAATTATTTATGGTAGCTAAACCCAAGTTTTATGCCAATTGTCCAAACAGTGAACAGACACACATCACAGTTATTCATATGTGAACTGCTCTTCTGATTTCTATCTGAAAATAAGCACTACAAACAAAGAAATTTGGACAAATTTCCATCACAGTATTTTTCTAAACAAAAGTAGACATGAAATTAGCCAAATAATCTCAATCAAATCATTCACTCAGCTCTAACAGTGCCAAAACTCAGACTACAGCACAGCAGTGGTGGGCTCCAATGTTGCATGTTATTCTGCTTTAGTGTTTATATATCTACTTCATTCAGAAATATTTACAGAATCACACAGTTAAAGATGCAATCCCCTGGTACACAGAAGGACCAAGAACATTGGCTTTTGTCATGTAGTTCTAGTGAATGAGGAGCTACCCCTTGATTTATCTGGTCAAATAATCTCCTTAGAGAAGACCAAGACAAACACTGCAAACACTCAGTCATCAAACACAAATAGGAATTGGTTTTTTGTCTTACACTTGAATTTCATTACCCTGGGTAATTGATTCTGGGTTATCCATAATCTATAGTGCTAAAAACCTTAGAAACCCAAATATTTAAAAACTAAAGGTGTTCATCTTTGATGAATTCTTTCTCTGTCACTCCATAGGGATGCTACAGGTCTCTGCCACATAATGGAAATAATTTATGGAAATGATTGGAAGTGAATAATGTTGCATATTTTCATTAATGTTTTGCAGCCCAAATGAATATATATATATATAGTATATTTAATAGTAATGACACCTTGTTTCCTGCCCCACAAATGTTCAGAAAAATATCAATTTGTAGTCTACTGCTGAGATTTGGCAGAACAAAGCTTTTAAACATTATTCATTGTCAATTCCATTTGTTGTTACCAACAGCAAGAAAACAGAGCTCTAGGGTGACATTTTCTGTTTTGAATGCATGTGAGATACCAGTTTATACCACTTGGTATATACAGAGAACTAAAACTATACAGCTTAAACCTAAAACCTTTATAAACCACACACAACAGCTTTTGTTGTGTAAAAGGCTTGTGGGGAGATTCTAAGGCATTGTAAATTGACATGACTTGACTTTAGAGAAGATACAAGTCTTCACATGGAGAATGGGAACTGTAATATTTTACTGGTTGTCAAACATTTTATGCATTTATAATCACGTGTTTGGATTAAATCAAATGTAAAAATTAAATAAAAAGAAAGAATTTTGAAGAAAAGAAGAAAAAAGCAAAACCCCACGTGAATTAAGAGGAACTTCTGGGACTATTTTTTGATCTCGAAAATGCAATGAGAACTTGCATAAGTTCATAAGCATTTGTGTTTACTTAACTTTTCTGAAAGAGATTAACCTAGAAATTATTTTGTCTATGGAAAACTATTTTGATCCTTTTGGCTTTATTCCATGTTAATCACAAAGACAACACCTTTAAATTTGTGGTGTCTAGGTCCAAGAACAGTGATATAATAGTGAGGAAAGGCAGGAAAAGAGATTAGTTCTCTTTAGTTTATATGAACCACAGAAATGTATACACACACATACTCAAGTAAGTTCAATTAACCACAAGGAGATTCATGTACATGGAAAATGAAATGCATCTTTGAGAGCTGCCAGTGAGGTCTCTTTAGTCAGATAGGGTGGGAAGGTGAATGCACTGAATTCAGCTCTTATAGGGATACACTTTTTATATGCAATATTTTTCTTATGTAAACATTATACATATATATATATGTATGTATGTGTATGTATGTATGTGCACAAATTGCACAACCCTGGCTTATGGCATTCAGCCTTTTTCTGTAGTTCATTTACTTGAAAGCCTTTAAAAATTCTATTTCTGTGAGTTTTAAGTAGCTCTGTTCAGATCTTCAGTGCTCAATAATTAATAGAGGCACAGGCAAATTTGCTTGTTATTTTCTCATTAGAACTGCCAGCAAATAATGCATTCATAAACATTTTTTTGAATATAGTCAAATATTTGACTCAGAAGTATTTACAGTTATAAGTTTTTGTCTCAGACATTCATATATTCTTTGTCAAAAAATTGTAAAAGTATAAATACACAAGTTAATTCAAACTTTTTTCCATGACATCATTTATATTGACTCTTATATCTTAAAATGTTGTAACGAAGGAAATTACATATGTGGTGCAGCCAACCAAATTAATTCTCATTAGAAACAGTAAAGAGTGTAAGAAAATATTATACAAAGATTGCAATAAAGAACGTGTTGAACTTGTTGTACAGATTAGGGGAGCTGAACAAATTCATAATAGCTGAAGCTGTAGTGTAATCAAACAACAAAACCACATTTAATTACTACCAGCATTTGCATGGATTAACCTGATTGATTAAACAAGTTTTCTTACAACTTTCCTAACTTTTCATTACTGCTTTCTAAAAAGAAGTTACTGATGCTATATTTGTGATAATACAAGGGATTATCTATCTACCTAAGACAGGACAGGTGAAGATTTGTATTAATAAAAAGGTTCTAACCTGCTTCCTTTGCTAAAAATAAATACTAACACCACAGATTAAGGCTTTCAGATTCAAGAGCAAAATTATCACCTGAGTGGAACAACAGATTTCACCATACTTTTTGAAATATACTTCCTGCCTAGAGCAGCTGCTTTTAGAGATTTTTTAAATGGTGTTTGCCTATCTTGCTAAATAACACAGATCTCCCACTTTAAAACAAAAGGCTGAAATGATTGTTTCACCACATGGGACTTGGTAGGCTAATTAAGAGAAGCATAATTTACACTTAAGAGAGAACACTCTTGGAAAGAAAGTTTCAGGAAATTTAAGGGAATAAGTAATCAAAACAAATGTATGAAAAATTAAGAAAACAAATTATGTTAGCTTTCTTCTAGGAATTATCTTTATAAAACAAATTTGAATGAGAAGAAAGAAATTTCACTGTCTACCTCATAGTCTAGGTCCAGGTAATCAAATTCTCCATTCGTTCTGAAGTGCTGCATGTGTCTGTCGAGGGTGAGGTTGATGTTCCTCCTGTGGCGTTCGATGATGATGGAGTGCCAGTGGTGATCATCCAAGAGGCTGCCTGTCGTCACAGATGTGTGGCCAAAAATAGAGCCAAGCTGGTTGCTGCCTGAGAACAGAAACAACAGCATTTCTCACCTCATACTAGTTAGGCAAACATTTTCCTCTGTCTTTGTCAATGTTACACCTGAATCATACCAGATATGCAATAAACTGGAGGAAGTCAGTCTGCTATGAAGTTGAGATCTGCCCAGTGGAGAGTTGCTGCCACCAATACAAATAGCTAGACCAAATACAGTAAGCATCTGATCACTGAACTGTATAAATTTATGTATAAATTCATAGTAGCAGTTATTTGGAAATGAACCTGAGAAGCAAGACCAATTTCCAGTTGTAAAGATGTTTTTATCCAGGTTTTTCTGCTTTCACTCCTATGCTACAGAGAAGAAAAGCTGTCACCTCTGGGCCAGATTCTGAGCTGTGTTGGAACTGTACTGATTTATGAATGCTGTGAAGGACATGGAGCCTGATAACAGACTTTGGCAAAATAAGCCTTTTCACTCTTGAGTTCTATGCTTGCTGGCCTTTACCAGTATCATTATACCAGCAAGCAGAGGGGAAAAGGCTCAGTGCAGACTGAGCTAACAACAGCAAAAACCATCTTCTGCTAATACAGCTTATTTCAGCTTGTTATCCTGAAGCAATCTTCCTACTCTGGAAGTCAAACTACTAGCAAGAGTACAATTTTGCAGTTCTCTGCTGTGTTATGCAGGAGGCTTTGCCAGTGTAGCTGAGCTAGTCAGAGATCACATCTCATTGCCATCTGACTGACACAGCTAAGCCAGCAAAGGTTGATAGCACGGATCCCAACTGAAGCAGCAAATGACTAATTCAGCAGTAAGTGTAAAAAATTGCCGCACTGCTCAATAACTCAATGCAATCTTCCATGTTCTGAATACATGGGGACCTAAAGCTTTTCTGAGACTGAGAATTTCTTACCCTCAAGAATGCCTGCAACCGAGATATTAAAGTCTGTGCATGCTGAAAACATATTCTGGCAAATCACACTTTCATGGCTTAAGACATTACTTCCCTACTAATGACCATCCTGCCTTTATGCTGAAGGCCAATAGTCCTGTTGGTTAAAAAATAAAATAGAATTGCATGCATGTCATTGAGCCTCAGTTTCTTCAATGCAAAGTCGAACACAGTGCAAAGTGAAACCTAAATCCACTTGTCTCCCCATCCTTTCCCCAGCCCCTGGTGTTTGAAATTAAGTCACTGGATCTCACCAGGCAAGATGAGCATCTTTTTCTACTATGTCTGATGCAAAGACAATACTCGTAGACAGGGGAATAAGAACACAATAAAGCATTACATCTGTTTATTGAGAGTGTGTCATAGGGCCTAATCCCATTTAGCAGCCTAATGATTTAAGAACATCCTCCCCAAACTCACATATGGAAGTTATAATAGCTTATAAAGACAGTTGGTGCTGAAGAATGTAGACGAACAGGAAATGAAAGGGTTACTACTGCAATTAAAATTGTTAAAAATAGGTAACTGCTACAGGAAGGTGTGCTTTCCTGATCATCTGTTCATGTTCATTGTTAGAAAAAGAGCAGGCGAAAATGCTAGTGGAAATAAGTATTATTCAATGTAAATAACAAATGGAACAACTTACTCTTCACGTGTCTATAAAAGAACTAAGGAAAATTGCTTGAAATTTTTTTCTAAGGTTCTTTTGTTTGAATGAAAAATTACCTGAAACAAGATAAATATAGGTCTTTTTCATAATAAATGTACTTTATAAATCCAGTCACTTATGAGCCTGTAGTCCTCTACCGGGAGGACTGGAACTAGAGTAATATATACAGGATTTCATCATAAGATTACCTGATAAAACAATCTGTCTCTTTCCTTTTCCTAGCCCTCCTTCTCAGACTCTAGGAAGGCTGTTGAACTCCAACTTCATTCGGCCTGTAGCTTTCTAGACTGATACTTTTTTTTTTTTGCAAGGTTCCTATGGGTGACCTTTATTCCTCCACAAGTAATGACAGTGTTCTTCTCTCACACAAAGCCACAGCTGAGGCCAAATATAATTCTCGCAAGCTATTTTATTTTTTTCTTTGTAGTAATGACAATATATTGCTGATCTTGCTTTTCTGTACGATCTTCTTTTCGTAGTATATAACACAGAGCAAAAGGGACAGGATGGAACTAAACACGCATACACACTCCCTCAACATATACAAAAGGAATTAACAACATTTTCAACAAATTATCTGAATAAATGATGTGGCTTATCAAATTACTGTGGGAATGAGGATGAAGTGTTTAACCTAAAATTTTTGTGGGAGGGCTAAAAACTACCACAAGGTTTATCAATCAAAACATACCTAAATTTAAATTTAAAACAAGTTTGGCTTTCTTTAGTTCCAAGGTGATATAGTCTCCTTGCTGTCCTTCTCCGTGGAAGATTACACCTTCACTTTCAGAGGTCTTAAATTTCAGAGAGATTACATCTTTCAGTGTTTTCATTTTCTTGTTCCTGAATCTGTATGGTAGCACTACATGGCCATCAAAATTGATAACATCAGACCCTAAAGGAAAAAGAAAACAAAATCATTAATGAGATTATATATTCCTATGGCCACTGGAAAAACAGACATGCCATACACAGATTGTACCTGAACAGAATAAAAAAATGTGCAAATGTGATATGCTTTGTAAATACATTTTCTTTTGATCACAATTTAATACTATAAAAAGTAAGAACTAGGCAGAATACAAATTTAACCCATATAATGCAAAAATAGAAAAAAATCAGACTGGGGAGGAAAAATGCTACAGCTGTGCTTAGTGACTTTCTGTTTCTCTCAAATACAGTTGCTGCCATGTACATGTTACTAATTATAGCTCAAAATGAAAGGTAAATGTCTGTGTGGTCATTAATAAAACATTTGATACTTCTTTAAAATTCACTATAGGTATGTGTAAGAACTGTAAACAATAAAACATGAGCCCAGAGTAACTGCCTGGCAATTTTAGATTTTATGTAAAACAGACATAAGCCTTGTCTATTTCAGGAAATGGCAGGTAAGTTGTGACCTCAAGTAATGTTAAGAAGAAAAAAAACGCCTCTGTTATTTGAACTAAATTTTTGTCAAGTTTGGTTTTGTTCAAAATATGTGGAAACTGAGGAATGCAAACAATTAGGTCAATCCAATATTCATATAATTATTTCATATTAACCCTACAAAATTTTGTCTTGTTTTATTTTCATGACATAACCTCTACTTTAAAGAATGAACACCAATTTTCCACAATTTTCTGGATGCTAGATCCGTGGTAAAAATACCAACAGAAGTGGATTCCATACAACAGATGCATTTATGCTGAATATTGAATCTTGTCACTTAAGCTGAGTTCTGTAAAAGATTTCAAACTGATATTTATCCCTGAAAATTTACACAGATTTGTTTAAGAAGTCCCCTATGTAAGATGCTAATAATGAAATCAGCAGTTTCTTAGCAACTCTTTGTATGAACATTTCATTCTCACTGTTGACAAGTAACAATTTAAATAGTCATTAAGTAAAATTCTTCATGTTCTTCAAAAGCATTCATACTCCTTATTGACATACCATATTCATTCATGCTCTGAATGAAAAGAAGGATGGCATTGTATCATATATTCTTCAACCACATCTGATTTTTGTCTTCTTCTGTGGTCTTCTCTTCAGTGATTGCTTGCAACTTTTTAAAATTCCTAACTTGTTTTTGTTAATATGGTGGGAATTAATTTAAATCTTCCATCCCCTCTCAAAAACACAGAGACAAACACATTTCTGTTGTGTAATTAACACAGAAGACTGTTTCCAAACTCCATCAAAACACTATGTATACTGTGCTTAACTGCATATATTTAAATTTGAATTTACATGGCCAAGTCTTCCTAAACCTGTAAAGACTTCCAAAGAAATGATAAACTGTGATCCCCTTATTGTTTATGCCAACTAAATTGTGGAGAATTTTATTCAGTATGTAAAATGCAAGATGTACAATGACTGTGATATCCCATAATTATCACCATATATCTCACTTTTGTCAGAATTCAGCAATATATATTAGAAATATCACTTTTCTATAGAAAACACATCTTAAATTGCAAATTTTAATAATAAATATGTATAAGCTTTAAGCACAACCAGAACTCTCAGCCTGATCTGGTTCTTCCAAATGACAAATTCCAGGCATGGGAGTCAGCTCAAAACTAAATATCAAAATGGTATGTTGTATTTGTTGTGCAATAAATCCATTTAGAAGTTATCAGCCTGAAAAAGGACACATTTACTTGGGCAGAGATGCAGAAGTATTCAGAAACAACAAATGGGATTTCAGAAGAGGGGTTATTTACTCAAGTAAATCCATCACTTTGGAATGATTACTTTTTTTAAGAAACAAAGTAAATTGTTAAAAAAATAGTGTAACAAGGATTATATGAACCAGTTGGTTTTGTTTGCCTTACAAGCTGTCAGGAGACCTGAAAAATTAATTCTTGAGATTTTTGCATGTAGTTTATGGAAGAAAAAACAAAAAAAAACTTTCAGAAAAACACAAAATGTATTTGTAGAAAAAAATGCAGCATGAAAGGAACTCTTATCACCAAAATCATACTTTTATGTTAAGAAAATTTGCTATAGAGATCCTGTTCTTTTGAATCTACATACAACTGCCTGGCACAAGTGTTATAAATGAAAGAAAATTGATGGCCATTACCCCTTGAGTAACCTTCAAACCAAATATATATATCATAGAGAGATGATTTCCCATGAAATGTCTGAGATTGTCTTCCAAAAAATTTCTTATATTTACTGTCTGATGGTTACAGAAACTCCTGTATGGGATATATCAGTTTTCCCCTAAGGCCAGCTGGTACCACTATGTAACATCTGAAGAAGTTGGCTTAACAGCCAGGGATCCAGAGCTGATCAGGACCATAAAATTTTGTGGATTCACAAGATGTCCATGATAAGGCAAGTACCCAATCTGTTCCTACAGGTGTTCTCATTCTTTGAAGAAAATTTATATTACACACTTTAACAAAGCTAAGTAAAAAGGCCACATTTTTCCAGAATCTGTGCCTGAATTTCCATGTTTTGAAAAGAATTCAATTAAATAAAGAAACTGCAGTAATCTTTGATTAAGTAGATTTTTTTTACACATGGTTGTACTGTCAGCATGGGTCTGCATGATAATTCAATCACCTGAAGATTACATAGCAATTACGTTTTTGTATGTAGACTGTAGTAATGACTTGTGTTCTTTCTATGATGACACTCAGCTATTTAATATCATGATAATTACCACAGTGCAGAATGCTGCTCAGACGGTAAACCATATAATTCCTATAATTGCAGTATAAATATATAATTTTTCTCATCTATTGGCATTAGTAAGAAAGAGACCTAAGCCATCACATGAAGTACATTCACCTGCAGTCAGTGACTGTTGTCAGAGGCTACTGCTGCAACGGGGAAAACCTTCATAAGAAAAGATAAAGTTAAAAAAAAAGAGGGACAGAACAAAATGAATAAAGAAGGGGGAAAGAAAACCTGGGATTTCTTTTTTTTTCTTTAATTACATGGAAATAGGAAGTACAAATCTGATTACTTGCAATTTGATTTCTGCCCCACTGGATTTCCTATTTATATGGATAAATAGGAAAACACTGCTAAAAATGAAAAAATATAATACCACTTTCCTTTGACTAGGGAGATGTGTTAGACCTTTTCCCAGTAAATGTCTGAGACCATATTAAAGTCCTTTCATTAGTTAATGAAGCATCAATTTTCCTCTAAAAATATTTCAGAAAGCCTTGCAAAGATTGACAGGACAAACTGGGTGACAAATGTGGCCCTGTTCACAAATCTCAAAGGAAGCTAAATCCCCAGCCACAGGTTTTCCTACCTATGCTTTTGTCCTGTACTTTTGCCTACATGCAGGATTTGGCAAAATGTGATCAGGGACTCAAAACTATTTAATGATATTTTATTTGATACTCTAAAACAACTTATTAAATAATTATAAAGAAACAGCCCCAAATCAGACTCATGGTCCAGAACACCTCTATTTACTCCATTTCTTCTGAAAGAAATACAACTATCCTCAGTGCCAGCACTTTAAGAATGAAGAAGTGCTCATTCACAAAGACTCATGAGGTACTGAGACTTCTTCACAGCGACTTAGCTACTTTGATCAAAGTACTGCCTGGAGTTACTAAAAAATCACTGCTTCCGGGGACAGTAAAATAACCGTGATCAAAACAAAGCAGAACAGCAAAGTGCTTTCCAGAAAACTGTTTACCATACAGTGAACAAAAACCATGGCAATATGTTTCTCCTCCTAAATTACAAATTTAACATGTACACATATTTTTAAATTGGTGCTGATCTCTGAATGATTGACTCTTCAAAGCCTGCACAGAATATTTCAGTGGGATTAAAGACATAAAAGTTCTGTACAACTGACAGGCAGCGACCTTAGGTGAAATTTTCTCACTCTGTTCTCTCTCCTCCATTTTTTCATCTGCTTAAATTGTCTGTTTAGACTAAACAAGCTTTAGGAAAAGATCCTCACTTTTAGTATTCTTTTCTTACTCCATAGTTTTAACCTTAGATCTGATGTGCTGGTAGTATAATAATACATGATAATAACAATATGCTGAGCATCTACCATCTAAAAATATCAGAGATATATCAAAACATCTTTGGCTGGCCCAAACTATTCCGCTTCTATAGTTTCACTTATAGCTATTAGTCACGGGTACTAAAATATCATTATGGGAAATATAAGCCCATAAACACTGTATTGTTTATGCATTTTAACAGCAAAAAGGGAATGTTTTCTCCTAACAAAACAAGGGATAAAGCTCAAAATCATATCAAGAATAATTTTATTTATTTCCACATATTGTTTATTGCTTCATTTTGTTATTACTCACAAAAAACTACATATACAGAAATTTCTTCAGAAAATCCTAATCTACTTTTTCAGTAGTTCCATATGCTGTCAACATGACAGCATGTTGAATTTGCCACTGGGGTCTTTGCAGCTCGAGCCTCAGTGGAACTAAACTAGCTGAGCTCATGTTAGAGATGCATTGCTACACCTCATTTCACAAAAAAAAAAAAAAAAAAAAAAAAAAAAAAGAAAAAAAAGAGGAAGCCATGGCCCAGCACAGCAATCAAAAGATTGCCCCCTCTTTTATGTTGTCTTACAATGAGGCAGAGAGGCAAAGGTACGATGTTTAAGCACTGCCTTCAGGCACTACAGCCCAGCTGTAAAGACATGGGCAGCTCTCGCCTGAAGTCTGCTGCAGCCAAACTGATATGGCCTTTACTCCCTTTTTCAAAAGGCAATGCACCTACCACAAAGGAAAAAAAAAACCTAATACAGATACAGATGTACATTGCATATACAATAATGTGTACTTATGCATATTCTAGAAGCACATGGTGAAGGAAAATCAGTCTCATGTTTCTCTTGCCTACTTAGTTTCCACTGCATTGAGCCTGAATCCTGTTGTTGTCTGTCAAGTGATGTGGACATTTGAAAGAGAAAAAATACCTTTGCAAGGAGGTGTGGAACTTTTTCTTTTTCTTTTTTTTTTTTTCCTTTACATTACATACAGTGCATGTATGGCAATGCAGTATCAAAGCAGTAAGAGTGTGTTTTTTCAAGGTGTATTTTTAACTCAATTCTTGGGTAAATGACATGAACTTTACTCTTGTTTTTTATATGCCTGCCAGAAACTCTCCAAATAAATCTGTGAGGAAGTATTCCCTAAGGTAGTGAGAATGCTTTTCCAAGTTCTGCGTGCAATATCCACTGAAGATATATAAAAGACACTTGGTACTTAAATTTTTTTTTCCTGAATTTCAAAGCACAGATATTTTTTCCTATTTTTACCTTAACATAATATTCCTACTTAAAAAAATGTAGTTATTATAATGGTGGTATTTACTATTTATTTTTCTAACTCTTGGGAAAATGTCTATAAATATGTTGCTTTTTGGGACACAAAAGAATGAAGCAGGCAGCAGGAAGGTCAGCAGGAAAGTTCTATTTTTAATTTTCTGACTCTATCTTATCTTATATACAGTTTTTTCAGAAGGCAAAAGATTGGCTACATAGGTTGCCACTTCTTTGACCTTGTTGGTGAAGATCACCATCTCCCAGAGGAGAAATATGTAAACAAAATAGATAAATTCTAAAAATATACATAGTTTTCTTGAAGCTGTGTGAGAACAAAATGCAAACACTGAAAAGCAGGCAAAGTTAGGGCCACATAAATATGTGGCTTTGTCGTAATTTTCTGTCTAATAAGAAACAAATGTGACAAGTGAAATAAAAAAAGAAGTAGAAGCAAAATTTAAAAAGAAAGAAAAACAAAAGAATATAAAATATATATAAAGATACGTAATATAATGACCATGGCTGAAAGTTGTCCCGTGTCCCCAAGTGTACACACGTGTCCTGCCACTTTTGCTTTTTTTTAAGTAGGAAAATTGTGTTCTTTCTGTTGCTATTATACTAAATTTTTATACAAGCTAATTGTTGCTTAAGATGATAATTTTGTGATGAGTGTACAAAACAGTGAAGTTCTGTGAAGTTTCAACTAACTTGCATTAGTTACCACATACACAGAAGAAAACACTGAAGCATTTGAAAATTTTCTGTACTTAGATAAGGCCTCCAAATATACTACACAATTATTTTCTTAAGGGTGTGTGTAAATAGGATGATTTTTCAAGAACTTAACAATGTAAAGTTAATGATTTTTGGCTGATTATTTTCAAGCAAATTTTCTTTCATTGATTCTCCAAATTTCATAAAGATAATTCACTTAAAAACTAAATGGGAACATTTTTATATATGCTATGTTTTTACTATAAGGTGGACAAATGAGAAAATGAACATTTTTATAGTGTACTTTGCAATTCAGTTTTAAGCTTATGCATTCTAACCACAGTTCACAAAATAAATTCTACTGAACAGTACCTGGTAGTCTCCTAGAGTGGACTACTACAATTGCCAGAGAGAACTATGACTGTTACCCAAGATAATCTTCATCTCAGACAAAAACTATTCTTTCCATAATCTATTCTGCTTTATGACTCCAGAAAGTCAATTACAGTGCATGCTAAGTGATACAGTCTATTTTAAGGAGTTTATTCCTAGGGACAAAAAGAGATTCAGCATCAATAAAAATACTGCTTTGATGGCTGTACATGAGTTTTTACACCTTGAAAAGTTTTCATATGTATAGCTTTATATGATTCATTTACGATCGTGAAAATTAAAATTCAGGCACCTTGCAACTATGACCTATATGTAGCAAAAAATTCCCTATGATCTACTATTCTCTGGCTATGGTATTTTAATATAAATCAGGTAAAAATATATGTATAATTCAAATAGTCTAAAGAAAGTCTGCTTTTTTTTGTATTTTATCATGCTGATTTACAAGCCAGAAGAATTCCTTGCAATCGTAAATACATTTAGTTCTGTTCTTCATTTTGAAACCCACCATTTGATGTTGGACCTCAATGGGAACATTAAAGTACATAATTAAACTCTAAAACCAGGTACAGTAAAGAACTTAATTTACTTGAAAACATCTAGCCTCTAGTAATGTTTTCACTGTTTATTAAAAAGGTAAATCACAAGAACTCCAGGTCAATAAAAAAAGACAGCTCTGACTCTTGCACGGTAAATGGCCAAAACAAGTCTCAATCCTTATTACACTGCTGAACTTACTCATTACTTAATAGAAAGAACTACAGCAAAGAAAGAAGTTGAACTGTGTCTTACAACATTTACACTCTATTTACACAGTGAATAAATGCTCTACAAAATGGACAAGACACTCTATTAAAACATTAAGGAAATGGATGACTAGCTGGAGCTTTGGTTTTAATGTTTACAGCTACATGAAAACAAGAAGACACACAGTTGACCAAAAAAATACTGGTTTAGAAGTTCTCTTTTTGATTTCTTTTTGAGCTGATTCCACCCAATTCAATCATCTCCTGGTATATTATCTTTCCATGTCTTTTAATATCTGGATGCTCTCAGAACATCCATTACTCAAGACCAAATTCTTCTTTCTCAATCATGTTCCATATCCTTTATTCACAAAATCACTCTCAAACACATATTCTTTACTTCTTCCAGCCAGGGAGCTTGTATTTAAACTGAACTCTCAAAGTGAGCTGCATAGACAACGATTAAGGAGTAGGGAGCATAGACCATTTCAAGCTCCTGTGCTCAGTGAAGTCTCATGCAGTAAAAAATCTCACAATTTTCATTCAAACTTCTGCAGTAGACTGTAAAGAGCACAGAGTGCAAGACTGAGACAGACCTGGCCATGGGACACGCACATTTGTTACAATGAGTAACCTCACTATTGCCTAAGGGCAAAACACGTGTGTCACTAAACCCAATTTCTGACAGATGTGTAGTCCTTTCTTGCAACTGTGAGTCTTCTGCTGCTAATTCCATCTTGGTGTACGAATTCATTTTATGGAAACAGAAACTAAAGGGAGTTGATACTTTCAGCTACTATATTTCTATTCAAAATGATGAGTTAATAGAGGAAAATTCTTTAGTATAAATGATAGCAGAACAACTTTGTGCATTTGTACAGTTCAGTTTCACTGTTTTATTTCCAAATTAATCAGAGATAAATATCTTGTGTATACCACAACATAGGAAAAGCAGACCACTGCAACTTGATTGTGGACAAATAATTCCAAATAAGTAATTAAGTCAAATTATTTTTCCTCTCCTGCCTAACATCCAACATAGATCATGTATACCTCTACTGTACTCCTCACTCAATGACATCTTGCACATTGTGATGTAAGAAAGTGTTTGGATTCCAAACTTGCAAGCCATAAAATCTGAACCCTAAACTCTGTCATGCATAGATCAAGGGTGAATTTCCTGATGGCTGAATCCAGTGTTTTCTATCCTTTGTATTTATTTTAGGGTGTTCAATTTAAAAGCCCCACACATACTCAAGGTTACAAGTCAAAGCTTTATTTTCAGGTGATCTTCATTCGTTAGATTCTGCCTTGGTTCAGTGAAAGTCTAATAATTTAACATGTAAACAGCCTCAACTGATTAAGGTGCTACTGTAAAAGGGCATACAGTTACCAATCTTAAGTGAATGAGTGCTGTATTTGAAAAACAATTAGCAAAAATGTAGGGATGGATGGTACTGTATCAGCATCACTTGCAACACTGCTTACACTCTGGGAAAGCAAATCTCAGAAGGATTCAATATACAGCAATATGAAATACTTAACTTGCATTATATCACACATATAAAGCGATCTATTTCCCTGAGAGGAAAAAAACATTTTTGTTGCAAAAATGTTCTCTGTGACAAGAAATACATCACTCAAGATCACAGAGTCACAAAACCATGAAGGTTCAAAGGGATCTCTAGATTTCACCTAGTAAAACCCACATGTCCAGAGTTTATTTGTGCATTTAATTCTGCCAGAAGCATTGAGTTTCAGTAAATGGGTTTTCACCTTTTTTCCTTAACTGAAAAAGGAAGCAGAAGATTTGCGTTATTGGCAAGTGATTTTCCTTGTGTTTATCAGGCTGTGCTTTCAAACGTCAGTGATAGATCGTGTGTCCCTCCCTACAGCCAGACCTGACTTATCTATAACTTCTAGCAGGGTTTACAATTCAAAAGTTCCTGGTGTTGCAGAGCTTAAGACCATCAAATTCCCCACTTGCCAGAACAGTTTCTCCAGCAGGAGTTTGGTTATGGTACCTCAGCTGTGTGACTGGCTGTTCCTCCCTGAGGAATTGTACCACGCATTTCAGGTTTCCCTGCTCAGCCAGTGCCAGCAACTGAGTTTCCTGAACTTTGGATTATTCTCCATCACTAAAAGCAAAAAAAAATACAGTAAGATGAGAGTTTCTTCTCAGGAAGACTGTAAGGGACCTGCTTACATCCAGTTAAAATAGATTAACCTGCAGCAGGTTCAATACTTACAATCACAAAGTACATTACTCTTATAATTTCAGTTCTTCACCCATGACAACTGATTTACTTTTTCTGAACTAAGGGGTTAATTTCATTTAAGTCTTCAAGCTCTAAAGTAAATATTATTACTGGAATCTCAAACTATTGCTTCACTTCAAACATTTTTTGAGTGTTTGTCTCTAAGTTTATAGGCTCCTGACAGAGAAATAAAAATTAAACCTTTTGCTTAATAGAAGTCAGATTTAGTAAGGAAAGGAAATGGCATTTTTGGTTAATCAGTTTGAAATGTCTGGAAGGCTCAAAATATCATAAGACTGTATCCCCAAGAAAAGAAATTTCACCAAAAACCTGTCAATTTCTATTTTTTTTTTTTTCCAAAAATAAAGGGACCTTTTCTTTCAAATGGGAGCATTTTTTGGGGGGGATCATTTATCTGTTATTAGAGGCAGCCAAACTATGTTTGCAAATTATTTGAACAAACATTTTCTTTCAGTCTTCAAATTATGCAAGATTTTTTGAGATGATGTAATTAACAAAATTATTTTTCAACAGTAATTTTCAAAAACCTGTATCTGATTCTTAAAAATAATTCAACCAGCTCTGTATGTAAGGACTGCCAATACAAAAAATATGCATATTCACACAGTGGATGAAATTTCATAGCCCCTACTTAGGCTATAATTGATTATGTTTAATTAGGAAAGGGAGGATAACAGTCAAGATTGTTCCAAGTATGTAAGAAATTCATGCAAGTGTGTATAGGCAACTCACTCCAGCTTCATCAGATGCTGCTATTCAATCATGAAGCAATAAATGCTACACATGAATAAAAGGGGAAAATGGTTCCTTAAAATGCAGATTTGGAGAAGTAAATTTTATTGCTTAAAACGGGCACATTCCATTTTTTAAAGTTTCTTCCTTTATGCTGGAACAAGGCATTCAGAGAAATTTTCCCTACAGATTTGGCTGTGATGAATCTGGCGTTTGAAAGTTATTTTTCACCCTTTATCCAGACAACAAATCAAATAAGTAAAGCACGTAGCAGACGTGGTCTTGGCTTACTACACTGGAATACAAACTAATATGTAACGTGATAGCCACATCTTGGATTATATATCCACACACGGATTTCATTTGTAAAGGAAAATTGTTTCCTTTTGGGTTTAACAAGTTATTGTTACAGGTATATGGGAGAAAGACTTTAGGTATGGGAGAAGACTTTATCAAAACAGAAAAATTCTAACTAAGGTAATAACGAGTAATGGACACATAAGCTTTTGTGAACTCTTTCTATCCATGTAGCAGCATCCTAAAACAAAAAATCAATGCCAATATAAATGCAGATACTACTACAGTATATTTTAAAATACAAGTCTTCAGTATAAAAAATCTATGAAGAGGTTATTTACCTGACAATTCATGTTTAGTTTGTGCATGCAATAGCTTGTTGTGCAGTCAGTGCTGTTCTTCTTGTCCTAACATTTTCCCTAGTGAAAGTATTGCTGAACCAGCAGATCATCTCAAGTCAGTTTCTGGACTCCTGACTTTCTAAAGATGTTCTATCAGGAACCATGTTTTTCATCACTAATATCAGTGAAGGGTTAGACTTCCACCTTTTTAACAAAGACAACTGACTAACTCCCCTTATTATGTCTCAATAATAATAGTTATGTATCAATTCACTTTTAAGGAAAGAAAGTCTAAACAGACATTTCCCTTTTTCACCTTTGATGAGGCCAAAAAAATTCTGTAGTAGTGGTTAGGGGGTCAGCACATAAGTACTTACAGAAATGTGTCTTTTATGCTCAAAAGCATTAAGAAACTAATCTGACTCTTTCTCAGAAATCAATGGGAATAAAATAAGCCGTTTTATGTAAGTATTTTAAATTGTAATTGGGTTCCTATGTATTTACATCAATTTGAGGACTGCTGACTAACTACTGTTATCCAAGTAGATGTTTTAATAACAAATACAATTCATTACAAAGAGCCATCTTATGAGTCAATGGAGTACTCATGAATATTAAAAAAACCCAACCCTCCTATACTATGTCCACCTTTTTCTGCTTATTAAATCCTAGTCTTGAGTAAACTCATTGTTTACTATTCAACTGCAATAAGATAATTTAATTAGGAAAATTACAAATTCTGTTCACAACCCACTAAGTGTAAGTATTTTGTCAAAAAATCACCCTTAACCTTTACAGAAGTACTGAAATTATCTTTAACCTTTAATTTTTACCTATAGATTACAGCCCATTAATTTCTGGGCTGTTTCATCAAAATGAAATTTTAACATCATTAAGGCAGTGTTGTAGATACAAGAAATGCATAAAATATTTAATGTGTAGAAAGTGAAGATGAGATATGATTTTTACATAATTACAAATAAGGAGAAAAAAATTCCTAACTGATTAAAAATTCTGCTCTTGTAACAAATGGCTCACACTGGTTTTCCTAACAAAACCAAAAAGCAACTTGCTCTGATGAGTAATAAAGCACTACTCTGATGTGTAATAAGGGGATTTTTATACCATCTGTATCTTCCTTTTTAATTTTCATTTTCAAGTCAAACAAGCAAACACACTCAAACAATGCCAACAAATGGTGTACATTGTATCCATGAACAATGAAAATTTTTTCATGCAATGCTGTCCATGTGTAGTTGTACATGTCTGTGTTTGCAACTTGGTAAATATGGAATTATTCTGGTCCAACATTATTGCTGGTAGCTTGAAACTGGGTAGACTGGTGAACATTAACAGGTTTTGGAGAATGATTAAAAAAAATACTCCCTTATAATTTCTAAACTTGTTTGAAAAGTGCCAGTTCAGTGCCTTCTAGCAGATACAGTCTGTACAATACTGCTTCACTTTTTTCTTTTTCAGCCTGTGGGGTTCTTTGCCAGAATTGTGTTTCCTTCTCTGTTATTGTGCTTGCCTGAGCCACTGCATTAAATAACAGACAGACTGTCCCTAGTGTTTTATAGATGTATCTGGTTAGAAATCAAATCCCAAGGAGAGAAGATACCCAAACTACAAATCCTAAAACTGCTCAGGAAGAAATCCTGAGTTTTTGGAGGAAGAGGAAAAATAAGGATATAGAACTCTTTATATTGATAGCTTTCATTTTGGAATGAAATATGGATTTTTTTTTTCTTTTTTGATGAGTTATTGTAACCTCCCAGGGAAATCAGACACTACTCTTATTGGTGTATGAAAGCAATATGTCCCTCTCCACACAACTGAGCTTCAGTGGAAAGTCAGGCTTGCTTGCAACAAGCAGTAAGCACAAAGAGAATGAAAGGTAAAAGGTAAAATATATGCAGGCTTTTTTTATTATTATTTTCAGGATGCTTTAAGGATTTTGCAAGATGCGTATGATAATGAGGAAAGAATTTTGCAGAGACACTGCCTGTCCAAGCTAATTAAAGAGTTTGCAAATTGCTCCTGAACCTGAGATATCACACCATATGGAACTCAACCAAAATTTTTCTGCTCAGCCTTGCATACACCAAGCTCATGTTGGGACAGTTTTGGGGAGTGAACCTTCTTCAAAGGATTATGCTTTCAGTGCAGAGCAATGTTCCAGTTACTTCAAAAACAGGAAGACACTGTAGAGGAATACCTAGGCCTCTAAGAGCTTTTTGATAGTCTTTGAACTCTATGTTACAACAGTAAGGTGTGTCCCCATTATCTGATGGCTTTGGGAAAAAAAACTCTAGCTATACTGAAAATTATAAACTTACAAGATCTTAGGCCCCCAGTTCTTATTGACTTTTATTTCTTTTTCTATTCCCCCCAAAAAAGTTCTCCACTGAATTTTCTAACCTATTTAAGTAAATATATTTTCAGCATTTTCTTTTAACAATCAAAAAACCTCAATCCATATCCTTCCCACTAATTTATTTTAATAAGTATGGGTCCTTCTGGCAGTAACTTTTTGAATCCTTAGAATTGTTTTCTTCCAAAGATCCTTGATCCTTTAGGGCACTGCTGTGCAGGCAGATGTAATTAAAGCCAAGGGGAGATCAAATGGACTGTACACTCTTTTCATTTAAAGGTGCTTAAACTGCTTTAGATGACCTTGTCTACACTGAAGAATTATTACAAGAAAATCCCATCACTACCAAAGCTATTTCAGCTTCAGTAGCATCAGTATTGCTTTGAATTTTAGAGTAGATCACTCAGCAACAGCAGTACTTTCAAGAACATCTGCTGATATCCTATCATAGTATCCATGTTATGGCAAATTTTGTTCGTTTAGTGCAAAATGGCGTCACCATGAACAACAATTCTCACTGCCCAACTCCTATGGGCAAGCTTTATTCAGTCTTCTCTTTTAAGGAACTCTTTTAAGGAACAGCTGTGCATTTCTTCTTACCAGATTAAATAACCCACCTAATAATACTGATATTTAAGTACACCTTTACAGAGACAACAAATATGTTGTCTCATTTACCACAGCCAGTATTGTCCAAATTATCTATTCTTTCTTTTACAGGCTTTGTATACACTCATTTGGCAACAGATTTAGAGTTGGTTCATACTGTAAGAGCTGCAAGATAAATTAAACTTAAAATAAAGACAGGATTTTCCAGGTTCTTTTTAACTTCAGTGAGGGAAAACAGATTTCTTTTTGCTTCTTCTAGATGTGCCACATATCTTCAGAGCATGCTGTACAGGTCAGTTCTGTAGTCTGTTTTCTCTCAAGGGATGTGTGAAAGTGTGGTAGCCAGCTTTTGAATTAATATTTGCAATATTAGCTCCTCATTGCCTGAGCTACTAATGGCAAAAATCTCACTGAACTTAATGGGCATTTCTCAGCTAGTGAATGTCCTTCATGTACAGAAAATGTTTCAGGCACAATCGTTTTTCATTGAACTTTAAGCAGCAAAATACAAAAGTGAAACAGTAAAACAATATAAAATAAATATACAACTTGAAAGTGAAAGTTGAAATACCCTGAAATAAAAAAACCCCACCTATTCTACCAAGACCAGCTCAGTTCTACAAAATGAATAGGAAGAAACATTTTAACTAAATGCCTAAGTAAATAATTACACAGCCTTCATCTCAGTTAAGACAACACAAAGACAAAATTTTGATCCCTGCTATCTCTCTTTAAGATGCTTTTCCTAAGAAAAATGGATTACTTTAGCATTTATCAAATATGCTATCATAATCTCAGTGCAACTCATGGAGCAGTTAGAGATCACTAAGCATAAATGGTGTTCAGGTTTTTTCTTTTTTTTCCTTCTGTCGCTCTTTTTCTTCACTGTCTACCAGCACAATGGGCCCTCTTGCCCTTTATGTTATATTGTTGTGTTAGTTGCTTTTCTTACTTCACGCTGAGAGAGCTGCCTAATTAGGAAGACCAGAGTCAGCTTCTAGACTATTGCTGTTTAATACTGTTAGTTTATCTGTTAATTAATGTGCTACTCTTTGCAATCTAATTAGATTTTTTTACTGCAGAGATAAGTCAGTGAAATTACAAAGAAGTGGAAGAGGAAAAGGCTGGTGGGAGGCTCAGAAATATTTATTGCTAGAATTACTTATGTGTGATGTTCATGCATTTGTTAGTGTCTCATTTTCTTCCACCCATGCCCACAACCTTATTAGTCTTTTGTCAAGAAGGATGTGGATTATTTCCAGTAAATAATTCTTATTCCTGCCAGTGAGCTGTTTCTCTTCCCCATCTCTGTCTCTGCCATGTCCCTTCTTTTTCTTTCCCTGCTTCTTCCTCAATTTTACTAACAAGGCAATCTCTTTTTATGTGTTTGCATTTCACAGTGAAGTGCCTTAAAGTTAATTTATAACTTTTGTGAGGTCGTACAAAAATGGTACTTTGAAGAGATGCTTCAATAGGGTGCATGCACTCACAAGAACTGAAGTCATAAGTCTTGTATTTTCTCACAACACTATACAAATATGAAAAAAACCCCATGAAAGACACTGGCCAAGCCAAACTTCTCTTCTTCAGAATTTAGCACTCATTTTTCTGGTTTTCCTTTCACCAGTTGCTTCCCAGGGACCAGGAAAGTTGACAGGCTGGTGGTTCTGGCAAATAAATTAAGGTCCCACTGATCAGTACTGCTCACAACTTTCAGGACTCACTCGACAATTTCTCTGAAAGCAATTTATATTAACCTGGAAATTACTGAGAATTAAATTACTATGACCAGACAAATTGGTGCTGTACAAACCAGGAGATTCAAAGGATACATCTGATCACATTTATTTTACTTTCTATATTTAGATATTAAAAATAAGGGTTTTCTTATTTTAAACTGAAATAAACCTATTTTGTATTTTTTTTAAATAGTGCAAGCAACCATATAATTCGTCTGATTCTTCTTGTAAGCTGTTGCATATATCACAAATAACAATTTTGAACCTTTGTTAATATTCCTGTGAAGGAAGTAAAATAATATCCAGAGGTTTCTTTTGACATCCAAAGTTATGAAATGTCCAAAACTTAGAGGTATCTTACTTTTGTCATTAAAATTCATAAACACTTTAAATATGACAAGCATAAAAATTAAACGGGATCAACAAAATGCAGTATTTTTGTAAGAGGAGTTGATACAGTTTGGTATAAGTCTTTGGAATTCCTAAAGCATTTCATATGTCAGAGTATACATTATCATGATGAGCTGGGAAATGGGGCATTAGTACATCTTGACTAACTGGAAACTAAAGTGTTTCATGATACTTCTTGATTCTCCATCACTCAGAGCTGGTTTTTCTTCTATCTTAAACAGATTCCATTTCATGCATAAAATAAGAATACTGAAGGTTATAGATCATGGCCTAAAATTCAATTTCATCATTGCAATGGATCTTAATTACTAGTAGTATAAAAAGTAAAAACACCTATCATGTGTGATTATATATTATTTTAAGTATTTTTACAGACTTTTAATGAATTAGATCAAATTTCTAATAGTTTGATGGGAAAAATAAGATAGCAAGCAACTGGCACCACAGTCTTGTTGGATTTTCAGTAGCTTATGCTTCTGGAATATGCTAATAAATTCTATATAATTTTTCTCTAAAAGTTATTTTTGCTCATTCCTGCCTACTAAGAGAGCTTTTTTTTAAAAGGTGAATATTTTTTAAATTACAGACTTAGTTCTGAAGCACAATTTTTTGACAAAAAACATTAAAAAAGCTTAAGGCAAAATAATGGAAAGTTATAAAAAATGAAAATAATGTCCATACCTCTGTAAAAACCAAAGTATTATGCCAAATATACTAGCAGATTTCACAGAAACAAACAAAAAAAGTTAATTTCTTTTTCTTTAATTTTGTACTTACATATGAAACACTTTATTTTGAATTTTAACTCTGATAAAATGCGGTCTTGTAAAATCAGCTGTAACTCATCTCACATCTCATTTTCTGATTAGAGAAACAAAAGTGCTTCTTGCATAACTGAAAATTATGTGCTTTACTGTACATAATTTCTATCTTCATGGGTGGCATGTAGCTTATTATGGAAAAATATTTCAAACATAACACCAATACAAAAGATAAAAATGACTTTTCAAAATATCTGACATGTAAGGTTTCTGAAGACTGGAAAAAAAATTTTGAGATAGTTGTTCTAATTAGCAGTAGTCTGGGGAGAGACATATTTTTTTTTTTCCTAATTTGAAGACCATATTTTTAATAGTACTGCAAATCCTCAAGATCCAGAATGACAGGTAGAAGGGTTTCCAAAATAATAAAAAGATACTCCCATATATAAGATTAATAAAAAAGAATCTCTAGACATCTGTGTGGCTTGTAGATGTATCCCTAAGTACTCTGATGTAAATAATTCCAAGAATTGTAATGAACAATTTAACTTAGTCTAAAATAAATATTTCTATCAAAGACAATGATCACATCAACTCCTCCAATAAACAACAAAATGCCTCCAAACCTCAGATCAACTTGCCTCAAATTCTAGAGGAAAATTATGTACTTTTCAGTCTGATGTGGTTATTAACATAGACAGGCTCACCTTGGGTATAGCAACATTTACAGAAACAGAAAAATTACTGACATTATTCTGCACAAGTCTTTCTGTCATTTTACCTAAGACAGTTATCCTGTTTATGGCTATCCTATAAATATTGCCCTGGAATAACTTCTCCATAGATATTACATGGAAGTTGCTGTCCTGCTGAAAAAAATTATTCATGTTGTGAACTATGCTAAAACTTCCAAATTTTAGCACATTTACTTCCATTCACTGATGGCTATAAGTTTTGCCAGAATCTACAAAATTCCTCAGACAAGGCGAATTTTTCTGGCCCATTCCAATCATAGTTGCAATTTCAGCACTGCATGAATGCCTTGAGGTATTGGTCCATTTCTAAATGTCATTTAGCAGTCAGGAGCCCAGTAGGGCTGATATACAGGCACATCCCAAATGCTCTGTAGTGGGAAGCAGGTTGCCAGCAAAGCTCCAAAGAATGACAAAAAATTATCTTGTGCTCCAGCATTTTGCCCAGACCTCAGCCACATTTCAGGACTCTGAGGTATATTTCTCTTTTCCCAATTATTCTCACACATAGCTACATCAAACCTTCTCCTGGGTACACAGACTTATGCAAACTCATTCTATGGAAATTTGGTACGTACATTAGCATATACCTTAGAATCAGAAATACAGAACAATGAACCTTCCACAATCAGAGACAAAGATGACTGTCTCAAACTGTTGAACACATCTTTTTTTGTTTCAAAACCCACCATGGAATATACAGCAAAAGGATGATTTGAGTCCCTCTCTAACTCCTCCTGAGTATTCTCTATCCTTACAAAGCTAGACTTTGTATCCATTTAGGCATTTTAACATTTCATATCAAAATAGTACAGAGTATCTCTGAGTACTTTTCAGACATGAATGTCCAAAGACTGGAGGCCCTATAATAATATTTCAGAACAATTGCAATGTGCAAGGGAAATGACTGTTGGCTGAAATATTTTATTTTATAACATTACTAAATTATCCATTGAATTTGTTGACTCCTAGATAAATTTAAAAATATCTTAATGGAATACTTGCATTTAGTTTCATAGGGTATTCTGATGCTATGAGATTCACAAACCAGCACGCACTCTGCAGTGTTATACAAATAGGTTCTGACAGCAGGGAAAAGAATTCTAACCTACAACCCCATTCAAAGTAGATGAATGACAAACAAGACATTCATTATTAGAATAGGCTATATGATTAGACTGCAAAATAATAAATGCATTATAAATTAATTCTGACTTACATCTCTTACATTTATCCTACTGGTATGATAGAAAAGTCTATCATAGTACTAGATTAACATACTACATTGATTACCTGTTCAGGGTGATTATCAGAAACAGACTAAGAAAAATCAGACAGAAAGAAGTACCTGCATCTTTGAAATCTTCCAAAATTATCACTTGAGTCTGTCTCCACATACTTGCCACCCCCAAATATCAGTGGGTTGGGGCTGGATAAAGGGTTGGGAGGGGATGTAGTCAAGACAGCTGACCCAAAGAGAGGGATATTCCATCACAAATGACATCATGCTCAGCAATGACAGCCCAGAGAAAGGACATAGAAGGGGTAGACAACTGTGGTTATGGCATTTGTCTTCCTAAGTTAGGCATGCTGAGCCCAGTTTCCTAGGCTGGACATCTTCCTAGTGGTGGGAAATAGTGAATTAATTCCTCTTTTTGCTTTGCTTGTGTGTGTAGATTTTTACATTCCAACAAACTGTCATGATCTCAGTTACATGAGTGTTTTCACGGTCCTTACATTTTTTTCTTCTTCTTGCAGAAGGGGGAAGTCAGAAAAAGGAAGAGTAAGTGCGCCCACCACAGTCTCCAACCAACCTTCAGTTTTACACTGCAACTATTTTTTTCTGAGACAATCTCATGTGCTATCAGATGTTAGCAATCTGATAGTTATGTTTTTGGAGGATTGAAGTCAGAATTCAAAAGAAAAAATAGATATTTAGGTGGAAATTACCTTTCTTAGAATTAGATTATTAGAAACTAATTGCACAGCAATCAGAATAAACACAAGAAAACTAATACCTACTTTAAGACTTTTCTGAGAGTCTGGCCATGAAACAAGGCAGAATTCTTCTTCCCAAGATGGGAGAATTCCATCTTGTGAAGAGCCTTCACTGTGTCTTATACAATCTATTTTTCTTTGTTTCTTTCCAGACCTATTCTTGACAGTCTGTCTAAGGCTCTGACCTCTGACCTCATACTCCATTATGGCTCATAGTACAGATTTAAAGTGGTTTATACCACATATTCTCAACAAGTGAGTCCATGTACTTAGCTGTCTGTCAAATTTATACCCTAGGCAGATAATTTTCAACTTTAACAAGATGAACTAAAAGAGTAGAACATTTAATATATGCTTGCAAGTATGCATGGACAGGGTAGTACCTCTTCTTAAAATCTTCAGAAATATATTTTTTAAAAAAATTAGCTGTTCACCTTGGAACAGAATGAAACAGTGCTTCTGATAACAACCAGGAATTGAAAAAGCGTGCATTTTGCCCAACTGTCTGCCTTAGGGTGTATATACATACACACATATATATACATATGTACACATATATATGCATGGTGTATATACATATATATATTTGGACATAGACTCAGGAGGGCAGATGAGATGAGGTATTTGTCATGTCTTAAATGACATTTCTTACCATGCTTCAGCAAGAGTCAGGGTACTGTGGGACTTCTCTCTGCTTTTCTAATGACCAAAGGAGGATTCTTAATAAAATAGTAGATGATAAGTTTGTAATTTAAATATGGAAAGAGATTTATCCTGCAACATACTGAAAAGAAAAGCATCTTTCCATTGTCTGTTTCTCATTTTAAATGCCTCCTTTGTGTAATTTAGGCTACACTCAACCAAAATCCTTATCCCCATAAAAATAACTACCATCACCACCACCACTAATCTACTAGACAAGATTAAATCTTATAATTTATATATTCTTCTTTGAATATACTGATCCCAGTACAACAATTCCTGGCTGAATCTATAGTTTATAAATTGCATCTTTATCCTTATTGTTCAAAATCTTATTTTTTTCTTGCTCTTGAGCCACTAGAGAACATGTTGATAGTTGTTCTGACTCCAACTGATAATACCTGAGGCCTGAGAATATGAATCATTTTTATAGCTTGATGATTTATTATATGCATGACTTTCTTTGCTGAAGTCAGTATCTAACACTAATATTTTTGTATCAGAAACATTCAACTATATATACGTGAATTGAACATCAGAATAGTTTTTTCCTGTTTGTCTCTTTCTCAGGCTTTTATGACCACACATCACTTTTCAGTCCACAATACAAATGTCTATGAAGACATAAATGAAAACAAAATAGAGTACAATAATTATATCAAGCACTGGACTACTACTACTGGAGGAAGACTGTATCTCTTACAGACTATGGAGAGACTTCAGGTACCTGGTGGGTGGCAAGTCTTCATTACCAGGGAACACTCAGGTACCAGTGATACAAAGTTTTTTTGGCTGTGTTTGCTATATGGATGCAAAGAGACACATACATTCTTAAAATATTATGCTTTTAAAACCATAGAATCATCATAAATTCATTTAGGATGGAAATGACTTCTAAGATCACCGGGTTCAGTCATCAACCTAACACTGCTATCTTCACCACTAAACCACATCCCTAATCACTACAAATACAGGTCTTTTAAATCCCTCCAGGGATGATGAATCAAACACTTCCCTGGGTAGCCTGTTCCAGTGCTCTGTAACTATCTTGGTGAAGAAATTTCTCCTAATATCTGATCTAAACCTCCTCTGAGGTAATTTCCTCTTAGACTATCACTTGTTATTTGGGAGAAGAGACCAGCCCCCACCTTGCTACAGCCTCCTTTCAGGTTCTTGCAGAAACCACCCCTCACAGCTTTTCTCAAAGGAGAGTATAACTGTGTCCTTAAGTTCCTCTGTAAGAGGGACAAAGCCCACCCTGTTCAGCTGTTTCAGCATAGCCACAAACAGATTAAACTGACAAGTGTTTCCTGACATAACCTAATAGTACAATTTTCCTATGAGTACTTCAGTTCTTACATGCTTTCCTGCATTAGATGTGTATCATTTCATTTTCTTTGTAAAATCCATATTACTTTTGGACAGCTTTCAAATGACTATACTGGTGTTTCAGCAACAAAATATCTTAAGAGTGTGGATATTGCTATTACCAAAGGACATACCATAATAAATCTCATATCTCTGATATGACTGGTACTGAGCTGCTAGAAAAGAGGTAATCCTTTGTATAAATAGGCTTTTTTGATTTCTGATTACACAGTGCACACAGTTGAAAGATAATGTTATTCTTAAAACAATAGTAAACACCAAATCTCTCATGCCTGTTGAACAGTAATGTGTTATTTTTTTGACTTTTTTAATATTTCTCTTTCCTTCTAAGCAATCATAAGAAATGGCAAGCCAATGATTTCTAATACGTAATATAGTTGAATTGAATTAGTACTGATTACAAGAAAAAAATCTCTGAATATTATCAGAACTTCTTTATGCTTTGATGCTTCATTCATAAAAATAAAAGGGAATATTTTAAAACCAGTTCATTTTCACTGTGCAGTACATAATAATATGACAACACACTCAAACTTTAATTTCTGCTTGTGAAAAGTTTCAAGGGTTTATAAATGCTCATTCACTTTTTGTATGTGTATGCACCTGGTGAACTTCACAGTGTTTTTAAAGCAGGGGACATTTGCCTGGGTTTTGTGATGATAGTGAGCACATAAAACGGAGTCCTTTGCTTTGCTCTTTACAGCTTCCTTGCTAAATACCAGAAGCACGGGGACCCTGGGAGCTCTGTTTCTTTCAAGATAATTTGCCAGAATTGTATAGATAGTGGACACAGCCATGATGTAAATCTAATAGAAGTATGTACTTATCTCATGATAATGACAGTCACTCTGTGAAAAATACTTCTGTATATGAAGCTATGTGTAACTATACCCTCTTTACCAAATGTTAGCAAGTATACATTTGCATTTCAAATAAGGATATGACTTATTTTTCCACATAAATAACAGCAACCATCAGGAGCTCACAGATCCTGCTGAGGATGCTCACACATCTGTTCAGAACAAAGGTATAAGATACAATACTTAAATGACCAAGTTTTCCTACTTTATGTAATAGATTTTTAAGATGAATATTATTTCTAGAATATGCTGCTGTTTCAGCAAAGCACAGCATTGCATTTGAGTCTAGTGGAATCTACATCTGGCTGACTAATTAGAAAATTATTAAGAAGTTTTACAAAATTTGAGTATTTTGTAAAATCCGAGGTTTAAAATGAAACAGAATGAAATTGTTCTAGGATAATCAGACAAAAAAACACACCAAATTGCAAACAGAGCGTTCCCTTAAAGCCATATTCAATAAAAAGGAATTCTGAAAAACAAATTCATTTTTGTAAAATAAACACAAAATCTGAGAAAATTCCTCTAGAGGAATCAGAATGTTTTTCTGCATCATTATTCCATGGCAGAGATGAATTACTAACTCTGTACAGCCTGGGGACAAGAAGAAAGTACAGGATGGGAATTGTGATCTGATTTAATAACATATTTTGCTAGCAATGCCAGAAATTACTTTGGATTTTTCAGAGAATACAGTGGTTAATTGCCTAAATGTTTCTGTTCTGAACATTATTAGGCATTTTTATGCTGCTTCTCTTTATCTACCTGCATCATCAGTATAATACCTTAAAAATTCTGATTGCACTGAAAAATTGTACTAGAAAAGTAGGAAAAGTACCAAGGAAGTGCAATAAAACACATGGAACAGTTTTACTTCTCTGAAACATTTCAGAGGGATGCTGAATTCCTTCATCCAGAGGAAGTGCTGAACACTGTGGTCAGGCAGTATATGTTTAATTATTGTTACAAGCAAACTGCAGTAAATAGATGTAAAGGGACCAAAGACTCTTCGCGTTACCCAAAACACTACTAAATTTCTGCCAACAATACCTCCTGTGAAAGAAAATAACTTCATTATGAATTCTAAACTCTCTCTTTCTGTAGGGAAAATTAATGGGAATTTTTATTTTCTAAGAAATGCTAAACAACTCTTTTTATTCATCAAATTCATAGCTCCTAAGTAGAAATATGGAAAAACATGAGGAATGTTATAAGATACACAGATGCAAGAAAACAGAAAAGAGAATAAAGTTGCTCCAAATTTAACTTTGTGTCATGAAATTATGGTTAACCCAAAATGAAAACCAACTGATAGGAGTACCGAATGAAGTGTATGAGGCCATCAGACACAAAGAAACAGAACCTCCAAATTGTTCAAAAAACAAAGGATATAGTTTTAGATACTTCTTTTTAGGAGCACTGTGATGCTGTACTAACAGCACAGTCTTAATTGACACAGTACTTAACTTTGGTTTGGTTCATGTTCTGTAAAGAAAACCTTAGGAAGGCAAAGAATTAAACTTCTATCACTTAGCAGTAGCTTATATAATGCCACCAGCAGTTTTGTTATAAGCTTTTTTATTTCCAAGAGTTTCAGTATTTAAGTTTTATTTTCACCTCTAAAGTGTGAAGTATTTTCATTATTTTGTGCTTTACTCATGTTGGATCAGTAACCTTGCTGGAGACAAGCTGGTCCTTTGGCCTCCTTGAAGAAGAGCTGATGGGTCTGAGGAACAAACACCTGGAAGGTGCTGCTAATGCACGGGCACTTCTATTTCACTGACACTGACAGTCAGGCAACAATATAATTATTGGATCCCATTTTAATAGCTGTGTGACAGTCACTCCTGGGCTCGTGGTCAAAGCCTATCACAACGGCTTGTACAGCCTGTACAGTAACATGACAAGCCATGCTGATTTCAGGGTAAATGAAATTTTGTGCCAAAAAAAAAGAGATAGGAGAAACAATACAACGTTACATACAAATCTTTAAAGGAATTAGTGAAAACACAGAATGTAGCAACTTCAGAGAAATGCAGAAAAAAACACAGCACTTCCATAATGCAACTTTATAGATTTCAAATTTTATGCCGTTAATGTGCAGCTGGCTTTAGAACAATCCTGCTGAACATTAAGCTGCATCAGTAATTACTATTGCTCCTACTTTGATGGTTTCTCTTGCAAAGTAAATAACTGTCCCTGTAGGTAACAAATGCAGGTCGCTACAGTAAAGCCTCAGACAAAAAAGGGCTTTTCTAGTAATCTGGGCATCTTTTTAGGATATATAGGCCATAACCCAGGTAATCCTTTAATCTGTGACTCATCTGACACCAAAAAGCAAATGTTGCCCAATTATCACAACAATATGGAGAAACTATTTTTAGTTAAGCATCAAGAGAGTCAGAGAAATCCTGCTCCTTTTATAAAGGCTGTAAAATTGAAAACATTTAGGAAGACTTTTTCAATGCAAAGTTCCCCAAAACTGATTCCTAAATGCTGACAACTCTTTACGCGACTGTGTGAAATGGCCCACATTAACTATTTGAAGTGTTTAAAACAAGCTATATGCAATAATTACATTACAGTTTATAGGCACAGAGAGCTTTGCAAAAACTTTTTTTTTTTCTTTTAAACGTAGAAAGACTAAGAAATTTAAGATTAGGCATGTAAATTTTGATAGCAACATTATTGTTCTCATAATGTAACAAGACAGGAAGATGAGATCTTGGTATGCTGGTCTTCCTGTTGGAAGGGAAGGCCTAAAATAAAATACTCCTCCTTCACATTATGGAGTTTTGGAAGACAATTCTAATAAGTATACCATGCAAATTTCAATGAAATAAATGGGATATGGAAATGTTCTCATGCCCCTACTGCTGTGAAAGACATGAAGCTGACAAAAAAAGGTAGCCAAGAACTGAAAGGTCCATCTGTCTTTCTCACACACTAGCAAAGAATGCAACAAAGCTTGACTATTTCCATCCACAGAAACTTTCCCCAGAAGATAGACAACTCAGCCCTCTCTCAGTTCATCCATGGAACCCTGTACTACCAGTTCTAATTTACTTCTGGGAAGCATTTGATCTCATGTTGTTTGAGAAACTAGAGCATGTACTGGGATATTGTGAATTGTAAGTTTAGTTCTGAGACTAAACGACAAATGGCCAGCTTGGTTTTCTTCTGTTAATTTTAAACTCGTAGCTCCACAGTTTATATGACTTTAATATGACATGCACTAATTTTTAGCATGTTTTCATTATGACATGATTGTTACACATTTAAAGTTTTCAAGCACTAAGCAAGAAAAACACTCTTCTCATGTGTCATTCTAGATTATTTCTTATAGACAAATTACCAGATTGATTCAAGGGTCTTTCTGCAATGACTATAATGATTCCTTTGCTTTATTTCTGATAGTGTGTTTATTCTGGGGTCATGACTTCTTTTTCTTTTTTTTTTTTTTCCTTTCCAAGATCTAAGTTGTAGTCTTCAAGTGGCAAGCTAAAATGTCCCACTCAGCATATTCTGCTCTGAAACACTTGGGCAAAATTTCTTTTGGATTTCAAATGCCTGCAGAGCTTTGAGGGGCTTTGTGTGTTGGTAAGTGTATCCTGAACAAACAACTAGTTACAAAAGCTGGTCACTATTTTTTTTTTTTTTAAGGAGATAATACACCACCGTAAATGTTCAAAATTGCATAAACTTTGTTTTTTATCTTTTCAAATTAGTGTACTGTCCTCACTGTAGATGGTCATAACTTGTTTTACTGTGAAACTTAAAATCAAAATGTTCTTTCCTCATGAAACATCAGCTTCTTTCTCCACCTCATCTCTTATCCATTATGAGGAAAAAAAAAGAAAAAAGATTTGAAATGTTAACAGTCAAAAATTAATAGCAGATAATGATGTCAGCTTTATTGCTTTTTTTTTTAGTCTGTAAAAAGTCTAATTAAATTTTTAAGGTTTGATTAAATAAATCAAATAAATCCAGAATTTGAGAAATAAGATTCAGAAACTTTAGTAGTGTCTTTTTTCTTATAAAATTCAATATAATGTTGAGTAAGGTGTTTGTTATTAAAAAAAAAATAAATTATATATATATATAAAACAACATCTAAACAAAGCTGATGTACTGTAAAAATCAGAAACTTTGGGGAAAGCCTACACTTAAAATCTTTGAAGACAACAGAAGTTCAGATCACTTTGTACTATAAAGTTGTTCACAAAAGTATGAAAAATCTTGAAGAGAAAGAGGCTGAAATAAATCTAAGCAGAAAAGCAGTACACCGAGTGAATATTATATCTGACAAAGAGAAGGAGCTGGAGACTGAAAATCAATGGACCTGAAGAGAGAGATCAGAAATTGGAACTACTTGATGGACAAGATCATGAAGGACTCACATCACTTTTCTTTTAAGAACCTAGGATTTAATGCAGATGCTGGAAGGAAAAAAAAAGAAATAAAGAACAACATTTATTTTAAAACCATGTATTTATCTTCTCTGGCTCTAACTTCTCCCTTATCCCCAGAAGCTTCATTATCCCCACTGGTTGCATAATTCTGACCCTGAACTGGGTATAGACCATACGGCCACATATATTACAAAAGTTCTCCAAAACCAGCAGTAGTCCTCAGGTACAGCAGGCTCATCATGAGTCTCTTCTGGTATATCTGGACAGAAATTCCAGTGTTAATTTCTTAAGAGTAAATGCAGCTTATAATCATGTTTACAACACTGATTGCATAGACAGGTAATTCTTGAGTTCAGAAAACTGAGTCGAAAAGAAAGTAATTCGAGAAAGCTGAGAGAAACAGACCGATAACCTGTTATATACAAAGAAAAGAATTAAGATACATTCTATGCCAACATTCCCAAACAGGTAAATTGTATAAACTCTACTCTTGAGCTCTGCAAAGCAGGAGAAAGAATGCATAAAGCCATTAAAAAAAAGAACTATTGTAATTTTCTACAAATGTCCTAAGTAATTTTGTTTGTGATTTTAAATACTATATTTTTGTTAAGCTGTCAACTACAGTTTTACCATTGTTCCCCTAAAGTTAAGGCAAATGGAACCTTAGTAAGAAAAAGGAAAACTTCTTTGAAAGAGACTATGGCACAAATTGAAAAGTATTTTGTTATTACTGGATTTAATATGGATGGATGAAAATTTTGCAGCAGAATGTTTTTCAGCAGAACCTGATGATTTGCTCATTCTTTGACTTAAAACCATCAATAGAAAACTGTAGAAAATCCAAAGATAAACTGCATCAAAAGCTGTTTGTAAAATTTGTGACAACTAGACAAGAAGATTTCTTATTTTACAGGAAAAGATTATTAACCATTGAGATTTCTTTTTACTTTCATTCTTTTACAAATGAAACTTGGTCATGCTAAGTATTTTCAACTTTTAAGATGCAAGAAAGTAAAACAAATTAAAAAATGGGAATTAAATTTCTAGGCCTTTCTCCCATGGCTGAACAGTAAATTTTTCCAAATTATCAGAATTTATTAGGAAAGGAAAACAACTTTCAGCCTGTCCTAATTTTGGAGAGGTGCTTTTCCAAGGTTCAATGGGATTTGAATTGGTCAAAGTATTTGTCCTTCAGCTCAGACTAAGGATTCTATTAGAAACATAGAAACGTGTACACCCAAATACAAGAATAATACTTGCTTTATCCATTTACTAACATAAATAAAACTCAAAGTACATGGAAAATATATATGAGATCTCTTTTGGGTGAAACAACCTGGGGGTATGTACTTGCCTAGCTTGATAAAGTTCCTCTCTACAGCTGGATTTAATAAAAGGAAGAGGCTGGTTTATTCACAACAAGGTTTTAATGTCTGCCTTATGACAGAAGATCAATCGTTCAAATTCCCCTACTTCATCTGTGGAAAATACAGTGCTACAAAGGGAGATTTCTTTCACTCTGTCTGCAGCTATCCTAAGACACAACTGTCAAACATAGAGTCAGAATTAAGGTGGAATAATGCAAAATTAAAGTTTTTCAGTAGAATTGCCTCATAACTCAGAGTTGTGTTTGATTTCAAGTCTTGCCTGCACATAATCCATGAAAACGGTGTAAGCATTTAATCATCACTGACAGAAAGCCTTTGGTGAGATGCCACCAGGTCTTCCTAAAAGGGTGGAGTGGAAACAAACTTCCAACAGACTTTTTTCCCTTTGTTACCTCCAAAATTTGCTTCAAATTACTAGAAATCTTCAGCAGTGTCTAGGACATGGTACTACCTTCTTTCAGCTTTCAAACTGGGTGGCCTCTATTAAGACATAGTTTGGGCTTACACAGGCATACTCAGTGCCTGGGAAATTAATCTGCCAGTTTTCCTCCAAAACCAATGCTGCATATGATTAATATTTGTGATTAATTATATTAGAACTTACAATGAAAAAAGCCTCCCCTTGAAGTTGCTACAAATAATCATATTCCTAAATTTATATAAGTCCTTTGTTGAGTTTTGAAGGGGTGAAACTCTGCCAACTGAGTTTGAAATTTATCATATATTCAGAACCTGACATTTCTAAAAAATATCCACTGTCTCATATCCATGTTATAGAAAGAATTTAAATGATACTGAGGTACAAAACCACTGATTATGTAAACAGTTCAACTGAAATCACTCTAACATTTTTCCACAACTGAGGACTTCCAGGCAATTAACTTTTACTCACATGCTGAACACAAATTCATTACCTTAATGCATGAAAAAGACTGTGCATTTCCGCTGTCATTCAAAAATTCAGAAAAAATCGTGAATATTCCCTTGTTTTTCATGCTGTACTTATAAAAAATCAGACAAGAAAGGACTGGAATCAGGAAAGTATACACAATTAAAGTGATGAGACAAAAGTCATAGTGGAGACTTCTGGAGAAAACAACTTGGAAGAATGGAAGGGAGAGAAAAATTAGGTCAGTGAGAGAAAGGTTGCAATGATAAACAGCTGAAACATGGGACCTACTGAGTTCCTTTTGACTCTCCTGGAATAGCAGTCAATAAAAAGGCAGTACTGAAGATGTTTATTAGAACTGTTGCCTCAGATTAAAAACCATTTACTGTAAGACATAAGCTCAACAGGCTTTTCTCATATCACACTATTGCCAACATCCTCTACCACAGACACAAAAACACCCTCCCACCTTGAAGAAAATGAGCAACTACCTTCTCTGGCCCTACATGTTTACTGGAAGTGTGCATCTCTTTAATGATTCATTACCACTTAACAGAATACCCTGGGTCTGACTCACTGTAAACAAAGTTAATTACCAACACAAATCACTACAAAAACAGCATTGCCAGTCTTGCATAAAGATTTGATACAAAAATTGCAGTTCTTCCTAATCAGTTTATTGGGCTTTTTTTAAGGTACAGAAATTATTGACCCTCCAAGAATTTTTTTTATAGCTGTGGTTTTAGAAACCCAGTTTCTCAAGTTCTTAAATTTATTTAAGACCAAGAACCCAATTAAATACATATGATCTATTAGAAAAAAAAAAAAAAAAAAGTTATAAAGAATATGTCCCTATTAAAAGAATTAAACCCAAATTACCTTGTCAATCTGCAAACGTAAAGATAGAAACATTACTATGCAAGAAAATTTCTAAAGGATTTGCAGGATCAGATCCTATCCCATAGGTTATTAATTATTTTTAAAATTTATTATTTATTATTGAGATAGTAATTATTTTTAACAGTAATCCATATGAAACTTTCAAATTCTTCCTAAAATCTGAGGAATATACAGAATTTAAAGGCGTAAAAGTCACCTTTTTTTCTCATTTTTGGATTGACTTACATTATGTTCAAAATTTCTACAGCTTTCTTCATTATTTTAAGATTTTTTTTAATTATATAATTGCTAAGCACTTATGTGAACAGCTTAGTTTTCTAAGTTTCTAGATAGTACAGGAATGGCTGCTGCTTATTTAGAAACAGGTGAGACCAAGTAACTGAAATAGGTATGTCTGCACATTATTACGATTCATATAACATAACTTTATTTTTTTTTTAATGAATGTACATCTCAGATTTCAAATCATCATTAAAATACGAAGACTACACCCAAATTTGAATGTGAATTTTCACTCTTTGCTTACGGTTACCATTTTAGCTTGTACCTTGTCATTGTTTTACTGAACATTTGCAAAATGTTAAAACAGAATTTCAAATTGATGTGCAAAAACTTATGAACACATTTAGGGTTTTTCTGCAGTATTTAATCAGTTATACCATGAATTCCTAAAGGATAGTCAAATTCTAAATGTTCCATGAATTCTTAATCTTTAAAAGACAGCTAATTTTTTTTCTCACATTTATGCATCCATATTATTATTATTACATGCACTATAATAAAGAGAGGGCACTGTAAAGGCTTTAATAATCTCTGATGCACAGTGGCATTTCTAAAAAATCACAACTATTGTTGTTTAAAGGTTTGTCCTTCACCTCAGTTTGCACCAAGTACAAACAGGTACTTAGTAAGTAAACTCTCTAAGCCTTTTCTATTCAATGAGCAATTAGGAAGCGATCTAAATATCCAGATGAAACCATATACCAAAGGACTTCAACTTGAGCTATATTCAAGGGAAAAAAAATTCTGTTGTTTTGCTGTACAGTCAGAACAAAACCAGAAATTCCCTAGCATCATGGAGCCTAATATATTTTATCAAATCTTCTAATGAAGAGGGTTACATCTGAATAAAGACAATATTTTTCCATATGTACACTTTCCATGGAACACTTCCTCTGTCATTGTGAATTAATAACTTCTTGTGACAGCCTTAGACGCACTTAGACTAAATGAAAAGCAGCAAAGAATCCAATCTCAGAAAGCTTGTGAGACATTTGATGCCCTTATAACTGAAGCCCTTGAATGTTACTTAGTTAAGCCAAATATTTGTTTATTATAGTATCATTCACTGATAAAAGAAACACACCCAGAAGTTTGTTTGTTTTCTTACAGGCTTTTAGCAAAAGAGCATTTTTGGACTGGATAGATGTCAGCAGGACACTGCAGGTGATTTTGTCTCATTCTCCAGTTAGTTGCACCTGCAGGAGAGGCTAGAGAGAAAGGGAAATGTTCCTTCTTTGGATGGGGATACCATCAGTAAAGTTGAAGGTAAAGAAAGGGTTGGCAAGGCACTGTCTTAGGGTGGAAATGCTGTTGGGAAATTTATGCTGCTCCAGGGAGGACTAAGAATTTAAGAACACTTCTAAAATGTTTGTTCACCAACAGAAGCAGTATGACAAACACCTAGAATGAGCTGGAAGCTCTGGTCTCGTCCCAGAGCTGTGATGACACTGGCCCTGTCTCCTGGATGGCCCTGACACTTGAACTGCAGAGGGCTGTTTTCCAGGGTGAGGCTCTCAGACTTGGGTTGTTTTTCTCATGCAGAGCTTTGGCCATAACAAAACATAACTGTTCAATTGTGTTCTATTGTGCTCTATTCTATTCTGTTCCCTTCTGTTCTAGTCCATTCTATTCCATTGCCTGTGCTCACCATGAGTCAAATAACAATGCTAATATTTGTCTGAAATGCCAGTGGTCTCTGAAGGGCATATAACACAAAGGTTACAAATGGAAACAGGATTTAATTTTATTTTTCTGACTGTTCCAGAGATGATGGTTACAAGCATTAACACAATGTTAATGTGCAGCCAGGAGCGTTCTTCAGTTTAGCTTCAAAAAGCATCCCTTGCAGTCTGGTGAGGGCAATTAACAGAGCTACAGTATTCAAGAGGCATTTGAATAATGTCTTTAATACTATACTTTAAGTTCTGTTCAACCCTAAATTGGTCAAGCAATTAGACTTCTTCAGATTCCTTCCAGCTGTTGTTCTTTTGTTCTTTTGAAGGGCATTAGCAGCAGTGAGTGAAAGGTGAGTGGAAACATATTGGCCACTAGAGAAGGGCCACGCAATGACACCTTTATGAGATGGAAAAACCCAAAATTTTTCCCCATTTTAGAGGATTCAGGGAGAAGCAGGCACCACAGTGACCTAACTCTCCAAAGGTATGCTCATGAAGATGAGAGGCCAGCTTTGAAACAGGACTTTGTCTAGAAACATAACTCTGTATAAGGATATGCTACATGTAAACACCAAGGATCATTTTAACCTTATAAAAGTATTATTATGAAGAAGTTTTAGGTTTTTTTTTCCTTTCAGCAATGTTGACTCTTTGATATGTGCACTTTCTAATCAGAAAACACTAACCTTTGGCAGGGAGGAAATAAGAATTTACTCACAGTAAGCCTCCACTTGCCATGCCTAAAATAAAAAAAAAAAACACAAAATGCGTCATCTTCACCCAGACTTCTGAGAAGAAGCAGAATAAATTGAACTAGACCTGGAAGTAACTGCATTCTTAATATATTTTATTCATTCAAGAAAACAAATACCAATGAGATCCTTCAGGCTTCAAATCAGTGGCATAGAACCAAGACCTAGGGTTTGAAATCTGCTGAATATTTAGTTTCAAGAGGAAAAAAAAAACCCTACCTGATTTCTCAAGTAAATAAATCGCCATGGACAAATGGATCAATCACCACTTACAGGAATGCAAGAAAATAATGCCAGGCATAGCCATCATGAACCTTCATTCAGGCAAAAAAAGATTAAAGGCAAGACTATTGTGATTAGACTGAAGTTTTTGACTGTAGTTATCTAAATGCTATCATTCTTACTTTGTGAAAAAGCACACTCTAGCTCTGCTTCTGGTTTTGATGTTTTCAGATGGTTATTAAAGGAATGTTTTAAACCTCCATCTTCCTATTAACTGGTTACAGACCACTGTATGGAAGATTCCTTCTGTGGTGTATGTGGGCAGTTGCTGGAAAACTGATTAGAAAACATTAGTCTGCTTTTTTTGCACAAGAGCCAGATCTGACTTTAAAAGCATTCATCAAACCCTGCAAGATTTTATCAAATTTGGCCATAAATTCCATTTATATACTAGGGAAAACTTTTTTCTTCATTCCACAATGAAAAAAGGATAAAATAACCTTTTCTACCAAGCCAGTTGCTTGCATCCTTCTAAAGGAAATTATGAATGATTAAAAAAATATTCAAGTGTAATTAAAAACTCTGTAGGAATACTACTGAACAAACTGGTGAATCATATATTCCTACAAAATATACTTGTTTTTCTCTGACTGATTATCATGGTTTAACCCCAGCCAGTAACCAAGCCCCACACAGCCACTCACTCACTCCCTCACCAGCAGGATTGGGGAAAACAGTGCCAGAGTAAAATGTAAAAAACTCATGGGTTGAGGTAAAGATAGTTTAATAAGGAAAGCAAAAGCCACACACACAGGCAGAGCAAAACAAAAAATTCAATCATCACTTCCCATGGGCAGGTATGTGTTCAGCCATCTTCAGCAGAGCAGGGGTCCATAACGTGTGATGGTTACTTGGGAAGACAAACACCACCACCCCAAACATCCCCCTCTTTTTCTTTCTCCCCACTTCATAAATTGAAGAAGATGCCATATGGTCTGGAACTTCCCTTTAGTCAGTTTGGGTCACCTCTCCTGGCTGTGTCTGCTCCTAGCCTCCCACACAACACCAACTTTCACATCAATGTGGCTGTACAAAAAACAGAAAAGGCCTTGGCACTGTGCAGCAACAACAAAAACATCTTTGTATTATCAACCCTGTGTTCAGCACAAATACAAAACACAGCCCCACACTAGCTACTGTGAAGAAAATTAATTCCACCACTGCTGAAACCAGCACACTGATTATACTTTCACTGCCAGCTAACAAATGAACCTGTAAACAATGTACACGGTTGTTGCACTTCGCAAAGCTGTGGTGCTTAAGAATATCTGCCAGTAGCCTTATCACAATTACAAGTGGAAAAAAAAATGGATTTTTCATTTTTTACAGGATGCAAAAAGTTGAGAGAGGAAAAAACTCATATTGCATCAGATTAACAAAAGGTGAAGAATAAAACATAAACACTTTTTTACTAAAAATTCCTTTTATGTCAAATCTTTCTTAAACATTTGATTTAGAAAAAAAGCCCTCAAAATTAAACAATACACTATTAGGAAATTAGGAAATTAGGAAATGTTTCAGCCTGAGTCTTCTGATTTTAGAGTTTATTTCTTAATGCACTAAAAAAAACCAAACAATAAAAGGCACCCTTTTTTAAATTATTATTTTAAAATTGAAGTGATATCTACTACCAAAAGTGGCCTATGTTTGTCAATGATAACAACTGAAGGTAATAAATGGACCGGAGCCTGTTCTCACTTATTTTTCATGCCAAAATATATGAACACATATACAGGAACAATCACAACTGCTCTCTCCTGGAGAGGCCATAGAGAAGAAAAATCTGCACTGAAAATACTTATAAAGACAGACGGTATTTTTGGTCTTAAATTACAAAACTAGTTTAATGATGAACATGACCTGAGACTATCTGGAGGATAAAAGGTGTCCATTTTCATGACCTTAAAAAAAAACCAAACCTCTTGTCTGACAAAAAGGTAGGAAAAAATATACTAACAAGGAAGCAAACTTACCAACAAAGCACAAATTCAAATAGATCTTTAAAAGTTTGCAAAGAAAAAGTTCACAGCTCTTTTCCCTCACTCTCCATAGTTTAGATATGAGTATTCATCCATGCACCTTTAATGTCAGAAGGAGAATATCAAGCTGTGTTTGCCACTGATGAGCTGTGAAGATGAAGGCTAAAAATCAAACACCTAGGCCTAAATAGGTATAGAAGTTCCCTGGACAGAAATACTGAAAATTGAGAGAAAAGGTGAGAAACAGTTGGATGCTTAGCAGAACTCTTTGCTGTCCAAACCACTGACACAAGGAAAGCTTTTGTAGCTGTCCTGGGTTGTAGAATAGGATGTGCACAAAGTATTCTATAATCATCTTCATGAACTGTTGAATCTAGGTGGGGCAGTGTTTTCCCAGGCCACCTCCCTCAGGGCCATTATCTTCTGTTAATGGCCCATCAGATGCCTTGCCCATGACTCATAGATAACTCCCTCCAGGAGCTCTCTCTGTTTAATGGGCCATCAAGGAACCCCTGCATGACTCATCATCCTATTGTGAGATGCTCCGCCCAGGGGGAGGAACCAAACATTCCCACCTGGATATAAACTGGGGTTTGGGACAGTAAAAGCAGCTCTTACCTGCTGGATTCCCAGAGGACCAGAGCTACCAGACCTTTCTACGGGATCACTGCTTCAGGAAGACAACCTCATCTAGACTGCTCAGGTTGCATCATACTGCTCAGGTTGCATTCTGACTCTGTCAGTGCTCTTTTGTATTATTACATTTATTTTATTTTACCTTTTTTTTTCCTTTCTTCCTATTAAATTGTATTGCTGACTTGAAGCCTATCACTTGTTTTGCTTTAAGCCACTACAGTAGCTCACAGAAGCCTCTGCTAAATGATTCTTTCAGTTCTGATTTTCCTCCACATTACAATCCCTGTGTATTCAAGGAACTGTCACTTACAGCAAGTTCGTAAAATTTCTAGCAGTACTGTATAATTTCACAAAATGAACATTTCAAAATTATTCTTCCTTTATGACAGTTGATATTTTTATGAAATTTCATCACTTAGGTGGATGGAAAAGTCTGATCAGAAAACTTAGTGGCCCATTTATTACAAATAATAAAATATCATAAGAATAGCTAGGAAATTTTGTAGCAGAATTTCTCAGAGAGTGAGGGCATGATTTATATTTGGATTGAGGTTTGAGCTACCCCTGCCTGGGCCCAAAATTCAGGCCTGTGAAGCCTGTGGTACAGTTAAAAATGAGGTTAAGTTGTGAACATGGGACAATGGGTCCTGTAGGTATTAATAGGTATAGTTGTAGTGTGAACATTTTAGCCACCTTAAGAATAAGATAAACAATGTTTGTTTGCATTTTTCCTTATGTTGTGTACCAATGAAAAAATACTTGTAACTGTAAACTATTTTGAAGTGTATATAAGCTGCCATTTTAGATAGAATAAAGGGAGAACATATGTTAATCATATTGGTTTGGATCTGTGTTGCTCCTGTCCAGTTCTCCGTATTTTAAGGAGTTCCCTGCTTCAAAATTGCAGGGAGATTGCTGTACTACGTAAGTACCTTCACCATTTAGGCATATATTTACACATGTACGAAAAGTGTAAGAGAAGAAATATGTATGGAATCATGACACTTCAAGGGACTTTGGATCATCTTTTTTTTTAATGCTATATGCTGGTGAAACAAAATGTCCAGGGTACACCTTTGAACCTAGACAAGTGAAAATTGATAAAATTCAACAAAAGGGAAATAAAACAGGTTTCTCATCTACCTTAAACAGTCGTTTTGTTATTTGGACACAATAGATTATTCCAGACAATACAGGATTTTTCTTTCAAGTGTGTATGGCAACCATGGGAGACAGCTAGTGGGACATGGATAGTTAGTGCCTATAACATGAAACCCAGCTGAGCAGATTTCAAACAAGTAAACTTCCTAGCAGCTAAGTATAGCTGAATGCAGAATTAACTGTCAAAGGAAACAGTGTTTTAACTCAAAGTCACGGCAGGCAAACAAGATTAACTACAACAACCAAAGATGTGTTCAGCCCACAGGTTTTACCACTTCAGTACTTCCTAATCAGTTCTTCCAAATATTCATTGGGCTCACCGCTTAAGAGCACCTCCAAATCTTATTCTAGTTCTTGTAACATGATTCCATGACGAAAATTTTGTTCACTTTACTATTTGTAGAGTAAATGCTCACCATAAAAATATTCATTATTTCATGAATAACCACAGGACTGTGGTTACTATTTTTCCTTCTTTTCCCTCTCTCTAAAAAAAAACAAACAACCAAACGGTCACCTATCAGAAAACTGAAACAGTAACATTTGACATAGCAGTGCATGTAGTAGAGCTAATATTTGAAAAAGAAGAGATTTGCAAATACAGGTCATGTGACATTTTTTCAGTCCCGTTGCTTCCTAAGTATTAGCAAACAGAGCTGGTCAGTGAATGTAAACAGCTTGGATTGCAGCCATTTATGGAGCTTTATAATTGTTCCTGCCACCTATTTGCCTTGAGTATACTGAATATTTGCATGGCTTTCTGCCATCTCCAGGTGTTTGGTTTTTTTTTCCAAGTATATCCTACAATTCAGAAGTGAGTCATCTGGAATTTGAAAATTCTTACCATCAGGTGTGCAATTATATCAAAAAGATACAAATGTACTGTTTAGATCCAGAAAATCAGAACAGACATACAAAAACTCCTCTGTGAATAAAGGTGTCATGGGTGTTTTCCACTCATATGACTTCATGACCCAGAAGCCCTCATACAGTTACCCAGAAAAGTATAGCCAAAGCCTATACAATAATATGCTTATTGCCCCTTTTTTGTAGGCATTCATCTTCTACAGGATGAAGATTAAACGAACAATTCATATGGCAATGATCCTGCAGCAGCTTATTATGATCTTCATGAATCAGTAGTAAAAGTAATATATTGTAGTTTCATGGCCTTTTTGCTGCTTGTCTCAAAAATTCATAAAAGTGAACATGGAGGAAGATCCATATCGTGTGCCATTGCTCTCTACCTCCAAAGGAGCAGGAATAAAATCTGGCCATGAGTCCTCATTTAACTGATTTCAGTGGCTATTTTGACTTTGGTTATATTGCTTTCTTCTTTGTGACTTGTTTTTAGATATATGGTGTTACTTCAAGTGTAAAGGCTCTTTTCCCCTCTATGGTTTATGAAATTCATAATTTTAAAATAAAAGCTAAAATTGCCATTGACCAAAAAAATGTATTTTTTGTTATATAATAGTCTATTTGCTGTCATTTTCAAACTTATTTTTCTCCATTAATTTAATTATAAAGCAAGTTCCTTACCCAATTTTAATACCTTAAAAATATATATATATATATAATTTTCCACTACAGAAAAAGAAACAAAACAAATTTCATTCTGAACCTTGTTGTAAGGCCCTAATTCTTTTTCAGTGACTTCTGTGGGCTCTTCTTTTAGAAGACAACCCTACAGATGTTATCTACATAAAATACAGAGATGAAATTTAAAAGACAGAACAGATTTTAAATTTTAAGCAAACAAATCTGTACAAAATCCACAACACAAAACTAAAAAAAGAAGATTTAGTAATGTTATTAACTCCATCAGGGTACAGATGTGAGGTCTAATTGTTCTCTGGAAAGCACACCTCTTTTTGAAGTTGATTTCCTGGGCAAGGGAGGACATGGATTTCACCCCTTGTACAAAAAAGTTAAATGTGTATCTTATATGTAAACAAAATAGGAATCAGAAATATGGCCATTAGTGACCTGATGCTTGAATAAGCAGTTCAGTATGAGGAAGCATTTTTCTTAAATGTCTGAGGCTAATGACCAGGTTGCAGCAATGTGCAAGGAAAAGGTTTTTACAGTCACTGTGCATGACTTCCCAATTAAACCTTGTGTGCAACGTGAGAAAACCTGATTTTTGTATCTGAAGATATCTAAATAAAAAATGCATTAATTTATTACCTAAAAGAAAAATTAAAATGGTGATACATTGGGCAGCCTTTTATTTAGGTAATAGTTTCAAAAATTGGGCAGATTTGACTAGAAGCCTGTCTTTTAATCAGCCTTTTAAAATTAGTGATTATCTAAATGATTAGTTTCTTAAATGACAGCAGGATTAATCTGCAAATCACACTGGTTAATGGCAGTGCTTATATTTATATGCAAATATATGCACTTCTAATCATAAGGTTAAAAACTTGGCCTCTGCCAAAGGACACATCTAAATGGAAAGGTGCAGCATTTACACCTGGCTCCAAATAATTTATTTGAAGACAAGCTGGGAACTTGTAAACAGTACTCCCTGGTTACAGCTTCCATACCAAAGGGCTACCTTCCTCTCTCTTTACACAGTGATATTTTAGTTTTATTCTCAGCTCCTCTGCTGCTCTCTACTGATACCATTTTGGGAGCAGCCCAATTTCTGCATGTAAAAACCACACTGCATTATAACAGAGTTGTTGAAAGAAAAATCCCTTTACACATAAAACCAGAATATATTATTCTTTTTCTTACATTAAAAAAAAAAATCTCCAGTGATTAACTGAAATAATTTCTAATCCAAACAGACAGGTAATACTTCCTCAGTAAAATTATGGAATTATATTGGGCCACCTTAGTTCTTCTGTGAAGAGACATTTAATCAGTATTTTTATGGTTCCATACATTGTGTTCTTGGCAGAGACTTTTTACTCTCCTCTAAAAGTTCAGCAAGCAAGAAATTTTCATCAAACAACTAAAATAATTGTCAGCAAGCTGTGTTTTACTTTTTCTTACATTTATTTTAAGCCTTTAAATTATCTTGTTGTGTACCTACAGCATTTTGTCTATTCATTTCATCAAAATGTACCATTTTTATGTGTAAATATTGCAGCAAATATCGCAGCAAATATTATGGGGTTTCTTGTTTGATTCTGCTATATTTTATTCTGTGAAAGAGAGTTTTATTTGATAGTAAACTAGATATTGGTTTCTTCTATCAAATTCCTGAATTTGTATTTGATGTACAAGTAAGGAGATACACTCAGAAGCAAGTATTTATTATGCTGGAAAATTAGCCATGCTGTAATATTTGGTGTACTTAAAACAGCATGTAAAACATTTTAGTGGTATGATGGTAAACACTTGTTTATTGAGACCTATGTACTGAATAATCTGAGTTGTACCTAAAACTTCAGAAACTTAATTCCCTTTGAGTAAGAACTAACTTTAGTGTAACATACAGTTTCTCAGGCAACAGATATCACAAAAACATGGAACAATTTGGGTTGGAAGGCCATTTAGTTTGGCCTTTATAGGGCCATTTAATTCAATCCCTCTTCAACAATCAGAGACGTCTCCAACTAGATCAGTATCCTCAGAGCTCCAACCAACCTGAGTTTGAATGTTTCCAGGGATGGAGCATCCACCACCTCTGTGGGTAAATTGTTACAGTGTTCTAGCTCCCTCATTGTAATAAATGTCTTCCTTATATCTAATATAAATTGACTCCCTTTAAGTTTAAAACCATTGCGCTTTGTCTTATTGCAACAGGTCCTGCTCTTTTATTTTTGCAATATTTCTAACAACTAGGTCTACCCCCAGTACAGCAGCACCAGTACCACAGCAAGTTTGATTTGATTTCTCAGCTAAGTTCCTGCAGCTGTTGGGAAATTCTCTTTGATTCAATATAATTTTTAAAACCTTCATTGTATGGAAATAAGAAAAATAATATCAAAACTCTATTCTTCATGGTTCTATTGGTGTTGAATTAAAGAGTCTTTTGACTATCTAATGAAATCAAAAAAATAACTGAAATCTCAGCTTCTTTTCCTAGTCAGAATGGCAAAGGGCTCCAATAGGTCTTATGTCACCCAGTGAAGTCAATGATGAGTCTTCCTCACTTTATCCTAAAGTCTGGTTATTAAAAGACAAATTTAAAATAACATCTTCCAGCTAAAATACCAACAAATCCAGGATACTGCCTAAAAGGTACAGAGAAATAGGATATCATAAACTCAGTTTTGCAGGTTTGCAGACTTAAGTACTGGCTGGGTTGAACCGAAGGAAGGGCATTAGAAACTAATTTCTTAAAGCATTATCAGTTCTGCTTTTATCTATGGAAGTACTTGTTCCACTGCTCACCTGGATTTCAGAAGAAATTCAAATACTCAACAAAATATCACAGAAAACATGTCGGATATTCAGACAATCTGAGCTATTCTGATAGAATTTATTTGTTTAATTTTATCTCTTGTACCAGGCAATAAATTATGTCCTGTTTTCCCTTTTATCTCTCAAGACCAAACATGACATTTGTTTGAATACAATCTCTTCCTCAAATCAAGCTTATACAATAGCCAAAGCCTTCTACAACAGAAACTATGAAGATGAAAAGGAGCAACTTCAAACCACTATTGTGAATCCCAATGTGGCATCTTCCAGAGAAGAACGAACTGTCAACTCAGAATTAAAGTTTCAACAAATATTTAATGGAGCCCTGAGTGACACAACTAGCAGTTTTGGAACTAATCTAAGAGTATTTGATATCTGGATTTAATCCAAATTTCAAAGTGAGGTTTTATTTAGGGGAGAAAAAAGAAAGATCATCATGGAAAAACTTACAGTAGGAGCAACCGTAGACTTCAATTCTTAACCCAATTTGTCCCTCTCCATTCCAATCCAAAGGAACTATCCTTACGTAACGAGCAATAACTGCATGTTGTAAATCATGCCGGACCACACTGTCAGAGTTTGCATTTCCAGGAAATGCCTAAGGGAAAGAAGAAGAAAAAATATCAGTTCTAGTGCCTGTATGGTTGGCATCTGAAGAAATACATATAAGATCCTAGAATAAGTATCAATAGTGGAAAAAAACCTGAAGAATAGAGACTACTATTGCAAACTATAGTCATCAAAATATTAAAAGAGATAAAATTTAAGCTGGTCTTTTGCTTACATTTATAGGAACAGCTAATTACATGCTCAGATACTACTTTTGCAAGAAATATATCTTAGAAGAGTAATTATTTTGTACCATGCATAGTCGACCCACGTGGTGGTAGATGTAAGGAAGATGCACAGGAGCCCTTCTTTGGTAGACTCACCAAATTATAACATGTTAACAGTTACATTCACCTTCATTTTTTTGTTCTGCAGCTATTGATGTGCTAAATGATGATGATGGCACTCGTCACTTCATAGATAAGTTAGTGAGAGACATTAATTAGTGTCTTTGAAGTATTTATATATTTGAGTGGTATAAGGAAGTGAACAGTTCTCTCTTCTGAGCTGAGGAGAAGACAAAGGAAATCGTACACTGAACAAAAACAAAAACTCCTGCTGAGCACCTGCCTGTTTTCTTAATCTTGTTCTAGGAATCACAGAACTTCATGGAGGGAATAAAAACTTTTATTCCTTTAAAAATGTATATTTTACTGAGCAAGCAATGTAATGTTCCATATTTCAAGAGCAAATACCATTTGGGAATGTTTTAATTTTATGATGCTTGGTATAATCTTATCAAAACCCTACTGAATGTAGGGGATTTGGTTGTTGTTTTGGTTCAGGCTTATTTGGTTTTGTTTTTTTTTTTTTAATTTCCCAGAAGTGTTATGGTGAAAGGAAGCTGAATATAGGAAGACATGATATTTTCTACATAATTTAATTAAATTATTTATGAAAAAGATTCTCAAAATCAAAAGTATTTTCTGTAGCTCTCCAAACTTTGTACCCTGACTTGTGCTTTACCAGTTCTTTGTCAGAAAGAGAGCTGATCCCAGCAGGCACCTGGCATTTCCAGGGTTCCTATTGCTATATGAATCAGTAACCTCTGCTAAATGCATAAACATAGTGAACAGAGAATAAAGCAGTCCCAGATTAATAAAACACGTTTCATTTAGTCTCCAGCAGAACAGTATCTTTTAAACACAGACTTCATTTAAATAAATGGGGAACAGTAACACACGTTTTGTGGATAATTCAAATACCAGGCCAAAATTTATTATTGTAAGACTGAAAAATCAATTTACAGGACTTTGAAAATTATGCACAATTGTTGAAAAATCTCCTTTTCTGGCCAATAGGATTTAAAAGTATAATTTAGACCCACATCTCTAATAGGAGATTTTTTTAAACAGGGAGAGAATCTCTGACTAAAAAAATAAATAAAATATAGAATTTTACAATAAGAAACCTCTTTGCAAACCTATTTTTTTCAGAAAAAAATGTAAATACATTTATAAATTAAACAAGTTTTTCAGACTATTAATTTCATTTAGTCACTTAAATATTATTGCCAGATAGCATGCTTTTTCTTTAACCCAAGCTGGGAAAACAATCAAAATGGCTCACTTATCTGTAAAAGTCTGTCTCATGAGCCCAACTCCAAAATTATCTGTTCTATAAACCGTTTCTCTTCTTGTATTGGATACTTGCTTCTGTAAGCTGCTTCATATTTCAGCTCACATTGCAATAAAAACACTGGGAATGTTATTAGCCACAACCACTTTTCTCAAAGGTAGTGCTCCACAGGACAGCAACAGAATAAGAATGAAAAAGATAAGAAAACAAGTCCCCAAATTCTTTCTAAACAGTGCTTTTGAGCATACACTGAATGGAGCTTTCAAACACATACACCAAGATTTTTTTCACTCAGTTAGAAACTCTGTTTAGTTTCAAATAATTTTCAAAATTTAACAGGGTAGGTGTATATGACAGATAACATATTTTAACCCAACTAATGAAGTTAAAAATTTATTAAGTGAATAAATAGTCAATCATTCAGCAGAATTTGCAGAAAAAAATTGTGTGATTTTTAAATTTCACTTTGGCTTTACCAATATCCTTCATCCACCCCACGGTACATGGGGACACTGGAGAGGCATTCGGTATAACTCTTTTTGCATAGCTAAAGAACCTGGCAAAAAGTGAAGGTAAGGGTTTGGCAAATTTGGAAGCAAAGCTATGAAAAGTTAAGATCAGACTCAATTTTTTATCCTGTACTTAAAAAAAACCTACATTCTAATCAATAATTAAAAAGTGGTAGAGCTAAATTATAAGTTCATATAAGTATTGTAATGAAATAGCACACAGCTTAACAATAGTGTGTAAGTAAAACTGGCCAAAATGGTTTTGATTTCCTGTAATAAGACAGTTTGCAACAGTTTTAATTACTCAGTTCTAGGGACAAAGCAAAAACATTACGAAATCTCCTTTTTGGAAAATGCTTTTTACAACAAAGGATTAAAAAGAAATTCAGCATTAAGGAATTTATCTCTGAAATAAGGAGCCACAGAAATTCCTGAAATGTTATCAAATGAACAAAAGAGGAAGCTTTCATACTTTAACCAAAGCATAAAATAATGGAAGGACAGTGGTCAGATCCCCAACCAAATAAACAAAAAATGTTTGCAATCTCTCGGCTCTCTGTGAAGCAGAGAAAAAAACCCTCTACTTCACTGAAAAACATCATCACATATATACCAGAGAATCTATTTTAGTTAAGGTGAAAATTAATTCTTCACCTCACTTAATTCAGGTGAAGAATTCTCCATCCAAATTAATGATCTATTCAGAGACAAGTACTAAAATTGCTTCAGTGTAAGCTCTTTCTAGGATGATGTAAAAATAGGGCACTTCATGGAAGAGTAGGACACTTCTTTTCCTGTATAAGGAAATAGCAATTTTTTTCATAACTTTCTTTAATTACTAGTACTTTTTTTTCACCACTTTGATTTTATACTCACTGTTATACTCTTGATAGTTACTTTTTGCCTTTTAATCAAAGGAAGAAATAATTCATGTCCATAAATTTCTGAAAAATAAAAAAAAAATCTATGCTTCTAGCTTTGTTTTAACACTGCAATAGTAAAAACAATACAGAGTCTGTGTTCTATGGTACTATTACTCTATAAACGGCAGACATCGGAAACAGAAATTCCATTATAAAATATGTAAACATCCACAGGCAGGCAGAATATGTCTTCAGGAAACATAACTGTGGTTTTTTTTTTTTTTTTTTTTTTTTTTTTTTTTGGTTTTTTTTTTTTGACTCCAAGGTGAGCTAAGTATGAAGCTAATTAAACCTTGAACTTTCATTTTATAGAAAACCCCCCAATTTCCAAACAAAATAATTTTTCAAAAACTAGAAAGATTACAAAAGTGAGATGTTGGCAGTTTTGGTTATGGCTGCCAGCCCTCTGACTGCACAGAAAAGAAAATCTAGAAACTGTTTTTCACTTGTGTTTTCAGGAATCCCCACCATCAATGAGGAGAGTAGGGCTGGCTGGGTGCTGGAAGCTCTCAACCAGCAGTGCAGTGGAATGATGTTTGGCATTGCAGGCCACTTCAAAACCAGGGGCCTGGAAAAATTCACATCACAAACTGGTTCTGCACAAGCTGACTGAAATCCACAACAGATTTCAGAGAAGACAAGATGTTTCAAAAATTTCTTTCTACTTTACCACGTGGACATTTAAGAAAAAAAGACAAAACCTGAACTTCATCAATTCCTCTTTCCTGGTGAAACATTTCTTTGCTTAATACCTATGAAAACCCAGCCCAACTGTGTCATGCAAACTCAAACAGCAAGAATAAGAGGATTGAGTAAAGGAGAATGTAAGAGATTAACTTCAAGAAGAAGTGGTGGGGGGGGAAAGATATAAAAGAAATATGGTAGGAAAACAGGTTGCAGAAGGAAAGAATAACAGCAAATAGAGAGAAAAAAATAATGTATCAGAAAGAAACATCTAGGTTATGTCCATTTTAGCTCAGTTTTGACAGTTGCTGTATTTCATGTGTACTGTGGGGAGTAAAAAAAAAGTGATAGGAAACATATTTACTTGAAGAAATATTTCGTTTTCTCCATTGAACAGCACAATCAGTAACACTACAATTTGCTTACTCTTCTCTTTCCCTAAAAACAAACATGATCAAAGCAAAACAAAGTTTCTACAGCATCCTGCATAATCACCTCACACAGAAATGCATAGGAAATGAATATGAAAAAAAGGTACCTGAAAGTAATTAAAAGCTATAGCAGGTATTTCCCTTATCACAAATGATGAAATCCTCAAATGATTCACCAGGAGCTGAATCTCATCATTGAGATGTGTGGTTATAAAATGACCAGAGTTCCTAAGAGCTCAGGATTAACAACAAGTGGGGATCAACGCAACACTATAATACTGATGATGGTGAGCTCATATGAACTTGATTCAGTGCTAGCAGCAAATCCCAATTTCAGTAGCTATCCATATACTTCCCTCAGCCACATTTCTGTTTTATATAAATGTGTATGTGTATATATATATATATATATACACACACATATATATTTATATGTATACATACACATTTTTATATATATAATCCCTATGTTATTTGTGCAGTGCTAAAAAATCTGGAAAACTGCTCGCATTCTCAAAGTAAGGAACACCTAGTTGCAGGCTTTCACGAGAACTGATTACACTTTTTTTGTTCTGTGCTCAAAACATTTCCTAGCATTTTTTAATCAGATCTGTCTTTTTGTTCACCTTACATCCTTATATTCTCTACTGATTCCTAGGAAGTTTACTTTCAACTTCAGATTCTCTCTTTGTATGCTGAAAACCTATTCTAACCACGTAGTCATCATAATTTAATGAAAAACATAATGGAATTCTCATTACATGCAAAGACTAAAGCCAAAAGCTTATTTGCTGCCTTTTAGCCTTTCACATTTCCAAACAAAACTAAATGATTTAGCAACATAACATTATTGATCTTTATAACAACATATGCCAACATTTTATAGCCTGATAACTACTGTTTTACTTAAAATGAACTCAATCTCCTCTACAGGAATTTAATTTTTTGGTATTTTTACAAGAACCTTGAGAAATCTGTAAGTTTCAAAAAGTTTTTAAGGAATATTGTCATTTTCTATTCACAGATAACTCATAGAGATTTCAGTTCTGCATAATGTTCCTAGAAAATGTTTTTAAAATTTAAAGACAGAAAATTGAAGAGCAAGTATCTGAGTATAATTTTGGATACCTGAAAGAAAAATTAAAAATTTGAGCTTCATTACCAAATCTGTGAGTTTTAATGTATTGAGGTTTGCAGTTTTTCTCTTAAAAACAGAAACAAATGAAACTCCTATACAAAAGCAAACAAACACAAACCAAAAATCCCCACATCCTCCCAGCTACTGCTTCCAGAGCATGACTCAGTCGCTGTACGTCGGATGCAGGTGAAAAACACTTTTATCTTCTGGCACTGCTGTAGGATATTATCTTTGTTTAATTTACTTTGAGTAATGAAGCCTAAATCCTTAACAAACAAAGAATTACCTATCCATCTTGCTCATGTGTCCCAAACCCAATAATTAATTGCTTTTCTCATACTTCTATGTACAATTGTTCATCCTTTATGCACAGAAATATTACCAAATTATCTGAATTTTGCTACGGAAACTGACTTCTTTTCAGGACTGGACAGCAACCCTTTCTTGACTTTGTATTATTGGAATATTGGAGGTAAGACATCTGACAACGCACATGTGTGCAGGCTGGAGGCTTTTGTTTGTTTTTCTTTTGCCCAGAACTCCATTTGGTAACCCTATTCCCCTAACCTTTAGACTCATGAACAAGGGACACAGACGTATGGATACTGTTAAATTTTACTTTTTGGGATATGACAACATCAGAGCATCACAGCAAAGGCACCAACAGTGTCACGTTTCTCTACATCCTGAAATTAAATACAGTATTCCAGAGATGTGTGAAATATCTCACTGGTAAAGACATTTTTCCCTTTTGGTGAAGACACCAAACATATCTTGAAAAATTTCTTAAACAGATATTCAGAAAGCTCCTAAATTATTTTCAGGCCTGTATAATGAAGAAGAAATTTTAAGCCCTATGCTGAACCATATAGGTTTTGTTCCACTTGACATAAAATGGGAACAATTCTAAAATCTTTAAAACCTGAGCTATGCACAAAGAATATTAAAATATCATTAGGGTTGTAAAGTCAACACTGCTAGTAGAAGTTATGTTTCCTGCAAGGTCTTAATGAATTCCTGAATATCATTATGATATTAATTTATTTACATAATTACCTGATATTTATTCCCCAGAGATTCATACATTTCCCAGAGAAAAAAATTGTGATTATTCATCCTGATACACTAAACAACTGAGGCTGAAATACCTTGAGGCTTTAGGGTATTTTTTTTTTTGCATTTTTAACCAGATCTAAATTCAAGAGGAAAAACATGAGCTTGATTTGGAAAATTTTGCCAATGGAAGTTTTTCACTATTTGTTCCTAAGATTTAGTATCCAGCATTTACACTTTGATTTAAATTGAGAAAATACAACCTTTCCACCACTGAATAACATTCCATCTTTGTTGTTAAGATCAATTGATTGCATTATTAGCAAAAGCTTCTTAACACATTGGGGAGTAATCATTATCTTGCTCTTAGTCTTAAATAAACTAAACAGATTTTACCACTTAGACACTGCAGGACCCACTCCAGGAGCAGCTTGGGGTTTGATAATGAGTAAGACTGGTATCTTTAAGACAGCTCCTTTCTTTACATGAGAGAATTAAGTATGTGCAGTGTCCAAGCCTGTTTGTCTTAGGTTGCAATGCAAGATGTAACCAAAAGTATGTACTCTATTACCATCTGTTAAAACCAGCTGAAGCAGTGTTCTTTGTCTCTTCAATGACCCATCCCTCATAACTACAGGGTGGGGGATCTTCTGTTAGTGGGCCAGATGTTAAAACCAAGTGAGACAATGTTCTTTTTCTGTTCCATGACCCATCCTCCCTCCAGAGGGATATCTTCTGTTAATGGGCCACTGAGTGTCACTGCATGACTGATAAAATTACATCATCCCATTGTGAGATGCTCCACCCAGGGGGAGGAGCCAAGCATTCCCACCTGGATAAAATCTGAGAGTCAGAACACCAGAACAGCCTGTTTCCACTGGATTCCCAGGAGGACTGCAGCCATGATTTAATTGGACTGATGTTGGACACCAACAGGATGTCAGGTTGACTAACTCTGTCAGTGGGGATTTTTGTTTGTTTGGTTGTTTTTTTGTACTACTACATTTTTATTTAAATTTTCCACATAAAGAACTGTTATTATTATTCCCATATCATTGCCTGAGAGCCCCTTAATTTCAAAATTAAAATAATTCAGAGGGAGGGGGTTCACATCTTCAAGGGAGTCTCCTGCATTCCTTAGCAGACACCTGTCTTTCCTAACCAAGACATCTGTAGACTGCCAGATGGGGATGGGCCGTCTTCCATGAAGGTAACAGATAGGCTGTGCTTAACAGCACAGGTGCTGGATTCTCTTTGTGATAGTTCCCATGTGATGCTAGACAACTAAGTTGCAAAAATATTTCAGTGGAATTTAGTATAGTTTGAGGGAGAAACAAAATGATTAGGTTGTTTTGACTTAATCTTTCACTGTCTCTGTTCCACACATAAAATATTGAGTAAAAATTATTTTATGGGGTTGTAAAACCAAAATAATTCTTATTAAGCACCTAGTCACAAGTATTCACATGGGTGTCTAAATTAGAAAGCTGAGCCTTTTGTGGTCAGTGAAGCACAGTGGGACATAGGAAGTTAAATTAAAATCTTGCCACTCTTCAGTTGCTGCACAGTGAAATATAAATTTTCCCGTGTACAGTATAATATTTTATTACATACAATATAATAAAATATAAAAATATTATATATATATATACACACCTAATATTATAATATAATATGTTTTGTATTCTACAAAATAAAGAATGTGATCAACACCTTAGTTCCAAAGGTTTCCCACTTCATGTTAAAAGAAAAACAATACAAAAATCAGTGTGAAATGGTTGTAAAGAGAATAAAACCTGCTTTTCTCTACAGGAATTGTGAGATTTTATTCATTAATATACAAAAAATTGCTTCTGCTGCATCTTCTGTAGAATGAAAGAGAGACAGGAAGAACATGTTTCCAAAATACTTAAGCACAATTGCAATCATTACTAAAATATTAACAGCGGCAGCTCTCTGATCACTGGCTGCCGGTCCACAGAGCTCAGCAGTAAAACGAGCTCTCACGTTGAGAAGAAAGTCAAACACAGAGGAACTCATAGTGGTCCTTGGTTTCTTTCCCTCTCCACTACTGATGTATTTAGAAATTTTTGCACACTTTGATGATTTTAAAATAGCTTTTTAGTAATTTTTACAACCGTGTTTACACCTTGTCCACCATTCTTGTCTCAAAGCTTCTTGTACCTCTTCTGCACAGCCCCACTACTCTAACTGGGTTACTTGCCACCCAAAGAGTTGAAGCTGTTACCAGGGGGTGAATTTAGGAGAGGAAAGCACAAACTCAGCAGTGTCATTTCACATCCCCTGACTTAGTGCTTCAGATCAAGAGACTAAAGCTCCCTGCAGGAAAAAGTACAAAGGCAAAATCTATTTTAAATACTGTTGAGAATCATCTATCTTCACTAAGGACATAGTAACTAAAGAAAGCCTTTTAGCTCTTAATTAGGTACGTATCAATCTAAACAGCAATCTTTGCTCATAATTGAAAATAATGATTTGTGACTTCAGTTTATAACTGTAAATAAAAGTTACTGCACTTGCTGATTTTATAGGCTTTTCTCTTGGGTCATATATAAATCAGGATGGTCAATATTTCAAATAAACTTTTCTCAGTCATGAATAGTTTTCATTCCTATGTTTCATTCACAGAAGAGTCCAGAGATTGCTTTCCAGATCATTGCAATTCTGACTAGACTATTAGCATGCAAAAAATAACTGTGCATATCATAAACAAAACTTTGCATATCTAAAATAGCTGCAAGGGTACAATTGTAAATCAATCAGCGAGGAATAAAATCTGGTTATTCTGTATTAATTGCTTCATGTATAAAGTTAATATTGCATACTGAGATAAAATAAACAAACTTTGAACACAAAATTTAAATATTCAGGTGTTTTTCTTGTATACTCTCAGTATCTATTTAATTCTGGGATTTTAGTTAATTGCAAATAGCACTTATATTCTCCATAATTCAGATAAGCTTCCCAGTAATGGGAAGTAAGATTAGATTAAAAAAAAGCCAATAAGCTGTTTTAAACATGTTTAAGCTGTCCTTAAATAATATTAAAACATTACAAAATTGATTTAAAATTATAGAAACATAAAAAGTATGTATTTGAAAGAATTTTGAATCTGTTTTGTTTTGGTTTTGCATGCTTCCAAGTTGCAATGTTCATGAAATAAATGAAGTTCACATATAACATTAAGTCACAATTTAGCAAAAAATTACTGAAAAAAAAAAAAAAAGAAAAATAGGACTATTGCCATTTAACAACTAACATGTTTCATTTCTGTCTGTAGCTACAGTACTCTCTGAATACATCAAGATGAAAGAAAATAAAAGTAACTTATCTAAAATACTTCTCATACACTAAAGTTAAGAATTCCAAAGGGTGATGCAGCTTTCAATGTCAACTATGATACAAGAACTCATTAATCATTTTCCTTTCCCTTTCTTCTGTTTACCCTAGGCAGAGCCATACTCCAAAAATCATGATATTCAGTTAAGATCTTCCTGACGAAGGTTCACAAGTTTAGAACCTTCCAGTCTGTGACCCAGGACAAAAGCAAAAAAAATGGACCAAAATGTAACTGTGAGAAACATCAATGAAAAATGTGTAGATCCTTTCTATAACCCAGTGTTAGGCTAAAAGGGCTTTAGATGCAGAGAATCATAAGCAAAATGGCATGCAAGCAAACACAAAATTCTTGTCTCGGAAAGAATACCTGGAGTAGGATTCCTCAGAATCCTCCTTTCAAACTGATCAAAGGAATATTACTAAGAAATCCCCAAAGGCAGAATTACGGTATGTGACAGGCTTCAAACATGCCTGCTTGTCCTTCAATAGCTGCTCATCTTTCTAGGGAAATAAGGGCAGTTTTAGCCACTTGGTTTTTTGAAATGATACCAAAAAGCCACAAGAATATTTTACAAAGGAATGTGGAAAGAAATATCTGAATTGTCAGAAGCTAATTCTTTCTTCAGGGATTTCATTTTTTTCCCTTTTTCCTGATAAGATGAGCATGACTGAAAGAATACTGAGAGAAATGCAGAATTCTTGTGTTTCTGCTCAAGTCCATTCTGAGTCTTCATACAAAAAGTGCCTGGTATCCATATGAGAAGTTCAGAGTAAGAAATAATCTTTGATTTGAAACCCCTGTGAATTTAGTAAACTGTTAGATGTCTTAACAAAAAAAAAGACAATAATGGAATAAGAAATACTGAAGGTCCTATTTTTTTTTCAAAATATATAATTTGATTTAATCCCATTACCTCTTTTGCAGCTGTATGCTTTCAGAAGTTTTATTTTTCCCTATAGCAGAGATAATATGCACCTGTAATTTTCATATGGTGCTGTTTGGTTCAGGTTTGCATCAACTACTACTCTGAAGGTGACTGTATAGACATCTTTTAGTTGAAATGTCTTCAAATGGCTGTCAGCATCTGAAATAAGAGGACTTTCATAAATTAAAAACCTTGTTTAATAATCATCAAAAGGAAATCTAGTTTGAAAACAATAATTGAAAGAGGAAAGGGTTTTAAAATTTTGATCAGCTGTCCACTTCTTTCCTTACAATTCATTAAACACATAGTAAAGTGATGTAATGGACTAATTTTCTTTCAACAGAAACTTCCTAAATTTAATTTTAAGCTGTGCCATAAATCTAAGGGGACTGAACATTAGAGCCAATTGATTATTAGTTGCGTGCAAGTAACTTTTTATTTTCCTCACAGGCACTGGAAATTTTATCTGACTCAGATATTTCTGCTGTATTTATTTTTGGCAGCCAGGATACAAGCTTCCCTGGCCACGGAGGCAGTGAAATTTTGAGTTTAACATAGCAGTTCTTTCTGTAACTGGGCAGGATTGACAGCCTTCAAAGCAACTAACTCAAAAGAAGAGTTTGATGTCAGTAGAGCAACATTGTTACTAACAGCTTCATGTGTTTTACTACTCATGTAGAAGGAGAAGGTGGAAATTGAAAAGATCTTTACTACTTAGGTCCAATACTTGTCTTACTTGACTCTGATTGCCTGTGACAAGGATTTGCTGCAGCACAGAGATGGCTGTGGTTCTGTTCTTATGCAAAGACCCAAATTGATCAGGAAAATGCTGGAAGATACTCAGGGAATCTTCTTGTGTATATATATATATGTATATATGTATTTTTTTTTTTTTTCTGAAGCTATGTCACACTAACACTGCTGTTTTCCAGTGTTTCTAGCATCACCAGCTTTAGTAGAGTGAAGACACCATTATCTTATTGCTATTATTTTGTTATATCCCTTTTCTCTAAAACTAATACAAGAGAAAACAAAAACATTCTTTTGTGGATATTTGTAGGAAGGAGGAGTGGAAAGACAAAGGTACCAGGATCTCCCTATCTTTCCCTTTCCCTGACTTCTAGACTTATTTATTTACTGCCTGAGAGTACTTTGAAAACATGCTTGTGAGTGCTCAGACCGAATCTGGAGCTCTTCAGATGAAAGAGGACATCGTAATGTTACTCTGTTTCACTACAGGATCACAGAAAGCACCTGCAGGAAATGCCTTTACAGACATTTGATAAAACTCTGTAAATATTTGTAATAGCATAAGCACAGCAGCCAGGAATGACTGCTGGCAGTTGTGCTTGCTGCTTACTTACTGTGTGAACTCAGACTGACATCCCAGTGCCTCTGAAATTCATCCTGTCTGTAAGACAGAGATAATTTTCTCAGAAGTGTTTGTTGAGAATTAATTAGCTATTATTTATGCACTGATCCTTTAAAAACAAAACCAATCCATTCACCATTTTTTACAACCCTGCTCACTATAATAATAACAATAATAATAATAATAATAATAATAATAGAGATTCATTGACTTTGGTGGCCATAGGGAAGCATTATGGTAATCTATTCTAGAGTTCACTAGACACAATGTCAACTCCCATGCCGTAGTTCAATTGACGAGTTTGCAGTCTGAGCTATAGGGCACCATTCATGGAGTTATCCGGTCTTGATTTCAAAACTTAAAGTGATAGAAAAATCAAATTTATCACACCCCTACAGAAGCTTTTCCACACTTAAATTCAGTGTTAAATACATGCATTATTTCTACTTGGTTTGTTCATCCAGTCACTGGATCTTATTAGGTCTTTTGCTCTATATCCAAGAATAGTTCACTATCACGGATAACTTCTTTTTAAGAACTTGGCAAACTAGGATGAGAAAATACTGACTTTGTTTCTATAACATCAAAATAATCAGGTAATTAAGAAAAATTTGTAATTTGTCTGGGACAGCTTGCAAAATGACAACATGATCTGGCTTGCAAAACATTTACAGGATTTCTTTTAAAGCCACTAGCTTCCCTCCTCCCTTCCCACAATGGATGCAAAAAATCAGACTAAAGTAACAGCACGGATTTCCATTCACTTATTGTGGAATTCATTCTGTTGTTATGTCACTGACTTAAATGCCAAGATTTAAAACAAAATCACCAAAAGGTTTCCAATTATCACTCACATTATGCATTGTAATCTAGCTGGAATTGTTATATTGTATTATAACAGAAAATTTTCAGGCAGTCTCCTGAAATGTATGCTTCATGCAAACTCATCTGTGACTTTATAATATAAGCAATATGGTAACATAATAGCTGATACTTCCATTTAAAAATTGTCAATTTTTTTTTTTTTTGTTAAGATAATCTAGATAATCTCTCTGTGATCAAAACTGATGACTTAGAATAATTGATAGAAATATTAAGTAGCTGTTATTAATACATTGGAGGCCATGGTTAATAGCCAGTTTTTAGGAAGAATGCAACAAAAAAATTCAATCCATCTTTGAATAAAGATGTTTGGGATTTTTTACAGAGACCATTTCAGACTCATATATATACACAATATAATTGTTTAGCCTTGTTCAGATAGACTTTCTTGTGGAAAAATGAATAGGTATACTTTAGACAGAGTGAAGAGCAAAGCAAGGTGGGAAGAGAGCAGCAGTGATAGATCCTTGTTTTCAACAGATTTTCATAAATTCTCTTGGGAAGCCAACTGAATTTCATTGAAGAGAGTGAATCAATGGTCCTTCATAAAAAGAAAATCAATTAGAGAGTCATTACCTGAAAATTAGCACTCAAAAAACAAAATTCCATTTTAAAGCCAATTAGACTGCATGTCAGTACTAAGTTGAATTGCATTTGCATTGATGTATGCAAAATGATTTACATCCTCCATGCCTAAGAAACGTAGAGAGTGAAAAATTAAGGAACGTGTTTAGAGACGCTGCTGAATTTATTTTTTGGAAGTTATTTATCTCAAGCAGCAGATAACTGCTTTACATTGTATATGTCAAGTACTGATGCTATTATTGGAATTACAACACTTGAGGAAACCTTACTTCTGCTCCCTATCATACCAACACACAGGAAAACAGCTGCTAATGTAAAAGCCAGAGAGGGGGCTGAAGGCAAGTACCCCAAGAGCCCCTTTCTCCCAATAGCTTCCCATAATCCTGGCATGATTTGTGTCTTGAGACACACTGGAAGGACAGTTTCAAGTGTAAAGAAAAAGGAGTAGATGGCATCTCACAGAAGAGTTAAAATCTCCTCCTGGGCTGCAGCTGGACAATCAATCCATCCTGCTTATAGTGATAGGATTAATCCACTATGCCTGGGTCTGCCCATAAAAATATATGCCAGTATATATCCTTCCCTCACATATACGGTCTGAGTAAAACAGGAAGCAGTAGAACCCAGACCCTGAAGGTGAGACGTTGCAGCTTGCAATGCTGAAATACGATAAGTATGGCTCAGGGCATTGCATCTTTGCAAGGGAGAGGGCACTGCATCTACATCTACAAACAGAGATTTATCTTAAGGACAGAAGATGAAAATAGAAGAAATAAGACACAGAAATATGAATTCATTACAGAACATCAAGCACATCTTAATCACATACTTCACATCATGCACCCACTTATGTAGAATTAGGTTAAATGGCTAAAATGTTAAGTGCCATCTTGAAACGAGACATTTCTCTGAGCTGGGGTAAGTGCTCAAGAGTCAGTGAGGAGGCAACAGCAGAGACATCAGCGGCAACTGAGGTGAGTCTTGTGGGAACTGTTGGATTGTGCTGTATGGGAGGATCCCAAGCTCAGGGACATCTGATCAGCTGCCCAAAGGCCCCTCAGGCCCCTGCAGCCCTTGGGAGCCCATCAGTCAAGGAGGGGGCATTGCCAGGCACCCTTGCTAGGGCATTGCCAAAGTATTTCCAGGGAGTGCAAGCAACCATGAGGGCAGCAAACAGAGTGGGCAAACAGGGTGTGGCACGTGCAGTTTGCACACACATGTTCCTGCAGGCAGATCACAAAGGTAAGGCACAGAACCTAGGCAGTGAGTCATCACCCATCAAACCTTCCATTGGAATGGAAAGTTTTAGGCTTTTTAGGAAAGAGAAGCTAGGGAGGCAAGTAGGGGGGTGTAGCCCTCTATGTCAATGACTGGCTGAAGGGTATGGAACTCTACTTAGGGAAGGATAAAGATCCAGCTGAGAGCTTATGGGTGATGATTAAAGAAAGGGCAGGGACAGGGGATGTTACAGTGAGGGCCTGTAGCAGACCAGTCAGGAGGATGGTGCAGATGAAGCCCTCTATAGGCAGACAGGAGTGGCCTCACACTTGTAAGCTCTGGTCCTCATGCAGGATTTCAACCACCTGATATCTGTTGGAGGGAGAAGACAGCAGGGCACAAGCAACCCCAGAGCTTCCTCACATGGGTTAACAACTTCCTCAGACAAGTGATTGAAAAACCAACAAGAAGGTGCCACACTGGACCTTGTGCACACCAAGAGGGAGGTGCTGGTGGGAAATGCAGTGCTTCAAGGCAGCCTTGGCTGCAGTGACCAGGAGATGGTGTTGATGATCCTGAGGATAGTGAGGAGGGCATGCAGCAAGCTCACTGCCCTGGAATTCAGGAGGGCAGGCTTTGGCCTCTCCAAGGACCTATTTGGTGGAGTCCCATTGGATAGAGCCCTGGAAGGCAGAGGGGTTCAAGAATACTGGCTGAATTTCAAGGATCACCTCCTCCAAGCTCAGAAGCAAGGTATCTCAACAAGGAGGAGATTGAGCAAAAATGCCAGGAGGCCTCTATGGATAAGGAGCTGCTGTGCAAACTCAAAGCAAAAAAAAAAAGAAGCTTTCAGAAAGTGACACGAGGACAGAGGGCCTGAAAAGAGCAGGGTAATTGTATGGAAAGCTAGGGACAAGGTTAGAAAAGCCAAGGCCAGTTAGAACTGCATGTGGCCAGGGATATTTAGGATAACAGGAAGGGCTTCTATAGATACACTGCAAGCAACAGAAAGACCAGGCTAATGTGGGCCCTTTCCAGAAGAAAAAGGGAGACCTGACTACTCTGGACAAACAGGAGGCTGGGGTTCTCAGTGACTTCTGTGCCTCTGTCTTCAATGGCAAGCACTCCAGTCACACCACCCAAGTCAAGAAAGGTAGATGCAGGGACTGGGAGGATGAAGACTCTGAGCCGACTGTAGGAGAGGATCAGGTTTGAGACTGTCTCAGGTTTGAGAATGTGCACAAGTCCATGGGACCCAATGAGGCTCATCCACGGGTACTGAGGGAGCTGGCAGATGCAGTCACTAAGCTTTTTGATTTACTAAGATTTTTGAAAAATCATGGCAGTCGGGTAAATTCCTTGATGACTGGAGAAAGGGAAATGTAAGTCCCATTTTTTAAAAAGGAAAAGCAGAAGACCTGAGGAACTACAGACTAATCAGTCTCACCTCTGTGCCAGGCAATGTCATGGAGCAGATTCTCCTGTAAACTGTGCTAAGGTACAAGGAAAAGAAACATGTGACTGGTAATAGATGCCTTCACAAAAGGGAAATCATGCCTGACAAATCTTGTGACCTTATATTACAGAGCTACAGCACCGGTGGACAGGGACAGAGCAACGGACATTGCCTATCTGGACTTATGCCAAGTGCTTGATATTGCCCTACAGAACATCCTTGTCTCCAAACTTAGATAGATATGAATTTGATGGATGGACTATTGGGTGGATAAAGAACTGGCTGGATGACCTCACACAAAGTGTCCACACCGACACCAGTATTGAGTTTTGTTCCTCTGGGGTCAGTACTGGGGCGAATGTTATACAACATTTTTGGCAGTGGCATGGACAGTGGGATCAAGTGCACCCTCAGAAATCTTGCTGATGACAGCAAGATCTATGGTGGTGCAGATGACACACTGGAAGGAGGGATAATGCCATCCAGAGGGACCTTGACAGTCTTGAGAGGTGGTTTGATGCAAACCTCTCTAACTTTGACAAAACAAAGTACAAGGTCCTACACCTGGGGTCACAGCAATCCCAGACACACCAATGGGTTGGGCAGAGAAGTGATTGAGAGCAGCCCTGCTAAGAAAGACGTGGGGGTGACAGGTGATGAAAAACTCCACATGAGCCAGCTGTGTGTGCTCACAGCCGAGAAAGCCAATTGAATCCTGGGCTGCATCACAAGGAGCATGGCCAGAGGGTCAAAGAGGGTGATTCCGCCCCTCTACTGTGCTCATGGGAGATTCCACCTGGAGTACTGGTGCACAGTTCTGGTGTCTCCAACATAAAAAAGACATGGAACTGTTGGAGCAAGTCCAGAGGAGGCCACAAAGCTGATAAAAGAACTAGAGAACTATGAACAGAAGCTGAGAAAGTTGGGGCTGTTCAGCCTGGAGAAGAGAAGGTTGTGTGGAGACCTCATAGCAGCCTTCCAGTATCTGAAGAATCCTAGAGGGAAGCTGGAGAGGGGCCTTTTGTCAGGAACTGTAGTGATAGGACACAGAGTAATGGGTACAAATTGAAGGAGAGGAAATTTAGGTTAGCTAAGAAGCAATTTTGTATTGTGAGTGTGATAGGCACTGGAACAGGTTGCGCAAGGAGGTTGTGGATGCCTTAACCCTGGCAGTGATCAAGGCCAGGTTGGATAAGGACTTGAGTAACTTGGTCTAGTGGGAGGTGGCCCTGCACCTGGCAGAGGGCACTGGAACTGGATGACCTTTAAGGTCCATTCCAACCCCTTAACTATGTCTATATGTCTATGTCTATAATTCTGTGATTCAAGAGCTTAACTTAGGTGGTAAATTGAGGTGACAGACATGCTAGACTACCAAGAGAACCCTACCAGCCCAGCAGATGTGGCACAGGAGGTCTGATACTAACCAGCAGCTTGTGGCCAGGCAGCATGCCTGAGGTGTCTCAGCTGATGCTGGGTACCTAAACTCAGGAAATGGATTTTCACAGCATGTGCCTAGAACATGTGTCAGTGTGTGGGATTAATCCTGCCCTGGGGTTCTCTACTTATCTTCTAGCAATAGAAACTTAGTTCAGTGAAGAAGTTTAGATAAAAATTCTGCCTATTCTTGTAACAGTTACTTGCACAAATAGATGTGTTCTACGTATTCTATGCCATAGAAACATGCAGAGTAGAAGGTTCATATGCAAATTCATATATATTTCTTCAGTTATACAGGTCAGTGTGTTTGGGTTCAGTTACGTATTTGGGATCAGTGTATTTTGGGTTCAGTTTTGACAGAAGGCTGTCAAACTGAGGAACAAAAAATACCAAAATCCTATTAGATGGCATTTAAGGTGAAGTCATTTGTCTGGGCTGGCAAATTCAGCTCTATGTTTAGACATAATAATTGAGTCGAATAATTGCCTCATATCACTTTGCCAACAAACCATGATTCTAAAATCTAGCAAAAAGTCCCTAAAGTGTTAACCTGGATCTATGGAGTGGTACCATAAACAGTAAAATGAAAAAATTGCATGCCCAAAATTAGTACAAATAATACCGAATGACATTGTTTGATTTTTTTTTTTTTTAAGAATATGACTGTAGTTCTATATTTACAAAAAATAAAACCACTATAACAGGCTTTTATTATTCCTCATTTAATCCATAGCTAACAAAACCTACTTTCAAAACAGTGAAACTTTACATTGCTCTTTCATGCAGGATAAAAGACTGTTATAAAACAAAAATATATCAAAATTTGGTATCAGTGCAAGAATATAAAGAAAAGTTTCTAAATGTTCATTTATATTTTACAACTGTAGCTCAGGTTTTTACCTCTACTTCCAAATAACTCCAAGTGCATCTCAGCTGAATACCTAGACATCTAAGTCACTGCCTGTGTTTAGGAAGGTGATTTGCTTGCTCATGAGAGGTCCTCCTTAGAGGAAGGATTTTAGAACTTTTCTCAGCAAGGATACCGTGTATCTTATCTTTTTCTCCAACAGGTCAATCAGTAAGTCATCTCTGCTTTCTTTGCACATCATCTGTAAGTTAGAATGCTGACTTCTCACATATTTTTTTTTTTGTGTTAAGGGAAAAAGAACTACAGCAGTAAATGATGAGAATATATAAGAAGTTGGTTCTAATCATGGCTATGCAATGCTGCACTCCTGAAAGTAGCATTAAACCCTTAGGGCTATGCTGAAAAATTGTTGTGTGGAGCTGAAACAATGCACTTGCCTTTGACAGATACATATTGACATAATATTTGAAATATTTGAGCAAGCGACCTGACCCATTCTGGGCCCAAGTGAGGCACTACATTTCTATTCAGGAGAAAGTTTATCAATTCAGACATCTACAAGATTTCTAAACTATTTATACTTCTACCTAAATTATGAATTTAAAGTAAATATGTCTTCTCAGATTGTAAGTGTACTGATCCATCTTAAAGGCCAGAAAAGTAATGAATGAACAAAGTTTTGTAGAAAGAGCACAACATTAGGTACTGCGATAATAGCATTGAGCTCTCAAAAGCCTTAAAATATGAAAAAGAACAAAGTAGGGTAGGGAAGAAGAAAGAACAGAAAAAAAAAAAAAGTAATTTGCAGTTATAGATCCAGCAAATACATGCACATTTCTGTCAACTTCTGTTGACAAAGGTCTGGGAACAGCAGAAATCTGGAAATCAGTGGTTGCGTTGGGAATTTTCTGGGACTGATCAAGTCTCTATCTCAAGTTGATTTCATGTTTCAGGAACAGCAGAAACTTTAAGTACTGCCTGCTCAACCTGATATGACACTCCCAGATTGCGAAGTAGTGCTCTGCATAAGCAGAGCCTTCCAAAACACTGTCCAGAATTTCATTAAGTTTGTACAGTGAAGAAATAGTATCTTTTCAGAAAATCCTTTACTATTACTATTAGATGGAGTTGAGTTTTTAAAAACAGCAACAACAACAACAACAAAAAAAATTAATTTTCTGTGCAAATTATTTAAAATGAATTCATACTTTTCTAAACTTTTCTAAATAGATATTTTCCTAACATTAATGAAAAGTTCTTCTGTTAGTGAAAATCTGTACAGTCCTGTATCCTTTGCTTATTCTTTAATGAAGGCCAAAACATCCTCTCCTTAAGCAGCAAGGCTGATCATACTGGATCACAGGAAAATTTAGATACAGAGGACATGTCATAGTCAACATATGTGATGTGATATTTTCTCTTTCCACATAGATCTTCCCTAAGTAGAACCTCTTATTAACTTACAGTCTGAAAAGAGAGGGTGATTAGAAAATGAAGTTTCAGATAGAAGAGAGTGAATATTACTCATGGATTGGGCAAAAAGTACTAAATAGAAAAATCATCTTGCCACATGGCAGAAATTATGAGATGACACAAAAAAATACTATGCTGTGATAATTGAGTAGAGATTTGGTGTTAGGAAATGAAAACTCAAGTGGCCTTTTATTTCCTTAATGTAGACAAAAATGGATGTGGGCTGCAAAAGCAAAATAACCAATGAAAAAGAAAGGTTTGAAATGAAAATGATCACATCAGAAACAAAGCCTGTAGACACAATGTCTGACACAACTAAGACAAGATAATGTTTATCCAAAGCAAAATGGAGAAAATTACACATGAAATAGTAAATCCTTCTGCCAGGATTTATGAATCTTTCAAATTTGGACAATAGGGAGTAAGGAACAAAAGACATGGAGAATGACAAGTATTTGAAAATAAGCTATATATTTGTTAAGTTCAAGAAAGCCAAAACAGCTGCCTAAAAACTACAGGCTGAACACTAAATATATATTTTTAAGCAAAGAAAGATGTATAAATCTTCATGAAACAATCAAATCCATCAATGGCAGAGCTAAACTAACCCATCTGATATCTCTTCTTCCTTCTTTTCCAAAAAAAGTTGGGTGGGTTTTTTTTTTTTTTTCTTTTTTTTAAGTAAGAGATATGAAATATAGACAAATTTCAATGTACTGTTTATTATTCACTCATGGGACATTAGAAATTGAGATACAGAAGATGGCAAATAATGTAAGCTTTGGAAAGGAGCCAAGAGAATGTGGTAAGTGAGCCAAGACAAGAGAATTCTTTGGTCAAGTTTTTCAAGAATCATTTTTGGGGTTTGCATTATTTCACTGTTAACTCTAACCAAGAAAGTAAAGCATGTGATAATGAATGCACAGGTGACATGAAGCTTGAAGTTTCTTCTAAGGTCAAGGAAAAACTATAAAACATGAACAATGCACGAAAGCTTAAGAGACAGCAAAGCCAAAGGACCACACCTAGGAACCAAATGATGACTTCTACTATTTGGAGCAAAAGAAGGTAATAAGTGAGTTCTGTGAAATGTATTATCAGATACCAAAAAAAAGAGTAATAAATATTTCTTTAAGCATGTCAAAAGAACACAGACTTCTAGACAGTTTGAAATACTAACAGATAAATAAGAAGATTTTAAAAGGAAAGCAATGGCAGAAAAGTGAAATGCATTTTTTGCATTCTCTGGATGAAACTGGGGTAATGTCCCTTGTGAATTTCTTCTTTCTAAGGGGTTTTGTCAATGATTCAGTTTGAAGCAGTTTTTGGAATAGAATGAAAAGTAACAAACCACAAAGGCCAGACAGTATTCAGCCATGGGTTCTAAAGCTACTCAGGGATGAGACAGCTGAATTATTAAGAATGGTGTATATAAATTCTCACCTGAAACTGCTTTGGTGCCTCACCATAGGAGGGTGTCAGTTTTAAAAAAGCATCCATCAGGGAGTGAGGTACAAAACCAGACTGGTAAGATTGTCATTTTTGTTAGACAAAATCTTATAAACTAGAATAAAGAAATTACTGCAGACACACAAGTAATTATGATCTACTCAAGGAGAATAAGTTTGGCTTTTACAAAATAATCCATTTTCACCAATCCACTGGAATCCATGAGAAGAGCAAATGTGCATATGGATAAATGTGATGTGCTTAATGTAATCAATGAAGTTTTTGGTAAAGCTGTGGAAAATATTCCTCACCAAAGGCTTTTGAGGTGATGAAGCCTTATAATGCATAGAAGGCCCTTAAATGGTTAAAAGAGAAGTATTAGAAAATGTTGAATTGTAACGGTGGAAATCTGCTGTGGAGTTGTTCTGATACCTGTAATGTTCAGCACACTCTTGAGCTATATGGGAAAGAGGGTGAGCAGAGAGACAAGAAAGTTTGCTGGTGGTACTAAATTATTTAGAGTGGTAAGGATGAGAGAGTGCTGCGAAGAACTGCAGTAGAATACGTCTTATGAACCTGAATGACTGAAATTAAGTGTAGATAAATGTAAAGTGCCACATGGGGAAAAGAATATCCTAATTTCACATAAAAATGATGTGCTCCAAGCTAACCATTACTATTCAGAAGACAGACCTTAAGATTATAATAAATAGTTCAATGAAACAGTCATTTTAATGCTCAGTAGCAGTTAAAAAGTAAATTAAATGCTAGTACAGGAGTACAGAGAAAAGAGTTATGCCACTGTAAACAGTGCTTCATCTACAGTTTGGACATAAATTAGAAGTCCAGACCCTCACCTCAAAAAGGATATAAAAAAGAAACTGAAACTTCTGTATGAAGAACAATCTGTAAATTTTTGATCTGGAAAAGAAATCAACTTATTGAAATATGAAGAAGCTCTATAAAATCACAAGGAATGTGGAGAGAACATTGGAGGGATCAGCTTTTCACAGTGTCTTTCTGCCTGAATGTATCCTGGGAATCAAAAGAAGGCAGGTTCAACACATTCAAAAAGATAAGAGGCTCAGCAAAGGGGCAGCAATTTATAATACTTATTACCACAATCATAGCTACTACAGACCTGTGTGTTTGTCTAAGAATGAAAGCTGCAAACACAGTAGGAAAGGATTCACTGAGGATTGCTAAATACACAATACCAGACGTGACTCAAGAAGTCTTTCAGCTGAAACTAATTAGAAGATAGAAGTGCTTTACATGGAAGCATTATATATATTCCCTCCAATTTTATTTTCCCCCAGGCATTTCCTTATGAACAATGTGGGAGACACAACAGAAGGATCTTTCATTTGATTAATTATGGCCATGATTCAATTGTTCTTATTCTGTTCTATGCAGAACAGGCATATATCATTGAGTCCCTGCTATTTTGTAATAGGAAAAATAAACTTGATCTTCATATATCTCAACTTCATTTGTGTCAAATTCTTTCTCCTCCATCAGAAATAAGTGAATATTAATGCTATTTTACGAGGCATTAGAAAATTTCCCTGTTCATTGTATAGGCAATCCATTTTTACAGTCCTAAAACATGGAAGGGATATCTAGAAAATACACTCAGACAAAGCAGGGAAACAAAGTCTGTCTTACCAGAGAACCACAGATGCACTTAGTACACAGGACACAAAGCAAAAAAGAAAATACCTTATGACTATTGTTTCTAAAATCATTGAATAAAGTAAATGCTGGCAAGAAAAAGACAAAGATGTGATAAAAAATTGCAGTGGTTATCAAATATCCATTACTAAAATTAGGTTAGAAGTTAGGAAAATGTTTCTTACCAGCATCAGGGGGAAAATCATGACATAAATTTCAAACAGTTAACAAGGCTAGGAAATCTAACTCAGAGGCAGAGCCTTCATTTGTCTAAGCTCTTACCCAAATGTAGCTGCTACAGAAAAAAGTCACACAACCAGATATTACCTATCTAAGAGGTCTCTTTTAGATCTCTTTCCTATGCTTATATCACTGGGGGTTTGTTTCAGATTTTGGGATTTTTTTAAACTCAAAAAAAAATTTTAAAATAATTTATAATCTCACTTTGGTGAATTTCAACAAGTTTTCTGACCAGATTGTGTCAGAGTGCCTTAACAAACTAGGAAATTTATTTCTGCCAGACTTGTAGCCATAGTTTCTATTACAGTTACAGAAAATTAAACAGAACAGCTGTCAAATAGCAGGTTTCTTGATGTTTAATTCATGTGCAAACACCTACTTCAGCAGTTTGATGCACTAGAAACTGTTTCCCAGAAGTGATCTCTATTCACCAAGTGAGACAAAGAGTGTAAACTTGGTGCCTGAAAATGACTTGGTTTTTCTTGAATAAAAATAGCTGATACACTGAAGACAAAAGTACATGTTTTTCTTGTGATTAACGTGATTTAATTTAAACAATGCTTATAATTCTTCTTGGCTAAATCCAGGAAAAATAATTCTCTTTAATGTAATATAAACTACAGCACAGTTCTCTTCAGTGAGGAGCATTTCCTCTGTGGTCTGTGAGGCAATGAGCATTCATAATATCAGAGTAGATTTTCCACTCTACTTCATAAGAATTCCTCATATTCAAAATATTCATGTATGTGTCAATGAAAAAATATTATTATTATTGGTAGTACAATTCTTTCTCCTTATGGACATTTTCCTATGGATGGAGCTTTATTCACGAAAAAATCCACTTGCCAGTTTGGACCAAGGATGAGCTGCTGTTGACGTGAGCAGACACTGGGAATTCTAACAGAAATAACAATTTGGAAGGATGTTTTCACTATTATTTGTTACAAGTTGCCTAACAATAAGAGGACCACTCTAGGTGGTCTAAAAAATCCTAGGTAGACTGTGCAGAGAGCAGCATGAAATAGAGAAGAAGTGTTTATAAATAAGAAAAGGCAAAACTTTGCAAAAAACCCAAGAAATTTAAATCAAATATTGTAGACCAAAAAGGAGATTCAAAGTGAAATCCAGGGTTTCTGCACCAGCAAATATGGAAGGTGATCTCAGTAATACTATCACAGTTCAATTAGAGTGACATTTTGTGTGTCAGAGAGGTCAGATCAGCGAAGTAGAACTCTAATCAAAATGGAAAATCATTCATATAAAATAAGATATCTATATATGTTTACGAATCATTGGGGATTAGGAGCAGCCTAGACATACTCTGTTCTCAGAGGATCATTTTCTTCACTCCTTAACAACACATCATTAAGCTGAGTGTTCTAATTCTCTAGGGGAATGGTTTCTCCCTTCTGACCCCCTGGAGTTTCCTTACCACATAGAATGACCCTTCCTTCCTCCTCTGACCCTATTGGCTATGGTCCAACCATCTTTTCCCTGAGCGGCGGGCTATATAATGCCTTGCCTTTCCTTGTTCGTGCTCTTTTCCCCCTGGAATTTCAAAGAATAAATGCCTGGGACAAAGGTCCTGGGGAAAGGGCCTCTTCTGATATTTTTATCTCACCCTTGGTAAAATTCCCTCCAAAGCCTCCTAATAACTGAGCGAACTGAAGCCCCCTGAGGCGGGCGGAGGGTATTTTTACAGCTGAGAAGGGATGTCTACAGCCCTTAATGAAAGGCCTATTGAGAAAAGTGCAAAGAGGGTGCAATTATTGGGAAATGAAGAGAGGCTGCTGCTGAAGGTAATGTGTATGGCTGAAGGAAAAATGGTAAAAAAGGAGATGTCTCAGTGAATTACTAACAATGAGGTTGTAGTCAATGGGATGACATCTGCAGGTAAGGGAGAAGAAAAAGCCACCAACAGTAGGCAGGAGAGCTGTCAAACAAGGACAAATACTGTGGGTGAGAAAACTGCTGTGATATCAGTGGGAATAAATAGGAATGAGCAGAAAGAAATCCCTTAATGAATATGAGCAGAAGATGCACTGATATGGGTAAGAATTAACATTTTCAATTAATGGACGGAGCAATAGGAAAAGATTGTTTAGAAGTGTTTCATACACACACTCTTTAAATTTTTATATGCCTTAGACAATGATAGAGAATGTTGCAGCAGAATTTTACATTCTTATGATCTTTTTTTTTTATTATTTTCCTACCCAAAATTTTGCATCCTCTCAAAGATCAGGTTCTTTAAATGGAGGAGATATAAATTCTCTACATACAGCTGCATTTTTCTTGACAGAGACAGATTCTTTTTTTTTTCATACAAGTCTGGAAGAGTAAGTAAAACTTGGGTGTTTAGTTTCCCAGATGTATTTCCAGTTCCAGTCTACACTGTGCATTACAAGGTACTTCAGTACATGGGCGGACAACAGCAGTTTTACAGAGGAAAATAAAAACCTCTTCTACTAAACTATTTAAGCTTATTTAAGCTTTTTTTTTCAAGGAGAGATTTAACACTTGAACAAGTTTCAAAACCACTTCAGGCAGTATGATATGAAGTAATTTTAACATGTTTCAGTACATTAGGTTTAAGGAATAATACTCATTTCTTTGTTATAACATTGTCCAAGTCTCCTGGCTAAAATAAACCACTGGACATAAAGAAGATTTGATATTTCTGTAATAGAAGGCCATATTTCCTATTTACATCCGTGTTCCCCCATATAGCCTGCAATCACAGTGGTTGTACATCCACATATATGTACCAAAATTCATAAAAAAATCCTGAAAGCCTGGTATTTAGGAAAAAAAAAAATGTGTAAAAATAACAGGGAATTCCTAGCTACTTTTTTTTTGAAGATCAGATATTTATTTTATTGTTGCGTGAAAACTGAATTGAAAGCTTTACAAAAAGGAAATAACATTTTAAAATAGTGTTCCAGATCTTGACAGTTGAATTTCATGGAATTTCATGGAATCTTCTATAACTTGAAAAATGAAGTTATTTTCTCCATTTTTACTCAATTATACCAAGAACAGAAAAAAAAAGTTTAACTATATTTGTTCAAGTTCAATATCATAAACTACTTGCATGTTTTGTCACCCACTCTATGCTTTTTTTTTTAGTGCTTCTGAAATGTAAAGTTTCACACATATTTCATACTTACACTTTTATGTTTAGTAAGATGGAGGAACCCCTGTGTATCAATAATATTTTGTTGATACTATAGTTTCTGATATATTTTCTTCTTTCTCCATAGATGCACAACAGGAAATGAAGCAGCAACCACAAGTAATAACAGTTTATTTCTATTTTAGTATCAGAAAGAATTTAGGCAAAGAAAAATGGCATCCTGAAATGCTCTGTGAAATTTGTATTCACTGATTGGGAAGATGAATTAAAAAAAAAAAATAATAGTCTCCTGATTTGGCTAGGTGACTCTTTCATTTTCCTACTAAGGCTTCTGAGTAGTTACTGCAGGGGATGAATTTTTGAAGACAAATCTTGACTAAAAAGAACTGATCTATCATATTATATTCAGTTTATTATCAATGAACTAATCAAGTAGTTTTATATATATTACTCATATCTCATTATTGATCTACCATATATTCATATCCAGCTGTAGACATTTTTAGAAGGATATATTTAGTTTTATCTGTTCCACTCCTTTATACACCAAAAATATATTTTGTGAGTCATCAAATAAATATACTAGTAATTGTTTTACAATCAAGAGATCTAACTGGTGCTTTATTGATACACCTATGACCATTGACTAGTGAAAAAGGGGCTCCTGAACTATTAAATTGCTCAAAACTTACTTTTGTGTGATGTATCATCTATCAGAATTTATAATTACTTTCTTAGGTATTTAAATTTAAACTTTAGCTTTTTTCATTTTTGCTAGAGTAATAAAAAACAGAATAACACTACACCATCCTTATCTTGAGAACCTATAACAAATTCAAATAATCAAAACTAATTCTCATTACATTATTACCTTCTGCTCTTTTCCAGTTTTTATAGACATGATATAGCAGCACTACTTAATAACTCAAAAAAGCACACAAGTAGCACCCTGAATTAGAGAAAAAATATTTCCATGTTTATTTTTAAGAAATTTTAAATAGTATCAAATACTAATCATTTCCTGTATAGTACTCTTTATGTTATAAAAAATGATGGTAATTTAATTCCTTCTAAGTGTTTAAGGCATAACAAGCAAAAGATATTGAAAGGTCACAGGATGTCTAATATTGCAAACTACTGTTCAGTCTATTTCAAACTGATTGACTTTTCTTTAGCTACTCTCTGTCTCGTCTATCCTTTGCTATTTTCTCAGCCGTGTTTTATAGATTGAAGTTATGTCTCCAGTGCTAAATTATTTATGAAAAGTGTACAGTTTAACTAGAAGACAGTGTTTGATTTCCTTCTATTCCAAACAGAGTCCTCAGGTTGAAGGGAAAAAAGTTGGTTTTTCATCTCTTTGCACCATCTGATCATTTTGAATACCATTGTAAAAGGAGACATATCTACTCCACCCAGATGACTGTTTAATACTCTCATTAAAAATGTACACAGAGATAATTTTATATGTGCATGTGCTATTTCAACTTTAATAATCAAAACACGTCTCATGGACTCTTTGGATTCCATCTGGCATATAGCAGTGCTCTTTCTCATTCCTAAAACAAGAACCAAGTACAGAGACAGGAATTAAACGTAACCACAACAAAAGCTGCAGCAGAACTTGAAGCAGGAGAAGTTGAATCACATAGAATATCAATCAGTTAATCAACTTTAAGTTTATTGCCCTCTTCTAGTGATCAGAGCCAGTGGATTTTAGATGGTGATCTACATTGCATATATGAGCAATCTGGTTCATGTGAGACCTAAATGACCTAAAATTCATAAGTATTTTGGTGGTGGCAAAACTTTTAAGATTTATGATGCAAGTGTTCAGCCCCACAGGAGTGTTGCTGCTGGTAGAGACCATAAAAAATTTGCTTCTACATCAGCAAGATGTTACAGAATATCCCATTGATCCCACCTAAATAGTCCAAAACAGAAAAAAAATCCATTTAGCTTAAACTTTTTATGTGTTTGTTTGAGCCTGCTTAGAATATCTGACAAATGTCTGTCCCAGATAAGAAAAATGTCTGTCCCAGATGAGATAGATGAAAACCAACCAGGCAGGTCTACTGATCCAGACATGTTCTGTTATTACACAAAAAATTGTGCAAAGTAAGCTAACAAAGCAGTGTGCTGACTTCAGGGCATTCTGTCACATGACGGATATCTCACAGCATGAAATAACCTAATTCATAGTAATTGCTGAAAAATTGGTAATTAATGGACATTTACAGAAGTGTTGGGATTTAGAGATGGTCCTTTAACCTTCAAAACCAGTCTAATAGCAACAATATTTGTGAGATTTTATTCTCATGAAGCACAAGTAATTTCATGTTTCCACATCAAACACATTAACAACTGTCTTTTGTCCATGCTTCTAAGTAAAACATGGAAACATAGTAAATTGTTCTTTAAGGATTTTAGCTTTGCTCTAACACTGTCTGCTTTTTCTCACATTTCATTTTTTGCAGTGGGAAAACAGAAGAAAATTCTTCGACATTTACGCTTTTTTAAGTTGGTTTCTTTAAGCCCCCTAACATCACATTCACTCTTGACCAGCTTAATAGTTTTCTCTAGTGACTATCTTCCTTGTGGACAGTCCAGTATTTTCTATACTAACAATTCAATTTCTACTACTTTTTCCTTGTTTACCATGTTTTTTTGTTCAGAAGTTTGACTTTGTATTTCTAGTGTTTGGTTAGTTCTTCTTTCTAATTCATAACTCCTACTGACTGCTGTAACTTTTAAACAGAGGAAAACTTTCAGAAAAGTCTCTGAAATCACTTCACTGCATTTGGTGCGCTTTTCCTTCCAACTCTTCTGTGATTTATACTTAGTGTTCACTAATGGTTTTCAGAAATGCTGCAGTGTCACACAAGATTATTTTTGGTTTATTTGCTTGCAGACAGATGTCTAGTGCAAGAAGTTGTTAGTTACACTGGTTCAGTCAAGAGTAGATCTCAAGTGATGAAATTAACCTCCTGCACTTAATAGGAGAGTTTTTCCATTAATTTAAGGAAGAGAAACTTGGGTACAGAATCATAGAGCAGTGAGTCCTGCATGGTGCATCATCCATGCCACAGTTAAGAATGTACATCTTCAAATTATCTTTGGTTTCTGAATATGCACCTGCTTCAAATATTTTTCTGTTTTAACTGTTCCTATTTTTCCCCCACCCCATATTTCTAAGCCATTTGGATGTAATTGAAAGCTTATTTCTAGGAAATTAGGACTATATATAAGAAAAAAAGACTATATTTATATATACTTACATATAAACATCTCTATCTATCTATAAAAGCCAGATGGATTCATTCTATTGGTGTTTTAGTACTTCCTAAGAAGACAGCTAAACCAGAGACTGTTAAGTCTTTCTATTTAGGAGGAAGTCCAGTGGTTTATAGACTCTGGGAATACTTATTTCCAGAAATTTTAACTTTTTCTGTTATTGTGTTTACTGTGTCAAATGATTGTTTATCCTCCTTCATTGCCCAAAATAATAAGGTGAGTGCCTTTTCTACTGGAGGTGTATTTCAGCCATACATCTATTTTCTGCCTCCATTTAAAGGGAAGGCAGTGACTAGAAACTGTAGGTTGAAACCTAATAATTTGCATACAAGTTCTTATTATAGCTGTGACATTTTTTAGTCTTAGTTATCTATGTCTGAATGTGGTGGCCAGGATTTTCCTATGGATTGGTAGAGAATTCCAGGAAAAAGGCATTTGACTATGACCCCCTGACCAAGAAAAATCCTTCTCATTTCAAATACTTTAATTTTTCTTTTATGCCCTATTAAAAAAAAAAAAATAAATAAAATCAACCAACCAAAACACTTCCACTTCTATCTTTATTTATTTTACAATTTCATTATTCAAGAAAAAATTGTTTTTATATAAACATTTGTTTTATTTTAAATAAAGAGTATTTTTGAAACACCCCCATCTTGATTATTTTCCCTTTTCATTTTTATGCAAATTAAAAAAAAAATGTTGCGAAACTATCAAAGTAGTAAGTGTAGTTAAGCTCTAGACATATGACACAATCTAGATATGCCCTATTAAACCCTAGCTGTACTACAATTCATAAAAAGACAACATTGCCCCTTGTTGTCAAAAGCAATCATCATTTCATCTTGATCTGCTATCACCTCTAATAAGACATTTTGGTGTTAGGAAGTAACACAACAATAATTTAATAAATTTAATGGGCTATATAAAATTCCACTAACAGTATTTTAGAGAAGGCTGTAATAAGCTAAGTGCATAGAAGTAGCTCATGAGGAAACTCATTTGGGCATTGGGGGCAGCTAAATTTAACTTGGCAGCTTACTGGGAAAAAGGCCTTACTCCTAAACTGTTCCACTTGTGTTATTTCTTTCTAGCATCTTCTCTGCTCAAGCATCTGAACCTCATGTGACTGCAATTATCGACCATTTGATGCACCATTAAAAGATCTCCCAGGGAATGTATAAAGGATTTTACACAAAATTTATTCTTCATCTAGTCAGTTACACTAAGAAAGAAAATGTCCCTGCTTGGAAAAGGATCAGAGACATTTGCTACAAGACAGGTATGTTCAGCATCCTGACTTCTACTGTACACATAAACACCACCACACACTGATAAACACACTTAAGTGTAAATCCTGCTTTTCTTTTTCTTTTTGTTTATTTTCCTGCCCTCCTTTTAGTGCCTCCCAGCAACTTCAGAACAAGCTAACCACTGCTGACCACGCTTGGCAGAGGTCTAGAGGTTTCAGCATTACACTTGAATTCCTTCATAGAATGAAAGTAGATTGTGGCACATATGAAAGTAAAGTAGAGGGATTCGAATGTAGTTTTAACTCAGATATTATTTTTCTAAATTCTTTTGTTATAATTGCCAGAAGATCATTCAAGAAGGGCATAGGTAGTGATAGCTACCTCTCTGCTGATAAAGCATTATGGTGATAGGTGGGCAGGGAGCACACTATGGGAATGGATGTCTCAGGGGGAATGAAGGTCACAGGGAAGAGAGGGCACAGGCATACGATAAAAATCTGTAGGAAACTAAAACGGTGTTCAGCTGCTTTGAGGGGGAAAATCAAACAAATCAAAACATAGTTTGATGGAGTGCTTTTTCCATACCTAAAACCAGACTGACCTAGCAATATATTTATAGTTTTTCTGACCTCATTTTAGTTGGGATCTTTACATCCAGGCAGCTGTGACAAGAAAACAAAAAAACATGCCTGTGTGAGAAACCACTGCAAATCACTTTTTATATTTTCATTTAAATGTGTGGATACTCTTGATGATAGCAACTCGATACAGCTCTAAAGCAAGTAAAGGGAAACACCAATAAACTACTTCAGCTCTCTGACTGCACCTACTTTACATGAGGCACTCTTTATAAATTAAGCAGGGATATGAGCTAATGTGCAAGGTTTTCATCACCATGAAGAGAGAATTATGCCATATACAAGTGATTCAGCCTTATGCAAGCTTGTTTGCAAGCACCTTGGTTTGGGCACCTTGAGGAGGTGATATTCTCACGTGCCAGTCAACCTTTTTATTCCACCAGTATCCCTAAGAATGAAGAGAAGTTGGAAAATACAGCTTGTAACAGTACATTTTTCAACCCACTTTTAAAGAAAAGATCTTGTAGTTGAGATGAAAGGACATTATAAAGCAGAACACTTGTTTTAAATTTCTATGTTTCTTTGAGTGCATGCACTCAAAACTGCTTAAAACACCAGAGTTAAATAGAAGTGATTATATATTGAAGTCACTGGAAAAAAACCCACCAATTTTTATTGTGTTTTTATTTTAACAATTTTTATTTGTGTTCTATTTAGAAGTATATCTGGAAAAAGGTCCCATTTTTCCAGCATCAAACAGTTGCTTCCCATCTGGACATACATAGGAGAATGGGACCATATCTGATGCTACTTATAAACAAATAGGAAGCAGGAAAAAATAACAGTAACACTGTTCCTACAGAGAAGGTTAATGAAGAAGCTCCTGAGATTTATTTCCAGGTTAGACACACTCTTTGTGTGGGTGGTGGACTGCACAGACACTGTGACTTCTTTTCTGTGACAAGGATCACAAATGGCACAAGGTTATATTAATTGCTGCATTCTCTTATCTTTTATAGTATGGGACACCTGTCAGACAAAGGCATGAAGTAGGTTCCCTACAAAAAGGGTTTGAAGAGTGTGGTAACCTTGCAAATCAGACCAACAAACAAGCACCTGAGAAAAGTCGCTGAAGAAAATAGAGAGGTCAGAAACATCTCTTCACTCTCCTTTAAAAAAAAAAAAAAAAAAAAAAAAAAAAAAAAGCCACAAAACAAAACCAAATTAAATAGGGTTTGCTGGTTTAGTAATAGAGAAATGAATTCAATATCTTGCTATAGGCATTGATAATATGTACCAAAAAGCATTGGGTTATGCTTTAGTTTTACCCTCTACACAGCTTATTTGAACTATAGTCATCAGAAACTCAGACTCTGCTTCTTTGGACTCCAGAATCAATTAGCCATTTTCTCATGAGGCTTGGTACTGTGTCATTCCAATGGTCAAGCCCTGTGCCTGATTCTTTTAATTCAGATTAGGCTAATCTAGGGACAGTTATGTTCTGCTTTCCTATTCCTGACTTCTGCTTGGCCACTTTCCTTTCTTCCACATTGCTTTGTATTCCTTTAAAACCCCTTCACTTTGGCCAATACTGAGATAAGCACACTTCCAAGAATCATCACTCAGTCTCAGAAGTTATCAAAGTGACTACCAAAGCACTAAAAAGATCCTTCTGATGTTTGAAATCAGTAGATATGCAAGAGATCCAGCAACTACCCAGTTAGCTTTTCCACCCTTGTGGAAAAAAGAGTGGAATTCAGTTTCTGTTGATTGTTGAGAAGGACTGGTTAAGATACCTGGGAAACTTTTTTTTTGCCCCCCCCGGGCTTATTTTCTGCATAACTGGTGAATCTCTGAGCTCTTGTTGTGGTTCCAAATATCATTTTCTGTTTCTATGTTTGGCTTTTTTGTTTTGTTTTTCTTTTTCAGTCCATCTTGTCTTCTATTTTCTGCTCTCATTTTGATGCCCTGACTTGCCCACTGAATTATTTTTGCATAACTGTTTATGTGACTAAACAGTAAATAGTCTTCACTATATAGTTTATAAATACACTATAGACGATACTTAGACTATAAAGAGTATAAATTTAGCCCAAACTACCTCATATACACTCACACTAAGTTAAAGTTACATTCAAGCATATGTGTACATATATGTCTATTAATCAAAGCAAATTTAAATCAAAATAATTTAAATATAAAAAGGAACAATTAATTTGGTTGCAGAATGCCATGGTAGTTGGTTGTTAATATAATTNTATAATATATATATAATTAATAATTATAACAACAGATCTATATTTTTAAAATCTTCTTAATATAGCAAGAAGATCTTGTTTCAGACCAGTTAAGAGTACACTTTCATTTTTTTCCCCCTGCCTATTTCAGAAATATTCAAATGTACACAAATTTTAGAGCACAGTGCAGCTCTACCTTTCATGCTAGTTATATTTGGTATTATTTGGAAGTAATAGGCATGCATAAGTACTTCTTAAATGCTGTCAAGGTTTAAATAAATTATTCATAAGGCATTCCTTACTTTCAGATAAGATTTAGTTTCAATAAGCAAGTAATTACTGTAGTGATCGAAATCTTTCAATAAGCTAGAAAAGGTGCTGCAGTAGAAAAAAGAAAAGGAAAAAAGAATTCTAGATTTTTTCACATCTCTAACCTTGCTACCCCTTCATCTTCTTCTGAACACTAATAATTATTGCTTAATTCACCTTTCACTGTGAACAAATACAATATGTTTTATCATACTCTGGCAAAAACATATTATTACACTCTTTTGCAAATAAAAAGCAGAAATAAAGGCATATTTCTTTTATTCTGTATTAGCATTACTGAAAAATTACCTTTCTTTCTCTAAAACAGGATAACTTAATTTCTATGACTACTTTATTTCTTCCTCATCTACCTAGCAATTTGAAAAAGGAATCATTGCATGAATACCAAAACTTTCTCCACAGGAAATATTATTTTTCTTTTTCCTTTTTTTGAGAGAGATGTAAAAGCAAGAATTCTTGCATGGTTACACACACCCAGCAACACACAGTTAAGAAAAAGTTAAGCAGTTACTAGATTATATGGAAATCAGTGTTCTAACACAGCATTACTTTTCTCTGGGGGAAAGTGTTAGGATTGCACAGGAAGTTGTTCAAACATCTTATGAGGGCTTGGGCGACTGGGCCTTGCTGTGGTGAGCATGAACAGAAATTATCACATTGTTATAATTTGGTTTTGACAAAACCAATCTCCCCCTGTTAGCCATGTATTAGCACGCAATATTTTTTTCTAAACACTCACCATCAGAACAGATGGACAGTGTGTGGGCATGTAGTTGACAGACAGTGCAAAATTACTCATCCTTTGAGTAGACAAATCTAGAATTAGGAAGCCAAATTTTCCACTTCAGCAGAGCCAAAGAAAGTTGCAATCAGGGTAAGGACTGTTGTCTCCTGTTTCAAGATCAGGTAGTGCATCCTTTGAGCCCTGTTGGGTTAAGTGCTTTAGAGAAACCAAAGATAACACTGACCCAGCTGAGAAGAGCTCACAAATTTCTTTTTCCTTTAAACTAAAAGCTTTCACACACAGTAATTGTGTTGAGAAATGTACTGTCCTTGATCTTAAGTGAAATAGCAAAGGAAGATATTCAGATGAGAAACAATCTCTAGTGGCCTGAATATGACCAGGACACATCACAGTATTGTAACACGTTGTTCTTGGGAAATCTTGCTTCTCTTGGACACTTTCAAAAGGCACTCTGTTGATGTGAAGTGTGCTTAGGCTGATTGCTAAGGCAGGGTCTGACTGACACACATAGCCTCCATTCACCCTCATCCTTCATGCTGGCAAAGGTGTGCTATAGCTCATTCTGGCAGGCTGAGAGGAAGCAAAGCCCAGGCAGGCCCTGCACTGGTATCTGATGTTATACAAAAAAGGCCTTTGCATTATATTTGAATATTTTAAATCTTTCTCTGAAATTGTTAGGGTTTTTTTTCCTCCCAGACTAGCCTAACTTCAGACACCAAATTAATATTTCAGAAATTCTAAAGTTTACCTGAAAACTTCTCCCTTACATTATTCAGTATTTCCCTTTGAAAATTCAAAACTTCACAAAATTAGGAGGCAGCTTCCTCAAGTAGAAATAACTTGCTGTAAGTTACTCCTGTTCCTGATTGATCCTCAAAAATAACATATAGTCAGAAGTCTCTGACTGAGTAGCTGAACAGAAACATCCTACCTTAGTACACATCTGATTATTCCCTACTAAGACTATGAGGAAAATTACAGATTTTTTCCTCTTTAAGTAATTGCTGAAAAAAAATCCAAAAACCAAAACAGAAAAAAACCCAACCCAACAAAACAATATATCCAATCAAAGAAAAAAAAGCAATAACAACAAAAAACCTCTAACCCACTTCTGAACTAGTATATGCCCCCCCAAAATTTCAGTGGATTGACATATGGCAGAGAAGATATTAGAAAGTTCTTTGTAATTCATGCTCACAAATTCTGAATTTACAGAAGAAAATTTCTTCAGTGCTCAGTTTGTGTGTGGTGCATGCTCACACTCAGAAACCTGGGTGTTGCACCTGCTCAGTCCAGCAGCATTTTCAAAGAAAACATTTATAAAAGAATTCCATTGCTTGAAGATGGCAGCTGAGCAGGGTTAGGGAGCCAAGATGACACCTGAACTTGGCCAGAGTCCTACATCAGCAGAACTCCTTAAATACTGAGAATTGTCATTAATTCATATGCCTTAGCTGTGAGAAGGTTTGAAGTTACAGTGCAGGTTAAAGGGGACCAGTTCGTTTTGCTCTTCTCTCTCCTCCATAAGAAGAAAACTAAAAGCAATGCCTATATTAACAAGATAACAGAACACACCCTAAAGAAACAAAAGAGCTTGCATATGTGGGCCATATTTTTCCCTATTTTTGGAAACACCCTGTAGATCTATGTGATTTTTCCTTTTTAAATAAACTTTTATTTTCTTCTGCAGGACAATAGCTTCCTCTTCTGACGAAACACTTCTGCTGCCATGGAAATTTAGAAGACTATGCCCTTGTTTTGACACCAAACAAACAAAACACCACAAACCCACAAAATAAAAAGTGAACACTGAACAGGAAGATTTTTTCCACTTTTTTTCCCCCCCCAAAGAATTCTAAGAAAGGCTGAAAAGTCAATTCAGTTATTTCCATCTAGGTAGTCTTAACATATTTCAAATATACCAAGTTTGTATGTTTTATCATTGTTCCCCCTACAGCTCACAGAAATTGAAGTTGTTCAATTTCTATTCATCATTCCCAGGTAGCAGCAGAGCATTTCTACCTGCTTTCAAATTCCAGTTCTGAGTGAAAGAGAAGTCAGGTGCTCCCACTCAAAAAACAATAACCTTATCAAGGCACCTTTTGTGCCTGGCTTGTAAAATCGAGAATGCTGACTCTGGTCAGCACATCAGCATGTGAAATTAAGTGAGTCCGATTGCACTAAAACTTAAAACCAAGAAGATACTCCACTGAAGAACTGCTCTTGCTCAGAACTAGACAAAACATGAATATTATCCTTGCCACTTAAAAATACCCCCCAAAAATGAATTAAGATAAATTTTGTACTAGAGAGCAGTGAAAGATCAATGACTATTACTTGGACTAGGCTTCTTATTTATTTTTGCTAAATCAAAACTTCAAGTCACCAGGTTTGCTAAGGTTCCCAAACATGATCTCAGGTATTTCAATTTAATTAATTTTCAATTACTTTTTCACTATTTCAATCCAGCTATTGTCTCACATTTTCTTGCTCTACTCTTTTGCACATTACCAATTCTCAAGGTTAATAAATTTTATTGATCAGATAACAATATTTACTTTTTGAAAATGACAACATTTTTCCATGTATCAAAGTAGGTATTACAAAACAAAAATTGCTTTTATTTCTGATGTCCAAGAACTAGAATGAAGGCCCTGCCCACCAAGAAGACTCATTGAAAGAAAAATCAGGATTCAGCCATTTTTCCTGTACAATAATCCAGCTGTAACTCTGACCGAAAAATACATTTGGAAGTTTTTAGTAATCCAAAGTTTCTGTAAACAGGAGGGAAAATCCCCACATTTATTTCTTAATATAATTTTAATAGGATCATGAATGTGAGGATTTTAAGGCATTAACACCAACATTGCCATTCTAGTCCCTAATATTTTTAGCAGTGTGACTTCAAGTAAAAATATAGATAAAAGGCAAAAATTTATTGTTTTCCCATGGCAGTCCAACCAAGTGAAAAAAGCACAATTAAATAAAGAAAAATGGAGTTTTAACTCTGTGATCAGCACCAGAACTTTGGGAAGAGCTTCAATATTGTAAAATCATATGTATAATATTGACATGGAGAACGTAGAAGAAACACATTTTTTAAAATATGTAGGTCAGAAAACTAAAAAAGTTGATTACTCTGTATGTATGTGCTAAATTAGTTAGGCCTTTGTACCCTAGCTGAGCAATTTAAATAAAAATAAAACATTACTTATTTTTGTAAAATCCTGAAATGTGCTGGTAGGTGGAAACCTAAAGACTTTTAACTACTTGATCAACATATGAAGGATTTCCATAGTTCCTAGAAATCCATTAACACGGACCAAGTAGTGGAATTCTTAAACAAATTCCTAATAAAAAGAAGAGAATAAATTTAAAGATAATATTTATTTAATAGGTTAGTAATAAAAAAATCAAATACTGTAAATATAAGATTTAAATAGTAATTTGATTTTCTACATAATTACTTCTGATTTTTCAGGAAATTAAAACATGAGCAAACCTGTATCTATCTGTCTTCCTTGACCTTTCTGACATCTGCAGAAATGCATTCTGGAATTTGTTCTGTCATCTGTGAGGCTGGAAATGAAATGCTGCATTTGATAAGATGCATCCAGCAGTACGTCAAGCAGAAGATAAAATAAGCACACAAGGTCTATTGCCCACTGTGATTGAGCTAAGGAAGTATAAAAGCAAGAGCCTGGTTTTATACACAGTATGAACATACACAGCATGCACAGAACACAGAAAGGCCTCAAACAAAGATACCTTTAATTCAGGGAATCTTTTGTAGTGTTTAATTTGGGTTATTTGTATATTTTAAAAGAAGGCAACTGAAATGATAAAAAAGTCAATGGCACAGAAAAAGCATTAAGAAAATGAAAGCCCATTTCCTTATGGCGGGCCTCCTTCAAATATTACTGAAATACATACTGCATTCTGTTTTCATGGCACACCAAAATACTTAAAAATAATTCCTTGAGGTTGCAAGAAATAGATAATTACAGGTATTAAATGAATTATTTCATTTATTTATTTTTCCATAATATAGTTATAGATCATGAAAACAATCAGGTTATTTTTTTTTCATATTGAGGCATCTTACAGTTTCATAGGTTCTTTAAATTTAAAGGGGACCTGAGGCAACAATTAGTCATTTTTTCAAAGGCAGAAAAAAAAAGTCAATTGCTCATGAATTGACCAGTTATATCTCTAAAGTTACTCAGTTCCCATTTAGTTTTCCTTCCATAATAATTTCAGCATTTCTTGCTCTTACTGGGATGGCTTCACCTATCATCTGCTAATCAACAGCTGTCCTTCATGCAAAAATTAGCAAAACAGGTGAAACTAGCAAAACTAGGTTGCTATGGACCATTCCTTTATTTTCTTTCCTGTATTTGAGCAAGTCTCCTTGAAAAAGAAACTTCTTTACCATTTGCCTTTAAAAACACATAAATACTATGTCTACACTTATCTCTGGACTTCATGTCATGGGTTTAATCAGTTGCAGGTGCCTTCTGTAACTTGACATATGGTACATTATCTATTTGCAATAAATTATTATTAATGCTACAGATTTCTGAAATCTTTGGGAGTTATCTTTTTATCAAAAAATCCAAATACATTTTTAGGTTATTGAAATTATTCTTCATCCTCTTAGACTGTAAAACTGAGATTCTTTAGAAAGTGCAAGTTTAATTATAGAGAACAGAGAAGAAAATTACTTAATTCATTTGGCAAAACCTCAAATATCACACAAAATCACTCTTATCATGAAAAATAAAAATGTCAAATCCTGATGGATAACCAGATAGTGAATGATGGGTAGTTTTCATGTTTGGAAACTTGAATGCTATAATAGGCTGAACCTGAGCAATTTAGGGATAGAATATACTATTCCAGGAGAAGAAGAAAGAAGTGTTATTGAAGATGATGTTTGAAAAAAAGGTATTTTCACACAGAATCGACCTGGTGGTTTGAAATGTTAGAGACTGGTTCACTACTGTCTTTTACCAGATTTAGTAGTATTAGATTTAAAGAAATTGAGTGCAAAACACTGAATGAGATCCTTACACAGCAGGTTATGACACGTGCCTTGCAGAGGTATAAGATGCAGGAGGCTGGAAAAGGATTTCAGGTTTATAAAAGAAATATGGGCAAGCCAAGTACAGGTGAGGTTTTCAGACAAAAAACCATTTCAGGGTTTATTTAAAAACTATTAAAATTCAGCTGTATATTAAGTAGATATACTTCAGCCAGATGCATTTCTCTATTCCTTTTTGTATCTATAGAGATGCGTGGATGAATACAGCAAGGTCAATGTACGGAAATAAGTCATAAAGACTTGGCAGACAACTCTGAGTTAGCAGTGACTACAAATAAGGAATGAATGTGCAAATATGTTAGGAAGGCTTCAATTTTTTTCATGTAGTAAAAAAAATTTGCACTTCATAGGAAACTACTATTTGGAAATGTGTATTGAAATCCTGGAAATAATCTGGACAAATTTTTCACCCAAAGCCACCTGAACTAAGGTGAGAACACTTAGGAGGATAGGCATTCTACTCCAACATAATCACTGGGACAGTATTTATAGAGACTCTGTTAATCCTTTCAATATCATTTATTCAGGCCAAAATTTACTAAGCACATGAGCCATTTTTTACATAAACCAATTTTTTTTTTTTTTCTGCCTTTATCCATGAAAAACTGATCTCTGGAAGCCAGATCTAGTATTGCTCTCTTTGTAAAAGAATGTATAGAAAATCTTCTGGCCATTACAAGTAGCAGCCCCAGATAGGTTGTGTGTGAACGCACAGCTTCACACCCTTATCAGCAGAACATTTTCTCACGTGCAGATGTCTCATGTTTCCATGCAGAGGCCAAGGTGGATGAACTCAATCACACAGGTTTGGTCAGGTCACTTTGTAACAGCAGCAGCAGCACGAAGACCTTCTAGTATTCAACTCAAAAATGGGAGAGCTGGCACAAAAAATTACTGTAGTTTGCACGTTAGTTTGTGTTTGCTGACTGCCTCAGGGAGCCCAGCAGACACCTGTCCTGACAGCAGAGTTAACACAGCTTGTGCTGAGCAGTGATTTATTGCTTTTAGCGACAAACGTTTAAAACTGCCCTTTGGTTATTTTAAGTATCAGCAACTTAGCCGAAAACTCTTTCCAACTTGCCCAGCTCAAGAAACCCCATGAGAACTTTCTAAGGTTGGACGTTTTCCAAAACTCCCAAGGAAGAAGCTAAGCTTTCATAGATATGCATGAGTTTTAACTCCACAATAATTCTTCCTTCATAAATGCTGTGCTCATCATCCATGCTACTAAAAATAGAATGCGCAACCTTTTTTTACTCTTGGCAATTATGTACCGTATAACTATATTTAACAGCGAAAGGAGCCTGCAGAGGAATGCTTACACAATGAGGTATATATAAAGTGACTGAATGATCAAATTGCCTGTTTCAAGAGTATAAATATTTTATGTTTCCAGCCAAGGAGTGTTCAGTAGAAGTTGTTTTCCCTTGAAGTCTGGGTGACTTTTGCAAACTCCTGCCACATTCTAGCAAAGTTGAATGTGACAAGAGACATGGATTACTTTTGTAAATGAAAAGTGCCAAGCTACCCGTGGGCTCTCCTGAGCAGAGTGTTTGTTACAGATGATTCAGTAAAAGCAAAATAAGCTGAGGGGAGCAGCTGTTCACGCTGACAAAAATGCCATCCACCATTCATATCGTTAGGTGAATATTTTAAAGCAATAGTAGGAAGCATTTCTGTTGGTGGCTGCTTTCTTTTCTCCCCAGTAAATGCAGTTTTTGAATATACTCAAAACAGTTCAATCTTCCTAGCTGGAAGGTGTGCTCAGAGGCAGTCCCTGAAGCAGCTCCAACACTTCTGTCCTAATTGCTTTTCCTTCTCAATATTGTGCAAGCAGCTCTTCCCCAGAAAACACAATTCAAAGAGCATCTCATAGAATCATAAAATTATGATTTTCTCACTACAGGCAGGGACACCTTCCACTAGACCAGATTGCTCAAGTTCCATCCAGCCTGGCCTTGAACACGGCCACAGTTGAGGCATCCACAGCTTCTCTACTCTAGTGTCTCACTACCCTCACTGTAAAGAATTTCTTCCTAATATCCAATTTAAATATACTCTTAGTTAAAAAAAATTCCCCTTTGTCCTGTCACTACATTTCCTTGTAGAATGACGCTCTCCAACTCTCTTGTAGGGTCCCTTTAGCTACTGAAAGTCCATAATAAGGTCACCCTAGAGCCTTCTCATCTCCAGGCTGAACAGCCACAACTCTCTCAGTTTTTTTTCATAGGAGAGATGCTCCAATTCTCTGAGCATCTTCCTAACTCCCCCCTGGACTGTCTCTGAGAAGTCTATGTCTTTCCTGTGCTGAGGATCCCTGATCAGGCCAGAAAACTCCAGGTGGATTTGCATGACAGTGAAACAGCATGCAGAATCCCCTCCCTTGCCCTGCTGCCCACACTGCTTTGGATGCAGCTCAGGATACACTTGTCTCTCTTGGCTGTGAACATGTGTCCAGGTCATGTCCACCAGTACCCCCAAGTCCTTCTTCCCCAGGCTACTCTCAATCTATTCATTCCCAGCCTCTATTGATACATGGAATGATAAGTGTGCAACTCCCCCACTGTAGGAAATCATTTACTGAGGTATATGGAGGCTTCACAGACATTCTCTGTCTGTGAGAATTCAAAACCAATGATTTTGGATCCCTTTATAACATAACAGACTGTGTTAAGAACTGTGTTCTTAATAACTCATAGCCTGCTTAGAAGAGATTTTCATCCAAACTTCTGTGGTTCTTCAAATAGCAAAAATGGCCCATGTATAGGTAACAAGAGATTGAGATGAAAGAAAACATACAGGCATTGATGAAATGCTACTACTCACCTGGGCCAAGAGAATCATTCAGATTGAAGATTTCTAAAATATCTGTCATCTGAGATCAAATATATTCTCTTCCATTCCAGATGGTGAAGTTGTAAGTTAAATGGAAATGGAACCTGATAATGGCACTCTTTTCCCCAGAAAATGCAAACAGAACTATAATCAAAGTACGTCTGTGTGTTTTATGAAGAATTATACAACATGAGATACTCAAAGTATTCTTATTAAGTACAATAATGGGTGTGTAGGTAGGAGGGGGTGTTTGAAATAGTTAGCAGTATTCAAATTACATAACAAACTCCAGATAAGAGGACTTGAAAAGTGAGGAAAAGTGCCTAAAGTACTTTCACAATATAAGTGGAACCTTAAGATACTCCTTCCCGAACTGCCAATCAATCAGGTTTTCTATTAATCGTGAATGTAAAAGGCATTATTTTCTGGAAGAATACTACAGGACTAGGAATCAGGAACACAAGTTCTAATCCTACATTTCATTCACTGTTCTAGGGTCAAATCAGTTTACATCTCTGGATTTGCCTTTATTAATAAATAGTTAATAGACTATTAATAATGCTGGTGTGGCTTTGAATGAAGGCAGCTAGTCATCTTTCAAACAACAGCCATGTTTTGGAGATGGAATGGGTCAGATGGCATTCCCAATAACCTGTGTGGCTGGTGTACTTAAACAGCTAAGAAAGTATGGTTGTGTGGACAAGGGGGTGTTTAATGCCAGGAGGCCTCATTGCTTACAGAACATACATTTAGTTCAGCTGTAGCAAGCACTGCTTCTGCATTCTGTTCTTCTGTGTGTGCAAGTGGAGATTTAAAGCTGTGGAGCAGACGGGGGAACTTGTGTTTGCATAACCTTTGGAAGTGGAAGGAGCTCTGAAAGCAGTAAGACTGTATTGGACAAACAATGAACAACGAGAAAGAAAAGAGGTTGAAGAACTACCCCTTGTATCTAAACAAAAGGTGCTCTGGGACATAAGGCCTTTTCCCAAGGATAGCTAAATAAAAATTCAAAGAGGAGATAAATGGAGGAAGCATGATTTACTTTATGTATAAATGAAAGGATTTTTTGAAATCTTTCCTTTTTTTGTCAGTTTGATCATACAACTGCCTTATGATGTTTTACACTATTTCACACATTTGTACCATCTACTAAGTTCAAAGGACAGGAGCTCTAGAATGGCAAAAGTCAGGCTCATAAGACTGTGAAAACACTAGCTTGATGCTTTTATTAGCCTTGTGCTTTAATTCATTTACCCTTTCTTCTTACTTTAAAGAAAGTGAAGCTAGATGACCAAAAGGGCAGGAGTATAAAATCAGATCCATATTTTAGTTACTGACATATCAATTTGAAGTTAATATAACTTAAGAATGAAGTTACATGAAAACACTGCTAATACTTTAATAAACCTACAGAAGTTATGACACAAACACCTAGATATAATGCTGCGAGCCTGATAAGAGCAGTCTAAATGTAGGAAAATGGAATGTTAAAAAGGCTGAGGACACAGTACTATGGCTTGCTCACATGCAATTGTGCTAGAAATATTTCTACTGTCCGTACTAAAATAATTGTATGATATGGGGCAATGGCATAACTTTTCTCTCTGGGTTACAAAACTATTTTTTGGCCAGAGGGGGAGAGAAGGATCTCCCCCTTACTGCATTGCAAAACCTAAACTGAATGTGATACTGTCAGGGTACAATGACATCATTGACTTAGCTTGTTTTTGTTACAGACTAAATATTTTGGGTTTATCTCTATACCTAAGTGGTATTTCTCTCCTTGCAGGCAATGATCTGTATGAAGAGATTTATCAGCGCTTCAAAGAAAGCTTTCTTCCATACTGTGATTTTGAGACTTCATTAACACAGCAAGCATATTTCAGTCCTTGTCTTAGGAGTTGCTAATCTCCAAGATTCATACTGGCTAAGAAATAACAACAGAGTTTATGTAAGCCACTCAGCTAGGAAGCTGCAATGGCATACACCTTGGGGCATAATTTTATTGTGTAACTGCCAAGTTATGGCAAGGTTTGATCACCCTATAATTATCCCAAGAAACCTATGCTTCCAGAAGTGAACCACAATTCTTAAATGTTCAGTCACAGTTTTTTATGAAAAAAACAACAATTTTATTAAATTTGCCAAGGTGCAGGGGAAAAAAAGATGCTTGGAATGTTAATTAAAAAAGAAAAACAGACAACTGATGCACACAACACTGATTTAGTGTTTCAAGGCAAGGGATTAATAATATCAGGTAAGGCCCTGACATAAGAAAATAAATTGTTTCACTTTCAAAGTTCTACTCTGAGAGGAATTTCTATGAGTTTTATATTAATCAAGTATTTTCTTCCCGTTTTAAACAAGTACCATGCATAAATATTGTGCATGAAAATTCCGCTGAATTGTTTAAAAAACAATAAAAAAGATCATTTAGATAATCCTTAATTTGACAGAGATCTGAATTGGTCTTGATGATCTAAATGTAACTATAACTGCTTAAAAAATTCTATGAGAAATTCAATGAGAAATGCAACAAAAAGGAAATTTTAAAGGATTTTTTTCAAAAATCAATTTTGAATCTTGAGATAAATATCTAGTTCTGAAAGTGTTTAAGTATTTCTGGGTTAAATATATTTGCCATCTACATTAATTTAGAATATAACTTTTTGTATTTAGTCTAATTTTTTATGTTAAAAATATAAATAGGCTTTTTAAAAAATGCTCTTTATTTTTTTTTGTCATATTATTTAAATGTTTTAATTGAAATTGCAGTACTCCCTCTTTCAACAAAAAACATTGTTATTTGAGACTTTTCCACTGGATTTTTTAAATACTATTTGAAGATTTAAATATTCTCCCTAAAGGCAAATAAGTGAGGGTGACTAAAAATGCAATAGTTATTGCTTATTAATAGGACCTGCCACAAATATGGTTTTATTACCAGTGTAATACACCAAATTGCTCTCTATACTAACAAGTTGAAATAAAGTGGATTGCCTATGGGTATACGTTTCTCTATTCAGTTGTCACATTAAGTGACAAAGGAATGTATATGCTCATGCAATACTTCAGAAGATTTTTTACTTTTCCTTTTTTTTTTTTTTTTAACAGAATTAAGAGGAGTCATTGAAGCAGTACAAGACAGGAGAAAATTGAATTTTGTGCTCTGGAATAATGCATGTGGTTTTCAGTGTGACAGTCAAAGCTGTAACATGAAAAGCAGGAAGCATAAAATCTTGATTAGACCGAAAGAAAAACGAAAGAAGTGATAAGCCTTTATAATTTAGATTTTCTGTACAAGAGATGAAAAAATACAGAAAGTGGCACCTGCTCAAGTCTCAAGAGATGGAGATATAAGTATAAGCAATCCTGAGCTAAACTGAACAAAATGTTTTATTTATTAGGAACAATATTTGACCCATGGCCATTATAGCCACCTTTGGGGAGAACATGGGATAATGTTACTGTGCTCCTAGAGAGAAATGTTATGGTTCCTTCAGAAAATTAATCATGTCATCCATGTATTTTTATTCCAAAAGGCAAAAACTGCTGCTTCAAAGACACTTTAAATTGAAGGGAAGTCAGAATATGTGTCTATTGTAGTCCAGTATTCCCCAAAGCCTAATTCCCAGTCTTACAGTTCACTAAATTAAAGATGCTGCAGGGGCTTCCAGAGACTGAGAAAGAACCAGTGGGTTTCCCAAGTCCCTGAAATCTCAGCAAGATCGCCAAGAATGGTGAATAGACAAGTATGGCAAGACTTACTCATATTTGTAGTGTATGCTTGAGAACATCAATACACTGATTTGAGTATGATCTTGTTCCTGCAATCTCATTCTCTGTGCTAGCCTTCTGCACAACCACTGCTCATCACCTTCCAGACCTGATTCATTACACAGGCCTGTACTAATTGGACCTTAACTTTTCTTAATATATATACATGCATACATATATACATATATATATAAAACTTTATATGATATGAAAAGCACTAAGGTTGTAAAACAATCCTTAAACATGTGAAAAAGGTTGAAGAGATGGCAATGTTTAGGTGAAACTCACCTCTGAAAGTCATGCAACTACTGAGAAATAAAATAAATTTTATATATATATATATATATGTATCTCCATGTTGATAACAACCAAGCTAGAATATACAGTGTGGAGACTAGAAACATGTGTACAGCACTAAAAAATATATCATTGTTTTCAAATTTGAGTGTTAATGACTATCCTCTAATCTCTCTTTCAATGGTCTGTGGAGGACACATATTCCATAGTGTTCTGTTCAACTGCAGGCTGCTATGAAGTTAATAAGATTTTAGAAAACGGAATATCCACTGGGAGCTAGTTAGAGCTGTAGTTCTGCCAATATTTTAATCAAAAGTACAGTTCTGAAACACACAGGTTGCTGAAAAACTGCTCTCAAGTTGCAACATTAGAGCATTTTCACTCCTGCACACTTAGGTCCTTTAATTTACTTCTCTTCAAGCTCCAATTGAAACAAATGCATCTACCAGCTTATGGTGAAAGCCATACAGCCTAAGAACTTTTAAAAACAGACACTTTCTTGCTACTTTCATCTTTCCTACAGAACTTATTATTCTCTCAGATGAAAAAACTACGTCTGTTTTGTAGCAGGACTGCCTTTGAGAGTACAACTCTTAATGACCAACCGTACCAATGTAGTAATTAACTCCTTGGCAAAAAGAATAAAGAGCAATCTATTCATCCCTCATCAAACAGAAACTTTTTCATTCAGTTAATTCACCACATTGTTCACTTAAAGAAGAAGAATTTTCAGTTTGTTAAAGAAAAAGAAAAGAAATGTAGAACAGCCATAAGGCATGTGGGTACATAAATTTGTCTATTTTTTCAAGCGTTATTAGTTCATTTGAAAAAGTGTATCTAATTTAGTTTTGGTTTTTTTTTTTTTTTTTTTTTTCCCCGCTTGGATTCCAAATACACACTCAAATCAACCATGATCCTCTCCCCACTCACAAGCAAGCACATGATATAAATAAAAGGAATTCTTGTGGCCCACAAAATTCCTCTTAAAGCTACATGTTACATCAGAAATCAGATAATGGACACTTTAAAGAACATGATTTCTTTCTAATTGTCTTTTAACTGAGATAAGAATTAATTAAAACTTAAAGATAAGACTTCTCTCTACAGTAACAACTAATTTTTAACACAAATATTTGCACCTGCTGTTTGTGCCTTCATTCTGAGGGAGTTGGGATGAAAATGTGAATTCCCTGGAAATTATAATTTTATTAACGGTTAGTACTTGTTCAGGACAACAAAATTTATTCAGAATTAGCTTTTATTGGCTACTTTAGCTCTTCCATTACAGATCATTTGCTAGTTGGAAGGAAATGAACTTTTTTCTATGATATTTCCATTTTACTGATGTGTCTCCAGCTCAGTAAGGAGGAGATTTAATTATTCTCTTTTAACCGTGTACCACATGTAAGTGAAATGAGACTTCATGATTCTCCACTGGATGAGATATTGAGCAAAAATGGTAGGCAATCTAAGATGGACAGTAGCCCAGAGAGAGGGAGAGAAGATATTTCTCATTGTAATTCTCCATTTTTTCCATTTTTCTAATAACCACAATAATTTTCAAGCCTCAAGGAACAGGCTGATTTTTTTGTGTATGGAAAATAAAACAGAATAACCTGCTTTGAAATAAGCCGGTCATTTTCAGACTTTTTTGAAAACAACAGGTCATACTATGGACAAATACTCCATAAAGTACAATTTGAGACTACAAAAGGTTACTGCAAAAAAGGCAAATTTCACAGTTTTTAGATCCCTAGTAAACATATATAAGTTTTTATCCTGTACTAAATTCCAGTTTATTTGCAACAGAGAGAATGTTAATTTCTATTTTAACAGAAAACTCTGAATGTTGGGAATTTTTCTTCATGCTCCTATCCAGGGCTGAACAGTACTGGCAAGATAGAGTTTATTTCTGATAAATACCCCAACATTTTGCAGTGAGTGTATGCTGTAACCATTTGCATTGCACATGATCATGCAGTGGGAGGAAACCTTTGGATAGAATTAATTCACACAAATATTAGAAAAAATGACAACACTAACAGTTGCATCTTTTTTTGCTTTGCTTGATCTTTGGCATTTTTATTTCATGCCAGTAAACTGTGAAGAAATGCCAAAAAGCTCCTTGTTTGTTCATGTCTACTTTCTAAGATTTACCTAATATTTTAAAAAATATTCCAAATATCTCCAAACATTTAAAAAAAAATAAATAATAACACCAGCAACACGCACTCGAAAGTGAATGCAAGCATTAAACCAAAATGTTTTACATTCAAAATCTGGTGGGCCACATCCTTTCATTCTCTACTGTTCCCAAGGAGACCAGCAGCTGGATTTTCCTTTGTATAGAGATCTCACTGTAGGCCTAATGCAGTTGTTGAAAGGCTTGTGCTTAGTACTCAGTGAAAAAATAATCTGATTATGATTCACTCATGCACAGGAGGCCTTTTAGTCATTGTATGTTTTACAGATCCTACTTTCTTATTAGATCCTTGAAGCCCTTGTGTTTGTAAAAGCTTTTCTATTTCAGTTGTTGGCTTTCTTACTGAACTGAGCAAAATGAAGATGAAAGGAGTCTGCAGAGGTTGTCAAAATACACAAGATGCAGAATCTAGTCCAAAAATGGAAGGAAGAGCTACACGAATTTCACCTGGAAGCTAAAAGTATTTCTTATAAGTTAAGGTAAAAATAAGATGGGGGGGCCGGGGGGGGGGGGTGTTAATTAGTTCTTTTTTGGTTTTGTATTTGTTTTGTTTGGGTTTTTTTAAGGGTGGGAAGAGAAGACGTGTGTTTTTGGAGTTTGTAAATTAAATCATTAGATTGCATTAACAAATCACTAAACTTCTTTGTGCCTTACAGTCTAAAAAGCCAGTTTGCCAGCTAGCACTAATACTGCATGGTTTCTTGTAGTGGTGTGTTTTTAGGTTTACCAGTTTTCTGTATGCAGGTGTTCTTTGTTTTATACTGTTTTATATAAGTTATAATGGTTTGTCCCATGTACCCCCATGTTGACCCCTTCTTGGTTTCCCCCCAAGTGATTGTCAGGTGTCAATCATAATTAGGGGTCCTGTCCATCACTTCACAGCCTCGCCCTGATGTCTAGAAAGTTCTAGTGAGGACGTCGAGTGATTGGCAGGGTCCACGGTTCTCCCCTCCCTTGATTTATTGATTTGTTCTATTGACTGTCATTTATTTTCAGGGTCACTCCCTTCACCTTTCAGATTGGTTCCAAGCTGGGCCCTTCCCATTTCTCCACCCCCATACTTAAGGTGCTGTATAGAGAGGAAACCTGCTTCTGTGGATTATCTCTCTGGGTATGGACAAGTCCCGCGTGGCCTTAATAAACCCCAGTTGAATTCCTCATAAGAGTCCTCCCTTATTCCTTGCCAATGTTCACGCTTCTGCTGAAGGCAAGAGCCCAGAGGAATCGGGGAAGTATCCCAGGACACAGAACCATACCTTTACTGAGGCGTCGGTGCCAGAGCTAGCCAGGAACTGGACGCGGGTCCCCGAGAGACGCACAGCACCATCGCAGTTTCTCTTAGGACTGTGAGGCTAACACATAAATGAGAAACTTCCACTTCAGAATGACATAGGCTTTCCTTAATTAGAAACAGTTTATAAGATTCTCAGTGTTGCATAACCATGCTTCAAATGAAAATTATTCTCTTCACTTAAAATGAGAGAATCAAATGTCTCAAAGTCTACCTGCAAAGGACAAATTTTTTTTCCATTAAATTAGAAGTAGGAATGCAGTAATCTCTGTAAATACCAGTGCTGCCTCAAAAAGCATGCTTGTTTTACTCATTAAATTATCAATAACTACACCTCAAACCACTTAAAATAATCCAGAGATTATTCACCTGAGTCCACCAGTTCCCAAAAAGCAAGCCTACCCCCTTGGGAGACTGAGCTGCAGTTGTGCAGGGCTGATATTTACACAATGTAATCTTTTTTTTGGATGGTTTGGATCTCCCCAAATGCTTGTAAGCATATATCAAAATTCAGCAATCTGTTCATTCCCTGAGATGGTGCTTGGAGAAGGCCTGATTTCTGGAGGGTAGTCAAAAAGAAGTAGGGATAAGAGAGGTGTGTTGCTTAGACAGCTGAACTACTTTACACTGTTTATTTGCATTCTTCCCAAGCATATGGAAATAGGCAGGGTTAGCCTTTGGGTATGAGCACAGAAGTGGTTGGAAGGTGAACCAGAATGGGGTGAGGCTGAACATATGCTGTAAACTGAAAGAAAGGTCCTCTGACTCCCCCTCACATTGCAAAGAGTTCCTGATACTTATTTTTACTCTAAAAAATAAAGGAGCTTCAAGCCATGATGCTGAAGATGAGGGGTGGGCAAAGACAAGATGGGAGAAACATTCTTCTGTCTCCTTCCACGTGATCTGAGATTCTACCTGAGGAGTTCACTGGAAAATCTGATTCCAATTATCATCTGCTAAGTAGCTTTTATGATCCTTATGGAATCCAATCACTTCTGAGCCTGTACTTTTTTCTTTTCAGGTATCTCTTAGGGGTAACTGATCTGTAACCTCCCGTCATACACATGTATCCTATTATATTTTCTGATGTGAAGAAAACTGGAAAAAAAAATATTTCCTCAATCTACAGAAAGTATAAGATAGTGGTAAACAGGTTCTTAGTCACTGGCAAAAGCAAGATGTTTACAGTTGCTACTGAATGCACTGGTGTATTTTCTTTCATTTTACCTGTGTTTTAAAGTAGCTGGCAAATGTGAGAGAATACACTGGGGTTTAATGCTTTTTTTGTTGTTGTTGTTGGTTTTTTTCAAAGTAAACTTGGAATGATGATTAGGCAAATAGCAAAATGCAAACTTTTTTTGCCAGTTTTCATACTTATAAAGTTGGAGTTTCAAACCTAATTTCCTAGATTTCTCTGATTATATATGAACAATATTTCATCCTAATTAGGACCATCAATGAAAGTGTGTTTCTATAGAATTATCATACCTGCTGAAATTCCCAAAGTTATCATTTTTTGTGCACCTTTATTGTTTGCAGCATCATCTATTCTAGACCAATACATATTTTTTGATCTAGCAGGATAGCAATAAAATATAGTTAAAAGACTGTTTCTGCTTTACTATTATATACCCTAAAACAGCATAAAGAACCATAATTTTGATTACCTGAGGCTCATTTCTGAAAGATTTTCCCCAATATTAGGCGCAAGAAATATATAACAGTGAACATACTGTGGGAATATTACAAAGGGTCAGAATCTGCCAGTTTTATTTGTACCGGATAAAATCAAACATCCATGAGTGGTCCTAACGCCAAGGGGATACCTAGCAAAAGAGGCCTTAGGTTAAGAAAGAAAATTTATATCAAGCAAGCAACAAATAAAACACTCTGTTTTCTGCCTATACAGAAGAAGTCTGAGACTTTGCTGGAGTCAACCAGTGCACTCCATTCACTGGTTAGTGTATTCCTATTCCTCTGCCTTCCACAACCAGCTGACTGAATTTTATACAATTTTGATCCATGCCTTTATGTAATTTTTAACCTACTCCTTTCAACTTTCTTTCTAGTAATCCCAGCTCATTGTTTTTATCTTACTCTAACTTTTATTAATTTTTTCTTTCTTGCTGCTCACTTTTAAGACTCCTTAAGAGCCTTAAAGTGCATTTATAAAGTTTGTCTCATTAGCACTTTAGCAACAGAATAGAAAATGATTTTCTATTTTTTCAGAGTTGCTGAGAATTGGGCCTTCACCCATATTTGCAAACAGATGCATATAAACAATGATATTATGTACACCAATGCTTGCCTCTCCCATCTGAAGACATGAAAAGGCAGAATTCCTGTGTGTCACAATATTCTTGATACAATAGATTGGAAAATAAAGTAATTTCATCAGTTTCATCTGTCCCAACCTTTCTGTTGAAGGTAGCTGTTTACCAGTAATGCTTCAAAATACAGACTAATTTTCTTCAAAAACTAAGTAAAATATTCTGGGCAGAGATGGGCTTTTCCATTCTGAGACCTGTTTTTGCTCCCTTAACACATTTATGCTTCACTGATTTCAACATATTTATCCTCTGCTTACACTGATGTGAGAGAAGATTTGTTGTCTTTAGCAGCTTCTTCAAACATGCTGATTTAAATTAAACCTGGCACTGTAACGTGTCTGGAGGAGGAGGAGGTTGGCAACTAAGAACAACATTTCTGAGCTCATACTGTTCTGACCAGTGAAAAAGGCAAAGGAAATGTGAAGGCAAGGCAAAGTAAACTCTTCTAATATTTAGAAGAGAAGGGTGAAATTTCTTCCAAAGAATACTCCAAGGAGGTTTGGGTATTATTCCTATTTCCATTTCTAACTCTCAAAAAAATCTGTTTAGTTGTGCTAAAACTGAAAGAAGTCACTGTCTCTCCATCTAGGGAAGAATCCAAGCCTCCTAATACTATTCTTAAAGACTTATACCTATTCCACCTAAGCCAAACTATATGTTATATAGGCGAGGTTTGATAAGGCCTTTAACAACCTGGTCTGGTAGGACATGTCCTTGCCCATTTCAGGGGGTTTGAGACTAGACGATCTTTAAGGTCCTTTCCAGCCAAAACCATTTTACAATTGCATTAATCAATAATTTTCATTAAATAATGATGCTGCATGGAAGTATTTAGTAGAGTTATAAGACTGTAGAATGTTAAGGGGTGAAAGGGACCTTAAACCCATGTCATTAAATTCTTTAAACCTGCCTAGTTCCAGCACAGCCTTGTAATATAAACTGCCTGTAGTCAAATTACTACTGAGGGGAGCTTGATTGGAGCTTGTTTTGGATGCGATTCTCAAAAGAAATAGATGGGCTACCACAAGTAAGGAATATGGGGGGAGTAAGAGATTTGGAATCCTTTTTCCAGGAATATTTGAGGAAGGTGGAGGGTATAGAAAAATAATTCTTAATTAATTTTTTTTAATAGTTTTGTTTTTTCAGTTTTGGGGAGCTCCATTTAATTCTTAAGATGTCTTATCTAACATTCTTCATCCTCTATTCCATTTAGTACATTATCTAATCCTTTCCTGTCAGTGAAATTTGCAACTTTGGAGGTAAAAGAAGGAAACATAATAGTATGACTGTTTCTTCCTCATTTTTATAAAGACATTGCAAAAGTACTAGATGTAATTTGGACTTTGAGGGCTGTGATCATACACTACATTGCAAAAAGCTGCTTCTGATGAATATAAATGAATGGATTAGATTTCCCAGCCAAACAAAAAAGACATCACTGTGCTATGCAAAATTACCTTTGATTGTGTCTAAACTGTAAGCTCAAGTCAGTGTTAACACTTAAAATTGGTTTTCTATTATTAAATAAAAAATCACTTAAATTTTACTAAAAGTCATCTTACTGGAGGCATTATTGTTCACCTCTGTGAACAATTGTTCCTTAATAATTCATATCGTATACCCACCAGGTAAAAACACTGGTTTTTCTATGATCCTGTGTTTTACCATTCAGAGTAACTCTCTTGCCATCTGATTGTAACATGGGAACATCCAAGCTGAGACCATTAACTGGCAGATAGCTGGGGCATGGCAAGATGAAAGATGAAATTTGAAAGCAACCCAGTGTTTCAGCCTACTGTGTTAGACTCCCAGACCTGCTAGCTTTGATTCTTAGCTATTTCTATGAATCATTTAACTGCCATGAACCTAATCTCTCTAGGGAACCAGGGGGGAGATAAAAAAGGAAAGAGAAAACAGAGGGAAAACAGTAGTCAAAAAAAGATGTAGAGAGAGACTTGGGAATAAAGGGAGTGAGTGAGAAAATTTAATGGAAACTTTTAGAATTACTCATGGACTTTCTGGACAGAGTGTCAACAAAGGCAATATTTGAAGCTAAGTTGGTGCTTCTGATATCAAAGTGGCTTCAGAAAAACCTTACTTTTTGCTCATTGGAGGTGAAAGGAATCTCAAAACTCATTCTTTTGTAAAGAGCTCTCAGAGACGTGTGAAGTGTCCAAGATTCATTACATTGTTTTCATACTCACACTTGTTTTGCCACTAAGCATTGTGTTGGGCTTTTTTTATTTTTTTTTCCCATAGTTTCAATTTCATATCTATATGGTTATTCTAATATACAGTTTATGACTTTGGTAAAAAAGAGTTCTTCCAATTACATCTTTCAGCACTGTCTAGCACCAGAAATCCTTAGAAGGTTAGGGTCTTAAACAGTCTTCCCTCTTGCCAACACCTTCTGCTTCATACCAAAATATTGAAGCTTTAGCAGTCTAAATGACCATGAAAGTAATCAAGAGTGCTACAGTAAAGTCTCAAAAGCTTTGAAATATTATCAGTTTGGCCAATGAGAAAAAACTTTTTATGACTACCAGAAATAAGCAGCACTTCATATTTTGCGTGCTATTTCTGTCACTATTTCAAACTGATTAAGGGCATTTATATTTAGCACTGAATGTATAAAAGATGTTACCACAGCCTCAAATACTACCCCTGAATTAGCTCAAACAGCTCCATGAGTTCAGCCTTTAGCTGCTCACCAATATTCTTCACACCATTACATTTTACATTGTACTGCAGTAAACCATTACCACAAAACCTCTGGAGCAATGTAATTTGCTGAACCAGAAAATTGAGATAACCACTTGTATAGCACATTTTGACTGAGCTCATCACTTCTATAATGCCTGGTGACTACAAGTCTAAGGCAGATAATCTGGTTGTAGCCTGTGAAGAGTTGCCACAGACACTGTGCATATTGAAAGCAGACACTTTAATGTCAATCTGATAAAAAATGGCATTGATGTAATCGCTCCTTATATTACTGTATAAAGGCTATATCAAAAAAACTCAACCCACCGAAGTTAAACCAACAAAGAAAAAGCTGTTTGTAAATATCTTCACTAATGTGAACACTGGTGTAAGATTTCAGTGTTGTATCTATGTGAACAAATGATCAGGTGAAATTCCTGGTCTACTTTCATCTCTCTCAGGGCACTGGGAGTTTAGGTAGAAATAAAAAGTCATCTATGTTTGTTTCCATGCAGGCAGACAAGAGACATGGAAAATATCTTATATGGGTATGAATAGAGCAGTGATTCTTTACCTGTTACAGAGAAAGTTTCATTTTGGAGATAGAGTAAAACTACTTTAAGCCTTACAGCCAGATTAGAGCATTAGTTCAGTAGATCTGGGATTGAGAGAAGACAAGCTAAGGGCAAGAGATTCTTTGGGGAATCTGTGCTTTGTACTGTGCAGAGGAATGATGTGTGAGGCAGCACTTCTTGACCTAGCTCTGGTTAGCAGACATGTCAGTCTGGCTGAAGTCATCCTGCTTGCAGTGACATGGACACGTCACTTAGAAATATCTGAGTTACCTTTACTAGACTGTCACACACTGCAACTAACTTGTACAATTGCCAAGTCCCACCAGAAACCAAAACTCCTTGTCACCAAGCCAAAGGCCAGCAGTAATTGCGTCTCATAACTTTTGCATTCAGGAGCATCTTCCTGATCTTCCTGTTATAGGAACTAAGGAGAAGTCTGTAGTTCTTCAAAGGAAATCTGACATATTCACTCTAAGTGCACCAAAATTACAGCTTTTTCGTCCTTTGCAACAAGCCAAGGTGTAACTACCACCCAAGTTTGCAGTTTTACTTCTGAGATAGAAGATGTTACTTTTATCACACTCTTAGTTGCAATGAGGATTTGTGAGAAAGCTAGATGAAAGAGCATAGCACCGGAAAAGGTGAAAATAGCACATCATATACACATAAGTCATCTTTACATTACCCATTTTTCCAAATTAAACATTTTCAGTTTAAAATGCTAGATTTTCCAAAAAGCTAAGATTCTAAATTGACCTGTTCATCATTATTATAAAGGGCTTCAGGGAAAAAAAAAACCAACTTAACAGGTATTTATCTGCTGAGACACTAGCAAATTTTGCCTTCTAGAAAAGAAATATCTACAAAGAAATTTTGACATTGAGACAATCAACTATAGCTAAATTTAAATGACCCTGTGAAATTCCTATTGGGATATTTCTCTATGACTAGCAAGTATTTTTAATTTTCATAAACATTTTGTGATGTAAGAGTGGGATCACTTCTGTGATACACTGTGTGGATAAAGTACCCATTTATGCACAAGGACATTTATGCACAACTTGACTGCAGTTCTTGCTCAGGCAGCCATGGAAATCTCTTAAATTGAATGATTCAAATGTGAAGGACTTCTTTACTGTGCCTTGGCTCCACCAGGACCTTGTCATCTTGTGTCAGACAAATTGCTAGGATCTATAAACGTCTCTTTGACCAATGTCACATTATGAATATTAGTTGGTTATGTAATTTTTAATGATTCAGGCATATGACACCAGCTGATGCCAAAAGACAAGAGAGGAAAAACTGGTTGGATCTATGACTGTCTGGAAATTCCAGCAAGTCACAAAGATTTATTATATATACAACTTTTTTGTCCCCAAACTAAGATTATTCACAAAACCTTTAGACTGATGCAGGAAACATTTCCATTAACCTCTTGAAAATATAATTGTATAAAGAGAACTGAATACTGTATTCACATTTGCAAACTTTGTTTTACCATGTTGCCATTATTCTGTTCTCCCAGCCTGAGCCGTAACATTTTCAACCAGAGTGTAATTTAAGAGGTTTTGAAAGAAACCCTAAGGAGATGAAAATTTCATTGATGGCTAGAGTGCATTTAGTTTGTTTGTCATTAACTTTTCAGTACCACAGTTTCTTGCCTATAGACAATATTGTAATGATTTACATATGCCACAGCTTCACATCAAGTTCCAGATGTTCACAGTAACAACTGCTGTCTGAAAATATTGAGACACTCTTTACAAATAAAATATATGAGGTTTTCAAGCAGCCAGTGCTTTTGAAGATAATGAATTCAAGCTAGGAGGAGTTTTCTAGCACCTTTCTGCTCTTTGCATGTTTTTGACAGTAAGTCTGAATCAGGAATGTGGCTAAAATTATCCCTGGGTGAATCAGCTTCTCATTATTTACCAAGCTCTTTTCAAAGCATCATCTAATTATAGAAAAGACAACAAGACAAAGACTTCAATAAATCCTGTTTTTTAAGAGAAATTTGGCTTGAGGTCTTGTTTTAATGGTTCCTCACTCTCAAAATGAGTTTTCTCTGCTGTGAACCAGTGTAATTGATGCATCTACAACACACACATTCCAGCCTGTTTGCTTGGGGCTGGAAACATATAAAACCATTCCTGACAGGAGCTACAGTCTTGTGTCAGGTATAACCTACAGCAACCATAAAGGATTCCTGTGCAGTTGCTGACACTTGAGGGTTTATTGCACAGCTGCTGATTTTTCAAGATGTTCCCTGTCAGCACCAGTTGCACTTTGTCAACTTCTGTCCCCATTTAGCACAAAGCATTCCTGGGAAATTTTCATTCAAAAGCACTTGTGGATCAGGCTGCAGTTGCTCCTTGCACAGTGGTCCAAGAACAAAGCACCTAAGAAGGTACATTTTCTGCTTTTCTAGCCACAGGTATGAGTTACATCACCTCTGTGCCTACTGAAGCTCAATATGCACCAAAATCTTGACATCATAGACTTCCAGCATTTCTTGACTACAGAAAGCATATTAAGCCACCTTTGCTTTATACCTCCTGAAAATAGTCGTGCTAAAAACTAAGTAACCTGGCAACAGGCTCTAGGTAGAAGGATAAAAGCTGGAATACAATAGCCTAGGCCAAAGGAGAGTTATAATCATATGGAACTTTACTGATAAATGGGCTCATGGACCACAAGGGATACTGTGCTACAATCTGTGAGAACCTAGGAAAACTGATTGCAATTTGTGTGTATTTAAGGGTGCTCCAAAAATTCTCCTTTGCACTCACACATCACAGGAAGGAAATTATAATATTCAATTTAGTACTCAGTAACTTGGTGCCAGAGCAAATCAATTCCACATTATACACAACAATGTAAAGAAGATATAATGGATGTTATAGATTTGTGATAAATTAAAAAATGCCTGGTGTCTCCTCCATTTGCAAAGAGAACATTTCAATACAAAAGACCTCAAAAGATTATTTGTTTTCAAACAGCTGACTTTTCCAAAATTCTCTTATCACATTCCAGAATAAGATAACATCTCTGAAGATACTCAATCCAGTAGCACTTACCGCTTTAATCAATACCTGTTTACAGAAACAGTAAAGAGAAATAAATGAAAACTTATTAATCACCAGCTGTCTGTAGGAACTCATTTAACATTTGTAGAACAGTGTTAAAAGCCCACTGTTCTGTACCAGTTATCCAGCTACAATTCCACCATTCAACATGTATATTTCAATAAATATTTTAATGTTATTTTCTTTCTACAATGCAGGCTCTGCAGGCAGGGAAAAGAGGGAGACTGCTCTCAGGATTTTGGAGGAAAATTGCATCTAAATTATCAGTATTTGAGTAGTAATAGCAACAAAGCACATCTGTGATATTTTTAGTGATTTAGAATGAAGAAACATCAAAGATACTCACAGTATCCATATATTCTGAATTAAGACACAAATATATGAATTGCACACAGTCAGTTTAGAATTTTCATTTTCTTGAATTTTGGGGTTTTTTGCTTTCCTTCAAGAGCTTACAGTCTCTGATTTTAGGTTTTACCACAGACAGAAAAAGGAGAATAAGGAGTTCTCTCCTGAAGAAAAAAAGGATCCCTCCAAGTCAAGGGAATCTCGATACATTTCACATTCATTTATAGATTAATATGTCCATTTCCTCAACCCAATAGGTTCTATCTAAGATTTGACAAGATACTGACTTCAAACCTGAAACTATCGGACATTTCATATTTTGTCCTATGAATCCAGGATATACCGTTTTCCGTACACACAAGTTCCATTTCATGCTCTCAGGCTAGCAGGCAAAAATCAAACAAACTTCTTTACATTCAATGGCAGCTGTTTCATGAGAGTAATTTTTTATGGACTGACACTTCTTCCACATAGACCTTTTTGTGATATATATCAAAAACGATCAACTTTGCAAAAACCCACCCAGTTTCAGGACAATTTATTAATTATTTCCTATAAGAGTCCTCTCATGACCTGACCAATATGTTTGACATAAAGTGACATTACATTTGGGAAGCTCTGAAAAATCATTTTTCCTTGGGTTATTATAAACTTCTCCATTTTCACTGAGCCTGTGCTAAGACTGCCTACAGGAATCCCTCAAAAAAAAAAAAAAAAAAC